>VZRH01008298.1:381416-395258 GCA_013397555.1 Urocynchramus pylzowi
GAGGGACAGACAGGGACAGGAGGGACAGACGTGGATAGGATGGACAGACAGGGACAAGCAGGTGCTGTCACTGCACCTGGTGCTGGTGACAAATGGCCAAAAATCTACATGGGTGCCTAGTGGGGAGCCTTTGCTCTCAGCCAAAATGCAATGCTGATACAAAAACCCCAACCCCATTTGATCAGGAATGTCCAAATTCATGTCCAAATGCTGATCAAATCCACCAGCACCCTTGGGATGAGTTGGTGGCCCCAGCTGGGGTCCCTCAGTGCCTGCCCCTGCCAGCAGGAGGTCCAACCTCTACTTGCTTTTCACTGAGTGCAGGAACAGTTTTTAAAGGTCTGTTAGGAATAAATTTGGCTGGTTTCAATGTTAATTGCACATTTTTGTCCCTGGAATTGTTCAAGGCCAGGTCGAACAGGGCTTGGAGCAACCTGGTCCAGTGAAAGGTGTCCCTGCCTATGGCCTTTTAAAATCCCTTCCATCCTGCAACATTCTATGATTCCAGTGCTGAAAAGTGGACATGTTGCATTCCCCACATCAATACTGCCCTTTTCCCAGCGTTTCTGCTGTGCTAAGGTCCATTTCTGGCAGGAGCAGGCAGGGATCCTGCCCAGAGCAGCATCTCCCAGCTGGGCTCTGCAAGCTCTTAGAAGGCAACCCAAGACAAAGCTGTGAAGAATAAACAGAGGTTCACAACCCAGGTTTGGCCTTTCTCATGCTTGAGGCTTGAGAGCAAAGAAAGTGAAGAGAAACCACAACAACAAAGCAGTGCTGTGATTTAGCCTGACATTCATTTCAGCAGAGGAAAATCCTTGCAGCAGCACAGCTCAAGCTGACTGACAGCAGGGGGTTTGTTGGATGGGCATTAGGTGAAGGAAGATGGGAAGCATCAACCTCCAAAAGTCAGTTTTTAAAGTCTCTGAAAGCAAAGTAGCAGCTGACTTCAGTGGAAGAAGACCACAAAGAAAGATCCATTATTTCCTTTTACACACCACAGTCAGTGGGTCCTGCTCACCAGGCGAATGTGGGAAGAGGGAGAGGAAGAAAAGGAGTTTTCCATGTGTGGCTGAAGCTGCCCCTTCCCTCACTCAACCCATCAGCAGAGAAGAACCTGAGACACTGAGCACAGCCAGAGGAACACACCCCCAGAAAACAGGCTGTACAACTGGGTACATTTCCCTTCATTTTTTTAATTATCCCTTTTTCCACAGTGCCCAGCCCTCCCTCCTTTCTCATCACACTCTTCACTACACACTGTCTACTTAGCAGAATAAATGGCTGGGCTGGAGCACCGAGGGGTGGAACGGCTGCTCGCCTTGCTAATGGGCTCTCCTTGCCACCCGGCAGCCACGGGGTTAAACAGATCCTGGCAGCTCCAGTGATGCCTCAGGTTTAGCTTTTATATTTTTCAGATTTTATATTTCTTTTTTTTAATATTTTTCAGATTCTGTGCTGCTTTAGTGTGTGGGTCTGAGCTTCATCTTAGGGGATGGTGAGCTCTGCACAGAGCAGGGAGACAAAACAATTCCTGTTCCAGCTGGGGACCAAGGACAAATGATCCAAATCTCAGGCCCAAGAGCACAAACAACGTGGGCTGGAGAGAGAAAAACAAGCAGGGTGGGACTGCCTGGGCTAAAGCTGGAATGGGACAATGAACTCCAAGGTGCAAATGGAGCAGAACTTGTAAAAGTGAGAGCCCCCGGGAGCGGCCGTGCATTTTGGGGCCATTTTGGTTCATCTTGGGTGCAGCCCTGGCTGGGCTCTGGTGCTGCCCAAGGTGGATCCATGGAGGAGATCCTTTTAATAAATCCCTGCTTTATTCCTTAACTCTGTCCAGCCTCTGCTCTAGGTCAGTCTTCTCAAGGCATCAAGGAGCTGAGCCCAACAAAGTTTGGGTACAGGCAGAGCAGCAAGGATGTCTCCAGCCTGGACAGCTTTTATGGCAGTGACTTTTGGGTGCCCTGGGCCACCCACAAAGGTACTTGAAGGGCCAAAGCTGTCCAGGTGGTGTTTGCCCTCTGAATTCTCCCTCTGCAATAAAAGCAGGACCACAAATACTCCTTGTATCTCTTACATTTCTTACCACTGAGTAAAACATGAGGTTGAAGAGCTCCTGAAACCATGGCCACTGCCAGAGCTGCTGCATGTCCCTGGCTACCTGGGATGGGGAAGAGACCCCTCTTGGCTGGAAAACCAGGAAAAACCAGGCAGTTTCCCCAGATGCAGCAGCTGTGAGTGGGTCACAGTGGGGTACAGGGCAAATCTCCAGCTCTGCCCTGGGGCTCTGGTGCCTGCAAGCTCTGCCCCAGTACCTGCTCCTGCTCTGCACCCAGACTGTGGGAGAAAGAGCCCTCAGCAGCCTCTGGGTGCACACATCTGTCCAGCCTGAGCCAGGGAGGCTGTGACAGCTGGGCATAGTTAAAACACAGGATCTGTGGAGAGTGTTTCTGGGTTGTATCTATAATGATGACAATGTGCCCCCCTCCACTGAGCACTCACTCCCTGTCCATTCCAGAGATCAGGCTTTCCTACCCACCCCTGTGTCACCACATTTCCTTAAAAAGCACAGCTGCTTATTGTAAGACTTCCATTTGATTTTTATTTTTCTATGACTGCAACATGCCTTATGTAGATTTTCTGGAAGCCAGACTACCCTAATGTGTCTGTTGGAATGACAGTTTTGGGAAGCAGTGTCTGATTGCAGGGATGCTGTCAGGGGGCTGGAGAGGGGGGTGTCCTCTTCCCAACCCTGGCACTGCCCAGCTGGGTGACCCTGGGCAGAGCCCTGCTGCCTCCCATAGCAGCCTACAAGGTAAGAGTGATAAGCTCTGTGAGTGTGTAGTGAGGCTTAATTAAAGTGGGAAAGCACTGCAACCTCCTCAGCACAGGCAGTTTTAAATAAAACCCACGATAATAACAAGCTGGTTCCAGCATGAAGGAGTCTGGAGGAGGGACAGTGGCACACAGCAGTGGCAAGGTGGCTTAAAGAGCTCCCACATCCCAGCCTGGCTCCACCATGGATCCATCCCCAGGTGAGACCTGAGCTCCTGATGTTGCTGGGAAAAACCTTCCCTTCTCTTCCTAACAGGGACTGCCTGAGCCCAGCATGCAGCTGCTTGGAAAGAAAGGTTTTCCAAGCAGCACTGTGGGGGGAAAAAAGACCTGAACGCAGCTGAAAACATTTCTTTGTCACTCCTGCTGTCTGTGAGGTCTCTTGTCCTTTGTTTTGATGATAAAAATATCCTCCTGGGGCGTGGGGCTGACAGTCCTCCTGCTGGCCCAGCCCCGGTGGTGCCCTGGTGTGATCTGCAGTGGCTGCAGGCAGGGAGGGGCAGGGATGCCATCCCATTCCATGCCAGGGTGAGCCCTCAGGGCAGCTTTGTCCCAGGGCCAGCTTCCAGCAGCACAGCTGTGCCAAGGTCCTCAGTTACAGATGGTCCAGATCTGTGTTCTTCTCCTGTATCCTTAAGATAAACATGTCCTTCACTGTAGTCACCTACTCCATCATACACTCCTATCAAATGAGCCTTGCTAGCTCGTAAATTACTGTGCAAACCATTCCAAACAATAAAGGCAATTTTACTTACTGAACCATTAAATTTACATACTTAAATTAGACTCAACCAGACGTTGAGAGGGGACGTCTCGCGGCCAGACAAACAATGAATTTAGGGAAAGAGCTGCCGTGTACTTCCCCACCTCTCACATGAAATTAATGAGGTGCTTCAATTTAATCATCATTAAAATTACATCTTTATTTAGTTACTTAGCAGAGTTTGACTCACTGCGTGGCGTGGAATGTGAGGCAATGCCTGGGACATCAACCCTTCCACAGAGGGAGGCAGGGGGAGGCCCATCTCCCCAAAATGCCTTTACACCCACTGCAGCCAGAGCAGGCACGCCTGCCATGATCCCAAATCGTTCTCCAGGGCTTATTATTAAGGTTAGACAATGAGGGAAGAGAAACAGCGAGGCAGAGTAAATTGAGAAAATCAGGATTAGTTCAGGATGGGTTTGAGGCAGGCAAACACAGCCACGTTATTCTTTAGACAACACCAACAAACAGGAAGCTCTTGCAGTGCAAAGTTCAGTGCATGTGACAGGGAGAAACTCCTCAGAAAAGCAAGAGTTTGGAACAAAGGCTCAGTGAAATGGAGACAGAGAGACAAGGCACCTGCTCTGGTGCACAATTTGTTTTGCACTTGCTCCCCCACACACACGATTGACTCATCTCAGGATGCTCCTGAGTCACAGGGGAGGCTGGACAGGGTGGGCAGCACTTGGGGCAGTCACAGGGTGTTGCAGACCAAGTCTGGTTGTCACCTGTCCCTGTTTGTCCCAGAGGTGCAGCACTCAGCCCTGTGAGAGCTCACAGCCCACAAACCCTGCTCAGGGAGGGCTCCTACAGCCACAGGCACTCACTTTGCCACCAGAAACTCATCAAGAAGTGTCAGGGATTTCTGGGGACAGCAGCAAAGCCTGTAAGGGTCTGTGGGGACAAAGGAGGGATGAAACAGAGGGGACAGGCTGCACATTTGGGAAGATTGAGTGCCTGGGGACCTGCTGCCTCTGCAGAACTCAAGATCATGTCAGAAAGCAGAATAAAGAGATTACAGAGCCCTGTGGAAGTGCTGTAGAGGAAACCAGCCCCCACTGTACTGGACATAACAGATGCATGGAGTAAGAGATGGAAGTCTTCCAAAGCAGGAGCCCAGTGACAAAGGTTGTTGCTCTCCCAAGGTCACTCAGGTTGTCAGAGCCTTGGTGAGGTCTTCCTCAAAATCAGCAATGGGCTACAACAACATAGATCTCTTCGTTACTCGAAAATATTTTCATCCCAAGAGGCTGATTCTCTGCTCTCCACTTGGGCTGTGGAGCTCAGTGATCTCAGTGACCTCACTCTGGTTTGGTGCTGATGAGAATGGACCAAATTAGACCTTACTGAGTTCCCTGTGAAGACATGAAACACTGGGAATCCCCACGGATACCCACAGCTCTGCATGGATCAGCATGACCCCATTACTTCCATCTGAAAGTCTTTGCTTCTCTTTGACTCATTTGATCACTCTTGCCCCAGCAGCAAAGGGAAATGAGCTCCCAACAAGCCCAGCTATGGATAATGCTAACTGAGGGAAAGGCAGAAACTGATTTGTTTGGCTGCAAGCACTGGCTGTGTGCTCAGCTGCTTCCTGTGAGCTCTCTTTTCCCTTTGATGCCTGTACAAGTCCTGCACTGGCAGATGTTATGTGCCACCCTGCACCATAGTGAGCAGTTAGAGCAGCTCAGTCCCCAAAACCACAGCTCAGGCAGGGTGTGGGGGCTTTGTCTGGCATCTCTTTTGGGTAGCATCTTC
Organism: Urocynchramus pylzowi; assembly: GCA_013397555.1. Taxonomy (NCBI): domain Eukaryota; kingdom Metazoa; phylum Chordata; class Aves; order Passeriformes; family Fringillidae; genus Urocynchramus; species Urocynchramus pylzowi. The sequence continues at coordinate 386,773 of VZRH01008298.1, forward strand.
CCTCAGACAGGCAGGATAAATATCAGTTATGTACAGCAGGAAGCAGCACTCACACCTGAAAGCTTGCTGCATTAAAAAAGAGAAAAAAAAAAAAAAATAAGCCCACAAAAGAGTAAACATCAAACTGCCAACTGCTTTTTACCTTCTGTAAATCAAAATACACTCTGGAAGTAAAACCTCCCAAATTACACCAGGCGAGATGAAACATTAACCCGCCAAGAGTGGGGATGGCAGTGGCAGGGATGCACAGGCTGGAGCCAGAGCTACAGTTTGTCTACATTAAAAATGCAACATCAGCAGAGGTGTCTGAAAGAGTCATTTATCAACTCCTGGATTAGAGAGACATCTTAAAGTAAGTGCACCGTTTATACGCACATATGCACAAATTGTCTGCCCTCTTTGTGCCTTGGAAAGTTCTCTCCAGTCCTCTGGGTAAATGTAGGGCCACAATGACATTAGGCATGGAAAATAGGAGCCTTGCTCATGGTAACAGGGGGTACAATTCATGTGAGCAGCCGGGATGGAAAGTAATCTAATGTTGCAATTTCAGAGAAACAATATAGAGTCGCTCACATACATCATGATTAATGGCTGGATACCATAGTGTGAAAACCATTTAAAAAATGGCATTTTTGTCACTGACAATGTTACACATATAGTAAAGGTCATACATGATAAGAGCATTATCCATATTTCTTCTGCAAACATGCTTAACCTTGTAGAGCACAATTCCCTGGAAGATTGGTGATCCATCTCCAGCTGCAAACTGCGCTCTTCAGAACCTGAGAAGGCCAATTTTACATTTATATCATTCCCATCCACACTCAGGCAGGCACTGGGAAGCCTGCACGAGCCTTTCCAAGCAGAAAGGGATGGAAATGTTTCACAGCAGCACCTCCTGGGGCTCTCCTCCCTCCACCTTGTCTCCTGCTGTCACCTGACACCTGAGCTGATGCTGCACCCCTTCTGAAGCCAAGCTGGAAACAGTTTCCTGTAAATCCCCTCTCCAAAGTCTACCTGAGGAGCCCCTTTGGCACCCTCTGGCCACAGGGAGGTCCCAGCAGTGGGTCCACACTCCCAGTGGGGTTGTCTCTGCTACCTGGCAGTGCTCAACACAGCAGGAAAGGGGCAGCTGGTCTGTGTCTGCAGGGAAATCTCAATCCAATCAAAGATGACCTGGGAGGAAATCTGAGATGAGTCCCACAGATCACACATTTATCTTTTGGAGAGCTGAATTTAATACACACAGATCCTGCCAAAGGGTTGGCTCAGCCCGTGGAAGAGAGTGGGATTCACCAGGTGAATCATTTTGGGTAAAACCCAGTCTGACTCAGCCCCCACACACTGTGTGGAGCCCACAGGGCTTGTCAGAATTGTTACAGCTGCAGCTGCAACTTGCATTGTCCCCTAGACTCAACAAAGACTTACACTTGTAATTTTAGTGTTGTTAATCAATTTTGGAAGCCTTCTTTACAGCTTCAGGTTAAATCTAGTGTTCTTTTGGGGGCTGGAGATTGTTAGGACACAAAGTCTAAAATTCTCAGCATCTAGGACTCTTAACAAAACCCCTGAGCACCAATGCCTGTGAGCCTCACTGCAGCCCTGCCTTGCAACTCTGGGAGCTTGGGTGTCCTGGCTGAAATTTGGAGGAGCAACAAGCTCTACAATAAATTTTGCAGCAGGTTGTGTGACCCTCTGGAAAGTCCCCAGAAAGTGGCACTAAGCTGACCAAGTGCCACTGTCTGTTGGCTGGCACACAGTGGCAAGGGGAACTTTTTCAATATGTAGTCATGTAGCTGGAATTGTGGAGTCATAAAATCATAGAGTCATAGAATCACAGAACCACAGAATCACAGAGTCACAGAACCACAGAATCATAGAATCAGTCATAAAGTCATAGAATCTTGGAGTCATAGGATCACAGAATTATAGAATCACAGAATCACAGAATTCACAGAATCACTGGGTTGGAAGAGACCTTCAAGATCAGGGAGTCCAACCCAGCCCCAACACCTCCACTAAACCCTGGCACCCAGTGCCACATCCAGGCTGTGTTAAACACACCCAGGGATGGTGACTGCACCACCTCCCCGGGCAGGCCATTCCAGAGCTTTATCACCCTTTCTGTAAAGAACTTTTTCCTAATATCCAACCTATATTTCCCCTGGCACAGCTTGAGATTGTGTCCTCTGGTTCTGTCAGTGCTGCCTGGAGAAAGAGCCCAACCCCCATCATAGATTCATATTCATAGAATGCTTTGGTTTGGAAGGGATTTTAAAGCTCATCTCATTCCAATGCCCACTACCATGGGCAGACAGCTCTGCTGGTTGTGAGTTCGTTCCTCACAGGGGGCACCACTAAATGTTGGGTTTTGGTTTCTTTTTTTGCTTCTCTTGAGGTTGGGATTGAAGTTTTCAAGATGATATTTAGTGTTTAGACTCAGGTGTTTATTATTTCTTATCTATATTATAGTTTTACATGGTGTGAGTTTTGAAGTATTTTATTGATAAGGTACAAAATGGATCACTATCTTTTTTTACAGGGCTTTTTAAGGCGAAATGGTCTAATTAAGAAATGACACCTAAATTATTTTTACTTTTAACTTAATAACTAATCTTTCTTGTCTCGTAATGTGGACTTTCTTGTTTAATTACAAAACACCACCCAAACCCATGAAAAAGAAGGACTAGCTCCACCCTAAATCTTCTGTCTTAGTTTTGTAGATGTTACTATATTCTAAAACCTCAAACTCTAAGTTTTCCACCCTGTGATATTNAACACCACCCAAACCCACGAAAAAGAAGGACTAGCTCCACCCTAAATCTTCTGTCTTAGTTTTGTAGATGTTACTATGTTCTAAAACCTCAAACTCTAAGTTTTCCACCCTGTGATATTACACACTCTTATTCAAACTATTCTCTCATAATCCTAGTGTTATCAATCAATTTTGGAAGCCTTCTCCACGGCCTTAGGTCAAATATAGTATTCTCTTGAGGGTCTGTGCCTTTCAACATAGAAAGTTTAAAATTCTCAGCATCCAAAATCCTAACAACCTCCCACTAGGCCAGGTTACTCAATGCCCCATCCATACCAAGCCTGAGCAATCCTACCTGCCCATGTTTATGTGAGCACTCACTGCTGGGTCACACCTTTCCCTGCCCATCTGCCTGCCAGGGTCCTTTCCCTGCTGGTACTGAGCTCTCCTGATTAACCCCAGCTCCAGCTGCAATTCAGAGTTGTGCTCTGCACTAACAAGATCTTAAAGGCATTGTATGAAAATTTCATTATTCCTACAGCAAACAAACCCCTGCCTGGAACAAATATTTGTGTCGTGAGATGCAGTGTAGATAAAGCTTGTTGCACTGGGTTAGCCTCTAGTTTAAAGCACCTCTTCAGGGGGTGGGTACCAGGACAGGGGCTCTGCTCACTGGTGCTGTTTCCCTTCAGCAGGGCACAAACACAAAAATGTGCCACAGCAGCCCCTGGGGCAGGCTAAGCAGCAATGCAGCTCAGCATGCTGCATCTCTGCTAACACATAATCTCCACTATGAAAAGCACAGGGATGCTGTTAAACCTTGCTGGAGCGGGGTGAGGGCGAGTTCAGAGGCTGCAGGCAGGATCTCCCCCCATCCCCAGCTCCCTGCTCCCCAGCAGATCTGCCCTCCTTTGCAGAGGAGAACATGATCTCACTCCCGAGGAATTTCCTCTGTGGGAGACACTGGAAAAGGCTCCGGTGCCTTGTGACCACCTCCTGGAGCAGAGCCTTCCCCCCAGCCGGCTGCCAGATGGGGCTGGAGCACCCCAAGGCATTCAGGGGGTGACCACATCAGTGGGAGCCACTGCCAGCCCAGGGATTTGTGCTTTGCTTGGAAAAGTGTGACCCCAGATCTCCCCACCGTGTGTCCCCAGCAGCTGGGAGGGCTCAGCCCCTCACACAGCCCAGGGTAGCAGGGAGGGATGGAGGGGATGGAGGGGCTGGAGGGGATGAAGGGGATGAAGGGGACAAGGGGACGTTTCCATGCTGGCATTTGCAGCTTGTCAGATCAGCTTTTGCTTTCTTGTGTCAACAGCACAGCGAAGGCTTCCCACTGTGCTCAGGGTGGGAAAGCTTTTCCCCAGAGTGGTTTGCAAAGACTGGCTGGACCAAATTATTCTTCTCATCATGAATGCCTCTCTCTGAGCCACCTTACCCATGCAGATACTCAAATGTTATTAATATGAATGAATGCATCTTGTCTCGGGGTGTCTCGTGGTAGAAGCCATTTCAGAAACACTGGGAGGGTGGAGGGAAGGAGAGAATACAATCGAGCAGCCCTGGTTGCATCTGTCCTGTTCCTCAGATGACAATTTCCCTCTCCCAAGAGCACCACAGACTAGAGGCACTCACAGATTATACATCATTCAGTCTTTTGCTCTGCAAAATTAGCTTTCTTAGCAAGGAAACAAAGGATTTGCTGTATTGGATCAGGCTACCGACATTGCTGCTGCTGCATCCAAGCTCTGGCACTTAAGAAACACGGCAGCTCTCCCTCCTCTGGCTGTGCTGGCCAAGTCCCTGCCTGGGGAGCTGCATACACAGTCAGAGATTGCTTCCAGATTGCCACAAAAATTCATCTGATGCTCAGTAGCAGGTACTTTAACTTCTCTCCTAATTTTGTCATCTTACAGACCCACAAATGGCCAACATCATTTAGTCCTTTTAAAAACTCAGCCAGAACGTTTATCTCAATAAGTGCCTTCGGCACTGCCCTCCATAAAGCTGACTGCATACCACATAAAAGGAGGGTTTCTTTTTACTCCTTCAGAATTTACTGGCCTGCATGGTTTACTTTACAGCTGTTAATACAATGAAAGCTTTTGTAAGGGGAGGATGGTGCTGGGGAGTGGGGCAGGAGCTCGCAGAGGAGGGAGATAACAGTCTGTGCCTAATGCAGGGCTCCAAATGCCCAGCCCGACGGGAGGACCATAACTCAGAACACATTTAGTGGCACAGGCGAGGAGAGGGACTGCTGAGCATCCCCCGGGGGGTCACACACAGCCATCCCCACCAGCTCTGGCAGCGGGTGATGGAGCAGGGAGGCTTCTCTGGGGCTTCACCCGGCAGGGAAGGCAGCAGCAGCTTTTAATCCTTCCCATCCTATGCAAAGGAGGGATGGAGGAGCTCCTGCCTGCAGAGCCTGCAGCTCCCCGAGGAGCCAAGGAGAAGAGTTCACAGCCAGGGAGAAATATTAAAGGTGATGCAGAGCGTGGTGTCTGCAAACACGGCCTCAGCAACCTGGGAAATGCCAGTGTCTGACACGGCAGCAACAGCCTCTTTCCGACTGACCTTTAACTCCTCCTGGCCCAAACCAGAGCACACCAGGCACGCTGCTGTGTTTTACAAAGCCTCGGATCAAAGACACAGCCCAAGGCACGGAGAAGAGGTTGCTTTGGGGATGAGCAGACGTGGGCTGTGCAGCAGCAGCTTTGCCTCGTCTCATCCTGGAAATGCTGGCACTGGGGTGGCACTGAGAGCCTCCCTTCTCCTCCACAGATCTGCTCCAGGGGCTCCCTGTCTGCAGCACTTGGAGTAAGGGAAGGAAACCTTCCCAGCTGCACACAGACGGGAAAATTTGGTGTTTCCAAGAGGCACAAATCCAATCTCTAGGGCAAAATCGCTGTCCTGGCTCTTTGGGAGTGCTGCCCATCCCTGTGCAAAAGGCAGGGAGGTTGTTTGGAATAGGTGAGAGCCCCTGTGCCCACACAACACCAAATCACACAACCCCTCCTGGGCAGCAACAGCTCCACAGGGACACACGGGAGGGTGTGCAGGGAAAATCCCAAAATCCCGGAGCCCTTGGAGCTCTCTGTGCTCAGGTGTGTGGTGGCACACACGCTGTGTGAGCCTGCCCGGGTCTCCACGTGCATTTTCCAGCAGCTCCATCCTCCCCACGAACCCAGAGTTAACTGCTGAGAGTGCTCTCTGCCATCTTTTGTGAGCCGGGAACCAGGAACGCTGCATAAATCATTATTCTTGCTAATTACCAGGAAACATCAAACAAGACAAGCATTTTACTCCTCATCACTGAATTTTGTTATGCTAATTAGAGTTGTATAAGCTGTTGCTATTAAACCTGGAGAGTCAGAAAAACATTTGCATTAATACCCACAAAGCTGCATCAAAACCTAGTTATTAGTATTTCAATGAGGTTCAGGTTACAGGGAAGCTGCTGCCATTTCAGGGGCTGGTTTGTTGTTTTTAAATCCTGCTGTGAGAGAAAATATAAATAAATGCAGGGTGAGGCCTCATGCAGACAATACTCCTTTTATATGGGGAATTAAAAAAATAAGGCAACGTTGATCAGGAGGGGATACAGCAGCGAGGGGCAGAGAGGGAAGGCAGAGCAGTGCAGAGATTTTGGTGCACTGCACATGGGGCTGCTCAGCCAGGGGCTGCACCCACTGTGGATGCCAGGCTGGGAACTTCTTTTTGGGTTTCTGAGTTGCTGCTGCTCCCAGGCACTTGGCTTGATCTGACTGGTTTGGGTTTGACTCTCTGGAAGGCAGCTGGGAGGAGGAGCTGGCTCCTGCCTGGCTCCATGAAAATCACCTGAGTTTGCCTTCACCTGCACCTTGTGCATCCCACTGACACCAGGAGGATGGGGGACAGGATTTCTGGGTACCAAAACGCTCACACCAAGGCTCACATCCCAACTTTGTGGGGAACCAACTCTGTAACAGGAATTGGCAATTCCTTCTTTTTAGTGCCAATCACAGCAGCCGAGTGTTTCATCTGAAGATCTCACAGCACTTCAGAAAAGCAAATTATTCCCCCATGTGCCCCTTTAATACAACAATTATCACCATTTGATGCATCAAATACATCTGAAAAAATTAGGGGAGTCCAAACAGGCAGCTTGGGAGCAAGGGAAGGGTATTTTAACCCCTGAGGCCCGAGTGCTGGAGTTTCATTTTGGTGAGCTGTTCACAAAGGCACACTGACATCGATGATTTCCATCGTGTGGATGTGCTCATATTGAGCTCACATGGTTGCAGCAAACACAAAACATGCTCACAAGGTTGCAGCAAACCTTGTCTTGCACTGGGGGGCTGTGACAGGTTCATACACAACAGAGGGAACCCGTGGGGGAAGGAGCTGGGGTGCAATCCAGGTTGGGAGCATCCTTACCCCAGAAAATGCCAGAAAATGTGGGGGAAGGAGCTGGGGTGTAATCCAGGTTGGGAGCATCCTTATCCCAGAAAATGCCATGGTTGTTGGACCTGGTTAAGAGGCACTGTCCTTTTTTCCAGACACTCAGAGTGGGCTCCATCCATTTGCAGGTTCCCCAGCCCCTTGGCTCAAACCACATCACTCCCTTTGCCTGGCATTTATTCCCCAGTAAGGAGCAAACCCTATTGACAGCTGGGTGCAGCTTAAAGAACACATCTGAGCTGTCTCTGTGACCCAAGTGCTGTTCTATTGATGGGGGGAACAAATGATCTGTTTTTAGTGTCCATTTGTCAGATCGCTGGAGAGGGAGAGCCACTCACTCTCTCACTGTATATTTCTAGCAAAGAAATAAAAGAAAAATTAAGGAGGGAGAAGTCTGTGTTGCCTTTTCCCTTGCTGGTGGGAAGCTGAGGTGAATTGAGCAGTGCTGTGCCTCGCTGATGATGAATTGTGGTGGCAGTGCCCGTGCTCCATCATTCTGCTGAGGATGCACAGCAGGGACCATCCAACACCTCCCTGTGCTGGCCCTGAGCTCTGGGATGCTCCTGGTGGGGCTCCCAGCCCAGGGCCACGTCCTCTCCCCCCTCACAGAGCCCTTCACAAGCTCACTGTGCACCCCCAGCATCCTTTCCACCTTCAGGGAGCATCAGGGGTTTCTCTCCAGCCTCATTCCCTGCTGCATCCAGGGGAACATCCCAGAGCTCTGTGCCCTCCAGGAGGGGATGTTAAGGCCTCATTGCCTCTATCTCTGCCAGGATCAGTGTTAGGAGAAAAGCCAAACACAAGGCAGGTGCCAGCACCCCCCAGTCCCACTCCAACACTGCATCCCCCCTAATCACAGGCAGATTAAAAAAAAATCCATGTCAGCCATGCTGAGGAAAGGAGAACTCTAAGAAGGATGAGGAAAATGAAGACACTGTGAAATGCAATAGATGTCAACTTCTACTTATTTTTTAATTTCATCTCTTACAAGCTTTTTGGAAGCTAACATGATTAAGTTCTTCACACAATTTATTAGCATCTTGTTGGAAATCCAGCAGTATATTACACTGTCTGAGTAATCCAATTAGTAAAATGTATTTATTTAACCAGAATATTAGCTGCACACAATCCCAAATGAAGTAAAGTCCCTGATCCTGGGGTTCCTCTCACTTCCTGGAATTCATTTACCAGATACAGGAAGGCTTTCTCTAATGAAATAAATATCAGCCCTATGTTTTTGGAATAATACAAGAACACCAATCTTGCTGCTCAGCTAACTGCTGCTTTTTTTTTT
>VZRH01008298.1:395270-437789 GCA_013397555.1 Urocynchramus pylzowi
TTTCTTCACAGCATACGTCTTTTTTTTTTTTTTTTTTTTTTTTTTCCTGCAGCAGATACTGATGGCACACAGATTTCACAGCAGCATAAAGGTTTTTCTGGCTCTTCCACCTTCCTCTCACCCCAAACCCAAGAACTTCCCCAAGCCCACCAGGCTTCCCACTTTTTTTTCAACTACCAAATCATTCCCCAAACTAAGAACACACTTTTTATTTTTCATGTGCAAAAGGGAGCCTCGTACCTCTTTACCCTGATTTGAAAGAGCTTTGAAATGAAGCCACTGTAGGAAGGAGGGCTCTCCAGCACTTTTTTCCCTCCTAATGAAGGAGCTGAGTGACAGCCCCTGAGGTGCCTCAGCAGCATCCCTGCCATGCTCAGGTGCTGGTCTGCCCCAGTGCCAAGCTAAGGGGTGCAGGCAGATGTGTGACAGTTTGGGGGGATATTTTAGTGATTACTTCAATTTTTTCAACTCCCTCCCCTCCCTGCTTTAGTTTTGTTACTACCTCGGATGCTCCCAGCTCCTGGCAGCACAGCATCCCCACCCAGAGCCCCTGGCCACAGCCTGGCTGCCAGCACTGGGTGGCTGTCCCAGCCTGTGGCACCTCCTGGAGGGGACCTGAGAGGTGCCAGGCAGGTGCCAGCAGGAGAAGGGGCAGGGCTCAGCCCAGGGAATGGCCTGCTGTTGATCAATGGTATTTTTCCAGAGCTGCTACTCCAGTTTATCTTCATAAATGGGCTTAATTAATTCTTTTCCCCAGTGAGCAGCAGTGGGAGGTGCAGTCAGGAGCAGCAGCACAGGGCTGGGGCAGGGAGCTGAGGGTGGCCCTGGTGCTGGAGCAGCTTTTGGGAGTTTCCCTGGCTTTGGGTTTGGGCTTAAGGGGAGCTGCAGGTGGAGTTGGGGAGCTGCAGACACCCTCATCTCCTCCCACCCAGGCAGAGGGTGGAAATAAAAACCTCAGGGTAGTGCAGCATCCCTGGATGTGCATCCCAGGCACCCCAAATCTGAGATTTTGGGAGTCAGTACGTGCCAGATGCCAGCAGGAAAAGGCACAGAGGGGATGGATTTGCTTTACTTGCTCATAAACCCTTCTTCTCACACCTCATGGAGCATGACCATGTTCTCCATCTCCAGCAGCACCTGTGAGATAACTCTGAAAGCCACAACTGGCAGAGCTGGATGGAGAAGGAAGGGACTAATGGCCAGAGTTAATAATAGACATCATTTGCAATGTGCTTCCAAAAAAATTAAGGTCCTGAGGCAAAGGAGCTAATTTTGTGTTTCCTCTTGGATCCTGCCTGAGCGCAGGGGAGGGGAGGAGGGGAAGTGTCTGGGCAGACAGGGCTCAGAGAGCCAGTCCTGTGATGCTCATTCACATGCAGAGAATTTGAGAGAGATCCTCCCATTAATGCAAACAGGAATTACCCGTGTAATCTTGGGATTAGCAGAGCCCAAGGAATTATTTACATTTCCTAAATGAGGGAAACTATATCAAGAGGGTGAGGCAGAGACAGGAGCTGAGGTTGGAGAGCGATTCTCTCCCTGTGCCTGCAGAACCAGCATCCTTTGCTGCCTTGAGAACGGGTTCACCCAGGGCTGCACTAAATATTTGGTGTGTTTGGGCAAAAGCTGCTGCTGAGGTGCAGAGCAGACAGACTGCCTTGGGCTCGTGGCCAGGGAGGGAGGCATCAAACTCCAGACCCAAATCCCTGCCTGCAGATCTTTCCTACATCACAGGGTGCAGCCGCTCATCCTCCACCAATGATTACAGTGGCAACAGGAATAATTAGGACTATTTTTAACCCTTTTATTTAATTTATCTTGCAGAGTCTCTCTCACAACCACCCAAGTGCCCCTTGGCAGTGCCTGGTGTGACTGCTGGGTGGGGACACAGACCTGCTCCTCCTGGGCCACACAGAGCATCCCTGTCACTGACAGCACCACCATGCTCTGCAGTGGGGCTCCAACCACCCAGAGCATCCACCACACAGAGCTTTTCACTCTTCCCTCCTCCAAAGCCACATTGAGAGGCAGCAGCACCCTCAGAGCCCCATCTTCTCCCAAATCCTGTAACACCCACCATAATCACAGCAACAACAACAACACCAACCCTCCATCCCTCACACAGCAGACGAGGAGTCAGCCTCCATTTCCAAACTAAGACATCTCGTGTGCTATTCTCCCTCCCCTCCAGACTAATAGCTGACAATGTATGCCTTCCACATTAATGATAAGGGTTCAAGGGGAAAGAGACTGCTCTCCTGTTTCGCTGACATTACACTCTCCTATGTACCCACCAACATACCCTAAGGCAACAGAACTCTGTAATAGGTTCCTCTAACTGCCTCCTGCATCAAATTTGACACCGGGTGCTTTCTTCTCCTTTCCCATCGCTCACCTTATAACTCTGTCATCATCATTGATTTTGACTTAAGGAGAGGAAAAAAAACCCCACCACCCAACCCTCTCCCCCTGCTCGAGCAGCACCAGGGTGGTGAAGCACAGCTGCTGTGGGGACCTGGAGCAGGGAGGAGGGAGCCAAGGGGGCTGCTTCTGTTTTTTCCAAGTCTCAGTTGTGGAGGGACTGAGGCAGCACTCTGGGAGTGTTTGCTGCACCCAGCAGAACCAGCCTGCAGCCTCAGGACACTGCTGCTGGCTCTGGGGATGCTTCCCAGCTTGCAGGCAGCACTGCTCAGGTGCTCAGTGGATTTAGCTCTGGGTTCACGATTCCTCTGAGGTCAGGATTTGTTAATTTTTTAAGCAGAGCTCCTTTTTCCTTCTGTCTTTCTTCCCCAGAAAAGACAGCTGGAGTGATCTGCATCTCTGCACTGTGTCCCTCTATACACTGAGCCCTCCTCTGTGACCTCCCCACGTTCTCTGCATCCCCACCTGCACAGAGGTGATGCCAGGCCCAGCAAGCCCTTGGGAGGGGCAAAGGGGCGAGTGCTGGGTTCACCACGGAGGGGTGAAGGACCCTTCCCAGTGGCAGCACCAGGATGGTGACAGGTGTGTCCCATGGGACAGTTTCAGCTCAGCTCAGCTGTCAGATGACCAAGGCTCTCAGAGAAGAGGGCCAGGCTCCCACGCCAGCACCAGACACTTCCCAGCAGACAGACTGCCTTGGGCTCATGGCCAGGGGGCCAGAGGCATCAAACTCCAGACCCAAATCCCTGCCTGCAGATCTTTCCTACATCACAAGATGCAGCCACTCATCCTCCACCAACGATTACAGTGGCAACAGGAATAATTAAGACCATTCTTTTAACTCTTTTATTTAATTTCTCTTGCAGAGTTTCTCTCACAACCACCCAAGTGCCCCTTGGCAGTGCCTGTTGTGACTGCTGGGTGGGGACACAGACCTGCTCCTCCTGGGCCACACAGAGCATCCCTGTCACTGGCAGCACCACCACACTCTGCAGTGGGGCTCTGCAGACCCCTGAAATGGGGCTGCAACCCTGCCAGGAGAGACCTCGGAACAACCTCCAGCACTTTTCTTTTGCAGCTGCATCCCAAGAGCTGCCTTCCAGGGGCTGCAACAGTGTTGGAAGGGGAAGCAACCTGTCAGAATTCCCCAGCATGGGGCAATCCTTCTTCCTGCAGCCCAGGCAGACCCTTCCTGAGCGATGTGGGAGAGCAGCCAGCTCCTCTGTCTGGTTTCCTCCCAGTGAATCCCCAGAGTGTGGCTGACCCGCAGCTGGTGTTTTCTTTGATTTATGCCAGAGCCTATTTAGGTCCTCTGCTTAAAACAATCCAGTTCATGTCAGCAGTAAATGAAACCGTGTACCATCCAGCAGCTGTTTGGCTGCTACCTGAAATGAGTTTCACTCCAGTTCTTATCATGAAGAAATCCTTTTAATCATCAAAACTGCCACGGCTGCCTTGGGGCTGAGATGGTGTGGTGATTTTAACAGAGGAAGGCACATTGCAAGCCAGGGCCATGGAGAGAGCCCTGGAATTGGAGGTGATTTTCTCTTCCAGGGCTGCAGTGACAGGTTTAAATGAGTGTCTTTGGCTGCAGAGACCAGTTTGGTGTGAGCCTGGACACCAGCAGGGTGTCTTTGGAGCAGTAAGGGCCAGACTGGGCCCAGAGATGGCCTCTGGGGTTCTCACCAGTGGCCCAAGCAGATTCCTGAGTGTGAAAACACCAGTGGTCACTATGACCTGCTAATTTTGAAGATCCTGCTACTCATATGGCCAATGAGGACCAGTTCAGGAAAAATCCAGCAGAGATGGGCTCTGAATCCATGCTGCAGCCACTGCACCCTGACAAGTCTCCTAACGAAGGATTTAACTAACGAGGCTGCTGGCAGAGAGCGGGGATGCTGCAGGAGAAGCAAGGAATATCTGCCCAAAGCTATTCTGAATTCATTAAGGGGGATGGCAAGAGCTGGGCTGCTGCATTTGGGGACACAGCGTGAGGCCACATAACCTGCTCGTCCCACCAAAAACTAATGATCAGAGCTTGACTAGCGAGGAGCAGGCACCTGCCACACGCTGCTTGCAAACCAGCTGCAGAGCAAAAGCAATTGGAAGGAATTATTTGGGAAATAATTGTAAATAATGAATGAATGGATGGAGAAAACTGCAAGCTGTTTACAGATAACTGGCCCGCAGAAAAGAGTTGAATTTGCCGAGTAGGTGATTCGCTATTGATTATTTCCCCAGCTCTAGCTGTAACCTTATAAAGCATTAATTAAGACAAGTCTTCACAGTTCAGCATATTCTAAACTGCTATAGGTCTTGAGAGCTCAGCAGTGCCCTCCTGGAGGGAAACCTGGAGGTTCACACCCTGCCTGGGTGGGGAGGAGGTGGGGGGGGACCCTGAGCAGACCCGGAGCCAGTTGCTCTCCCACATCGCTCAGGAAGGGTCTGCCTGGGCTGCAGGAAGAAGGATTGCCCCATGCTGGGGAATTCTGACAGGTTACTTCCCCTTCCAACACTGTTACAGCCCCTGGAAGGCAGCTTTTGGGATGCAGCTGCAAAAGAAAAGTGTTGGAGGTTGTTCCTGTTCTCCCACACCAAACCCAGCCACATTCCCAAGAGCTGCTGTGAATATTCCAGCAGGCTGAGGGCTGGCACTGGGGAGAGCCTGGGCACAGCAGGGGAAGGCTGGACCCTACCTGGCTGCAGGATTTCAAACAGGACAGCTGCCCCTTGGGATAAACCCTTTAAAGGCAGCCAAAGCAATCTGGCTAACCCACTGAGGCTGCCCTCATGTGACCTGTTGCCAAGTCTGCCCTGATAGTAATATTTAAACCTGCCCCAAAGTGACACTCTGCAAGTGCCACCCAGCTCTTCAGGGGGTCCACACTGCTCCCCCAGCCTCAGGACAGACCAGACATTGGGGGTGCCCAGAAGCACAGAACTCCTGGGCTCACGAGTGGCATGGAATGTGGGAGAAGGCAGGCCAGTTTTTGGAGAAATTTTCTGCTCCCATGGTTTGGGAGTTCACAGCAGGACTGTGATCAAGTGTCAGAATATTTGCCAGGAGAATGCTGTGGGAACTCCAGAGATGAGCAGCTCATTACAGTGTGCTGGGCCCTGGCTACTGTTTATTAAACATATTTATCAGACATATTTATCAGCTGCACCTATCCCTGGATGCGCTGAGCAATGGCAGGCCCAAGGAAATGCAAATGCCCTGGCAGGGCCTGGCACCCCTGGGCATGTCCTGCTGACAGAGCACAGCTCCAGCCCTGCTGAACCAGCCTCCAGCTAATGAGGCACAGGGCTGTGTCTGGGGAATGCACAGACATGAAAATCCAGCAGAGCAATCTAATCCAGCACAGCAAGGCTTCTGATCATGTGGAATGGTGTGGCCAGCAGGAGCAGGGAGGTCATTCTCCCCCTGTGCTCAGCACTGGTGAGGCCAAACCCTGAGTGCTGTGCCCAGCTCTGGCCCCTCAGTTTGGGAAGGACTTTGAGATGCTCGAGCACGTCCAGAGGGGGCAACGAGGCTGGAGAGGGGCTGGGAGCACAATCCCTGTGAGGAACCACTGAGGGAGCTGGGGGTGCTCAGCCTGGAGAAAAGGAGACTCAGGGGTGCCCTCATCACTCTCTACACTCCCTGAAAGGTGGCTGTGCTCAGCTGGGGCTGGGCTCTTTCTCCAGGCAGCACTGACAGAACCAGAGGACACAGTCTCCAGCTGCACCAAGGGAAATATAGGTTGGATATTAGGAAAAGGTTTTTCACAGAAAGAGTGATAAAGCTCTGGAGTGGCCTGCCCAGGGAGGTGGTGCAGTCACCATCCCTGGGTGTGTTTAACAAAGCCTGGATGTGGCACTGGGTGCCAGGGTTTAGTTGAGGTGTTGGGGCTGGGTTGGACTCCATGATCTTGAAGGTCTCTTCCAACCCAGTGATTCTGTGAATTCTGTGATTCCAGCCCCAGAGGAGGAAGGGATGCTGAGCTGAGGCTCTCCAGCTGTGCTCCCCAAGGTGGATCTGCAGCCTTGTTTTCTTGGCAGAGCCACGGAATGCCCTTCCCATCCCATCATCCCAGGACTGCTGGCCCAGCTCTTGGCAGGCAGGAACGTGCCTGCTTTCCCCACATCCTGAAGAAATGAGGATGTGATAACTTGGCACCTGACTGAAGTTAAAATACTCTGCCTTTCAAGCAGCTGATTAGCTCAGCATTGCTAAAGCATGTCAGCATCATTTCTGGATGTCTTGGAATACAGGGAGAGCACATTAGAACCTGCATTAAGCAAGCCCAGTATCCAACTGACTTTTCTTCTCCCATCTTTGTTTCAGAAAGAAAAGCTCAAGCAAGAAAGTTTTAACCAGAAATTAAAACTAGAAAACCAATGACTCTGATCTTTCTATCCCATTTCCATGTTGACTGTGAACTACCAGAGGTTTTCCCAAGAGTTGTCCTCAGTTCCCATGGGAATGGTTTGCCAGAGCCCTTCTGGCCACTCAGCACTATTTGGTGTGGTGCTCACTCAGCATCACATCATGGCCAAGGCATGACATGACATGGGCAACACACAGCCTTAATTTCTCCTAATTTATGCACAAAAATTAATAGGAAAATTCCAGTAAAAGCCCCTCTTTCCCCCCATCAGATGCAATCAGCCACAAGCTGTGTCTCACAGGGCTGAGCTTCGAGGTAAAGTTACACTTGACCACTAACCAAAGGAAGATAGCAGGAGAGGAATTAAAAGTTCAAACAAAATACAGCATAATCAGTTGGATTTTAGCAGCATGACTAGGTTCCTAATGATTTCAGTGCTTTACAGACTGTTTTGGGCATGTAATAAAAATTATTTCCTATCATCGAATTTGCAGGAAAACCTTGTCAAGATTGCAAATATCTGAAATAATCATTTGAAGGACAGACAGCACAACATCCAATTTCTTCTAATTCAGGTGTTCAAGGTGACCCCATGCAAGCAGATGACAATACATCACTCATAGTGTGAGTGCATTGCTTTTTACACACACAAACATGGGATGGAGCATCTTTCCCTGCTCACTAAATCCTTTAGCAGCATCCAAAAAGGGGAAGAAAATAAACCTGAGGCTGCAAACTGCTCTGCCAGCCCTCATGCCAGGTGTGATCCCTCGTGGCAGCAGTGGAGCTGGCTGAGGGCTCTGCTCTGGTTTTGGCTGAGCCACAACCAAGCCAGGCCAGCCCAGCCCCTCCCAGGCTGGTCCTGCACAGCTCAGCATCAAGCACACAAGGAAATGTTTGAAATGTTTATCCTGGATATCATCTGAAGGAAAATCCCTACCTGCTCTAGACTCCTTCAAGGGCTGCTTCCCAGCAAGGGCTTGGCTGATGGTTTGTCCTTTGCTGGAAGACCTGAAAAACAAAGAACAAGTGCTTGCCAAACTGCAGTTGAGGTAGAAAGGATGAAATGCTCCTATATGGGGAGAAAAGATGAATTTTGTGTTTAGTTTCATTCCTCTCTCATTCATTTCATTTTCTCCTTTCACTCATTTAAAAACTTGCAAAATTCTCTCCACCCAGCTTATTTTATTTTGCCAGTCATCAAAATCTTCTCTCTCCATGGGCAAATGTACTGCTAATTAGGACAGAGGAACAGGTTAAGTTCAAATGACTAGGTCTCCTTGTTGATGCTGTTGCTTTCCCTGCCTCTCTCCAACCCCAAAATCAATGCAAATCTTTTGGGGAATTCAAGCAAATTTTCATTAACATGGATATAATGTTCTCCTGAAAAAAAAAAAATCTGAATTAGAAACTGTGTGAGAAAAGGGGACTGAGACAGTGAGAGATAGAGAAAATGGGAGTGTTTGTGTTATCCAAACTCTGAATTTCCTGGCCAAATCTGGCTTGGCTGGTGAAGGACAGAGGTGTGGGAAGTTGGTTTGTGTGTCCTCTCAGCTACAGGCACCTCCAGAGAACATCCACACAGAGCAGACAGGCTTAGGAGAGTTCATGGTGATGTGAAACAATGCTGCATCTAATTGTTTTTATTTAAAGGAGTTTCAAGGGAACCTGGAAGATGAAACCTGCAAAAGCTTCACTGAGCTCACACCACTTCTAAAACTGAGCACTGCCATCAGGTGTCATCATGTTTTTAGGAAAAAAGCCACTGTGCACATGTCCAAGCAGGGGACACCTGCAGGAAAACCCCTCTGACTTGTGGCTGAGGACCTTTGTCACCATCCCCTCACCCTGCTGAGGGATGTGCCAGTGGTCACTTGGTCAGTACAGCCAACCTGCTGCCCAAAGGAGATATCCAGACCCAAACCCCACCATGAAACAAATACCTTGGCATAGGAGAGAGCTTTTTGCACCAGATGGACCCCCTGGTCTCTTGGTAAATCCAGTTCTTAGGCTTTGTCACAAAGAGGCTTAAAATTAATTAGCAGATTTTTTTTCCAGGGAGTTCTGCATACGAGGAGTGTGTGAGGAAGGGCATTCATCAGGGCTTACAGGCCAAGATGAGGAGCTGTAGTCTGCAAGACAGTTACTTTTAAAACTGGCAGTTTCAATGTTAAAGGCTTGCAGATGAAAAGATTCCCATCTTTCCAGAAAGACAGTCAGGAAGGGGAAGGTTTTCTGATTTTCTAAAAGTGACTGTTTTTACCAAAAATTATCTGTTCCCTTTGGTCTTCCAATGAGCAAATCATCACAACCTCCAGGTACTGAGAGCTGACTCAGCTGCTGCTGACCCTGGATAACTCCTGAGACTGTTCTGGAGTAGCACCTGCCACAGCTGCTCCAAAACCATGGGGAGATAGTGAGACATCTGCCTAGTTAAGCAAATCACAAAAACCAAAAAATACTCTTCAAACACTTGCTCCCATATTAATTCATTTCTTGGCCTTGACAGAATGATTCTGAAAGGGCAAAGTGCTGGTGGGGTTTTGCTTGGAGTGGGGTTTTGAACCTGTGGTTTCCAGGAACTGCACTTTTCCCCCTTTTCCCTTTTCACATTAATTTGCTAATAATTTTGAAAAAAAAAAAGCATTTGGGAGGACACATCCAGCAGCTGAAGTTGTTCATCCACCAGTTAAAATTGTTCATCCACTCCCTAAGGCAAGAGAAGATCCATCACTGCTAGAAGTGAAGCACCACAATACTGTTTAAAGTTATTTATTGTCTCAGCAGGAGCTTACAGTGTCTGCCAGCACCTGGAAGAGGAGGAAAAGCATTAAAAACCACAGATGAGCAAATGCTGTGGGATGCATGGTGGCACTCCTTGGTCTGCTTCAGCATTTCCACAAGAAGGAAACCTGGCTCTGTCAGGCTGCAGCGTTTTCCCAGGGAAAAAACCAACCAGTATCTGCTGCATTAGCAACACTATCCCTCACTTCTTTACCCTTTAGTGACTCCTACAAGCATTAATTAATTTACAAGCCCCTGGTGACCAAACCCATGCTAAACAAGTTTTTCCTTGTCATAAACCCACCCTGCACGTACACGACAATCAGCAAAATCCCTGATTTTGCCAGGAAACACTCTGGACTCAGTCTTGCCTTTATTATGTGCTTTTTTCACTCTGCTTTACTACTTGATATTTCTGGGGAGATTTTCTTTGGAAGGAGGCTCTTGTCAGTGTTTTGCTGATGGTGTTTGGGATCAGTGTTTAAAGCTCTGTCAGTCTGCCTGCTCAGCCATGCTCTCCCCTGTCTAGCTGTTCATGCAGCACCAAAAAGGAGAAATTTAAGGAGAGCTAACCTAGTTAGAATTTGAAATGCTGTTTTGAGGACTCAAGGAACTGGAAACACAGGAAAACCTTAGCAAAAAGGGACATAATTTGTAAAAGAAAAAATCATCTGAGATTGGTGGGTTGCAGACCTCCTCCTGCTCCAGGTTTGGTCTGAGATGGCAGAGAAATTTAAGTTTTATCCTTTAAAATACTAGAAAGGAAAACCACATCTTTACAGGATTTGAGATTGGAAAGAGAAGTTCACATGAAAAAGATGAGTTGCCAAGGCAGAAATAACTTCCCATTCCTGCCAAGCCCTTAGAAAAAAATATTGGGAATACCCATGGCAACCTGCAGTACCCATATTACTCTACTGACCCAGCTCTTAATCTCAATGTTCTATTCTGTCCTAACAAAGGATTTCCTGTACAATAATCTGAGGATAGGAGAGATGGGGGTATTTGCTCTAAGGAAAGCATAATGAAGATATTATTACCAGGCTAGACTACATCCAACTCTAACTGCTCAAGTATTAAATCCATTTTTCACCATCAGGAGTGTTATCCAACAACATGAGAAATACAAGCAGGAGAAAATATTCTCAAGTGAAGGAATTGATGGCCAAAGCCTCAAAGTTTGGTGAAATGCTTTTCCACTTCATGTCCTACAAGCTGTCAGCACTAGGATGGAAAACCACAGAGCAGTAATTGCAAAGGACACTTCTTCTTTCTTACACTGTCTCTGTCTGTAAGGCAAGAGGATGGCAAGTTAATTAATTATCTCCAGCATCAGTTTACTTGAAGATCTTTTTTTCCAGCAGCGCTTCAAAGGAGACTGATAGAAGCCTTGATTAGAGGGATAATGAAGGAAATCTCTAATAGATTATATAATTTCTTGCCTATCTGCAGCCATTCGCTGCTTCACAGGGCTGGGATTCATGTCTGGAAAATATCACAAGCATGTAAATCCACCTCCGATGCAAAATTTATGGAAAAATTCGAATAATTGCATGTTTACCATATTTCTGTCAAAGGTCTGTGAAAAAAGATATCAGATCATCTGACTTGCTACAGAGCAGAGATTTTTCATGTGTCCTGTTAGGGTCTCTGACTCTCTGAGGATAAATCCATATTTTGAAGTCACATCAGACACGGAGAGAGAAAATTTATTAGATAACAGAGAGCAGGAGGAGAGCACACACTGGTGTGTGGGTACCACGGGCAGTTTGATGTCCACCTTGTTATCTGTCCCCAGAACCCTTTTTCTAACAGTGACCATTAGCAGGGGTCGTAGGTCAAGTGTTTTATCTGGTTTTTTTTTTTTCTCTTCCTAATCTTGCTTTCACCTGCAACACCACATCTCCCACAGTCCTGGCTTTAGGCCACCAGGAGCCTTTGGAGGGCAGAGCTGGTTCCCACTGCAAGAGGAGGAAAAAAAGAGGAGGAAACTTTGGTCCTGCTGAGTCCCAGCTCTCCATCCCTGTCCCACCAGTGCCCCCCAGTTTGCCTCTGCACATGCAGTCCCAGGGGGGGTTTGATGCCATTTTTCTCTCCCCAGGCTGTGCACACACTGCCAAATGTAACAGCAGGGAAATGAAGTGTCAGGCTCTGACACACCAGGCTGATTCCTGCCTCACTGATAGACCCCAAGCCATTCCCAAGGAGTCCCAGTGGCATGTTTAAGCAATCCATTTCTTTTAAGATGACTCTGAAGATTCTCCCTGGGTGCTGTCTGAAGCTTTAATGAATTGTTGGTGGCAGCAGTGGCTCTGACCTTTGGATGCTCAGGTGCCCCAGCACCAATGTGTTGAGTGAGGGGTTGGACAAAGCACTCACAAAGGGATTATTAATTCCAGCAAAGAGCCACAGAGGACAAAGTCACCCAACAGAGCCATCCTGCCCTCCCACAAGCATCTCCAGCACCCTGCCCTGGTCCTGGCCAACAGGTGTCAGGGAGAGATGCTCCAGCCCCTGCCCTGAGCCTCTCCTGTCCCCCACAGCCAAGGCCAGAGTAAATGGTGCCATGCAAGCGAGCAGAAGCAACAGCAGAGGGGGACCAGAAAGTGTTTTATGGGGTTAAACATCCCAGTCTGAAGTAAAGCAATTTCCTTCGGTCTCCTGCCACTTCCTTGTGGGGGCTTATCATCTCCAGCTGGGACAATATAAAGGCCCATTTAATCGAGATCCATTTAGCACTGAATCACGCTAACAAGATTACTTAGCCAGGGCTAATTCTGCATTTGCTGAAGTGCAGTATCCAGGGTGAGTAATCTCTGTGTGCTGGTGGCAGGTTCAGAGACAGGTTAGCCACTGGCTTAGCATCCCAGACAAAACATGGGAAGCACATGGGGGACCATGACAATGAATCTGCAGCCCCTTCAGCCCATCGGGCTCTCTCCTTTCCCCTACTCAGTGTGGAGAGGGTTCACTCATTACCCCATAGGATCCTAAAAAGGGAATTATTTTCTTTGTCCTCACAAGCAGCAGAACAAGCAATACAGCAAAATCCTCTTCAGTCATTATCTGTTAAGTGCATGGAATCCTTTTGTGAGTTAAATGACACAGTATTTCTTGCACAGGACTGAATTCAAAAGGTTTTGCCTTCCATCAGGAGATAACTCAAGATTTGAGTGCTAATTGAATACATTTATATGCACACAAGTGATAGGCATTCATACAATTTTTTAAAGTAGATTCTCACCATTCAGTCATTTAAAAATATAGCACTAAGGGCTCTATTATTTATGATTATTAAATCACAAATCTGAGTAGCAAAATACTTCACTCGGGGAAAATGTGAAGAGGCTGTTTCAGAGGAAAAAAAATCTCCTTTCCAGAACTCACAGAACATCATCACAGGAGGATGCTGATAACCAATATTGTTTTACAGCTAAGGCTCTCCAAGTGACTCACTCAGGTAAATGGATTAATCCTAATCACCCCTTCAAATGTTCCCAAGTCCTCCAAATGGTCAGAGCTGAGGTTGACGTGTTCTGGGGAGCTACTCACCTTTTTGTGCACACTGACTCCTTGTGCCATCAGTGCAGGGTTTGGGACATCCCCAGCTGTTCCCTCCTTGCTTTCAGAAGATGGGTCTTGTCACTTCAGGGGGGATTCATCTCACCTGGTGTCAGAGGTCCACAAGACAAGTGTCTGTACAGGAGTGAGTCTCTTAAATGTGTAAGTGGAGAGAAATTGCAGTGATTTGTCTGACCTATTTTAGGCAACCACCTCCAGATGAGAGCAATTGCCTGCTGGAGGTGCCCATTTTTCTCCATTGATGGTAAATGAGATCTGAGTGCTCAGTGCAGATGCCGAGACCTGGGTGCCATCAGGTGAGATGGATCCTATCCACAGTAATTGCAGCCTTTCAAAACCAGAGCCACTTTTTTATTTTCTTTTTCTTTTCTTTTTTTTTTTTTTTTTTTTTTTTTTTTTTAATACCCTAAGGAGTTTATTTTAACTATTTGAGGAATTTTCCAAGTTCTTGTTTCTGTCCTTGGTGTCTCTTGGTCTTTCTCCCTCTTTGGGCAGGCAGCCCTCAAGCTGGGGCAGCTGGGCTGTCACAGGTGGTGGTGAGAGAGCCCTGGGTCTTTCATTCCACAGAACAGAGCAGGGCTCATGGTTTTATTTGGCAAGCCAGCCCAGAACAACTTTTGTTCAGGGCTCAGCCTGTCAGAAATTGTTCTCACTTCCAAGGTGCAAGCTCTTCTGTGGTGTAAAGGACAAAAGCTCAGGCAGGGCAGAATGACAGGAGCAGAGATGATAAGATGACCTCCAGAGGTCCCTTCCAACCCCGTGAAGCAACCCTGGTTGTTTCATGATTCTGTGAAAAGAGAAATGTCCTCCAGGGCAATATTTTCCCACCAGGTATGGAAATCTCCAGGCTCAGGGTGCTGCTGGGGATGTGCTTTGCCCCTGGAAACACCCAGCCCCTCAGCACTGCTGGGCAGTCCCCTCCAGGAAGTTTCCAGACATAAAAAAAGTTATCTATGAAGCTGGAGGCCTTTAGGGTACAGCAGGAGCTGGGCAAAAGTCTTCAGTATCATCAGTGATATTCAGATTTCTGGGTTCACTTGGATCCAGCCCACATCCTGTTCTCAAGGAGTGACTTGGACACAGGAAACTGAACAGCCCTGACAGTGCTCTCAGCCCCAGCTGTGCACAAACCTGCAAGTGTGTGGTTCTACTTCACGTGCCCCCTGTCCACCAGTTCCAGGAGGAGAAGGAATCCTCACATCAGGGCTGGATTCTGGCCAGCTGCTGAGGTCACTGGTGAAACTAGGCTTCTGCTGAGGCTTTTTATTCTGTTTTTTTATTGCAGTCTAGAGCTCAGATCAGACATTTGCTCCTCTTCCTTCCTCCCTGCCATTGCACTCAGGTACCAAACCATTCCTGTGGACTCTGCACATGGGAGAGGGGGTTTGCTGCTCTGCTCTACACAGGGAATTCAGGTATTTGACATCCACCACCTCAGTGCCTGGGAAATGACCCAACAGATTTTGAAATCACATAAGTGAAACGGGCAAGCATGAGGAGAAACCTGAATGTCTGAGGTTTGTTTCCTTGAAAAACAAAGTGTTCAAAACAAATCATTCAAAACATTCAGCTGCCCTCATGACTTCATCCTCAACATCTGAAAACACCAAAATCTCCCTCAAAAATATGTTCTAAATATTCAAGGGACTCCCTCTAGCAAGTGCTCTGGTTTTCTCCAGCTGTAAAAAGCCAAACACATCCCACTCCTGTTCCTTCAAAGATCAGTCCACTAGCCAAGGGGTTGGATTGTGCAGGCAGCCCTGTGCCTTGGGCACTTTGGAAGGAGCTGAGACTCTTGAACTCAATTTCCAAGAAAGAATTTCCAAGCATTTTCCAATTTTAATGGTGCCTAAAACAATTACAAATGTGTCAAAAGCACAGACTGGCACGCCCCAAGTTTGAACCCAAAGCTTTCTTTCCTCAAGTTACCTTTTCTGAACCACTCAGAAATAATCTGCTGGCTGCAGGTTGCTCCATTACTTGTCTTGTTTTGATATCATGCCATTATCTCTAATTGCTGGGGTTTGACAGGCTTCAGGTCCTGCCTGTGTGTGTTCCAGGCAGGTACCAGGTGTGACAACCACCCCTCGATGTCACACCTGCTGCTTGGGCAGCAGTGCCTGACCACAGAGGCAA
The DNA here is from genome assembly GCA_013397555.1 of Urocynchramus pylzowi. Classification (NCBI taxonomy): domain Eukaryota; kingdom Metazoa; phylum Chordata; class Aves; order Passeriformes; family Fringillidae; genus Urocynchramus; species Urocynchramus pylzowi. The sequence continues at coordinate 410,564 of VZRH01008298.1, forward strand.
AGTGTCTTCTTCCTAGCAATAGGACCAAGCAGACTCCATGGGAAATGTTATTAACTTGCCTTTAATTACCAACTAATTTCCTCCTGCACAGCCAGTAATTTCAAGCCCTGTGGAAAGCACAAGGAAACAATAACAAGGCATTTCCCAGCAAAAGGAGCATAAACAAACAGGCAAAACATAGAGATCCAAAGGAGAGTGGTGTATTTAAATACTCCAAATGCAGCAATCTGAGAAATTTTCCTCCAGAAAAAAAAAAGCAGAAACCTTTTTTTTATTTTTTCCGCTTACTTCCCAGCTAAATATTTCATTTTTAAGGCCATCCAATTTTGCTAAATTACAGGGAATACCTTGTGGGTGTTTCTAATAGGAACTGCTTGCACCTAAAATATGCAGAGGTTACCACCTCTCCATAATAAGCTGGTGCTGTAGGTTGTTCAACAGCTCCAGCACTGCTCAAACCATCCTTAGCAGCTGACAGACAGCAAGGAGAGCTGGAGGAGCTGAAGCCTTGTTAGTGGCAAGGTTTTCCCAGCTGAGGCTCAGCCAGGCATTGATTGGCAATTCCGAGCACGGGGTTTGTCCCGGTGGAGCCTCCATATGTTTTTTTTCCCCTGGAGGAGCGATGAATGTCAATTCACCCCTTGGGGTGTGTCAGGTGAAAACCCCCCTCAGGGTGAAACGAGAACTGACAGCAACCAGCCACAGGTGCCCCGACCAACTTCCACCCACCGGCTGGCTTTGCCAAGGTGGAGAATTAAAAGGGAGAATTAAAAGTGAAAGGCAGAATTAAAAGTGAAAGGGAGAATTAAAAGTAAAAATTAAAAGTAACCCATATAACCCATCAAAAATTAAAAGTGATCCGTGTAACATTAAACAACTCACTATAATAACACCTAGTGTTAAAAAAAAAAACAAAAAAAACCCAAAACAAACAAAACCCTTTATGCATCATTATAAAAAAGCTATGATAACATTTTCAAACCCTAAAACCCTGCAAAACAAGTTACATCAAGTTTGGGGAGAAAAGGGAGCTGTGTCTGCTGTGTTTCCATGCACAGCACTGGTGAGCACATCCCCCTCTCCAAATCAGCTGTTTGGAAATGAGAATGGAGGTAGCCCACTCTCACATCCCATAAAACTGGGACATGCACGTTTGTGCTGGGGGATCATCAGCAGGGATCCCCCCAGAGCTCATGGCCATGCCCTGGGAGCGTGGCAGTCGCAGTGAATCAACAGCTCCATCCCATTCTGTTCACCCAAACCCAGTGCAACACATTTCCCTCCCTCACGTCCATTTCTCATCTCAACACAGCCTCAGAGCATTCTGCCAGCGGCTCTTGACGGGCTTTTCAGAACTTAATTAAGCTTCAGGACACCTCAGTGAAGTTGACTAATGTAATTAAGTGAATCTGGCAGATGAGTAAGCTGAGGAGAGGTGAGATCAAACAGCAGAGTGATGGAGGAACTGTTATCCAATGGCAAAGGTGGTCACAGGGCACAGAGACCTCATCCCTGGCACCCTACAAAAATCACTGCCTTTCCCTTCCCATAGCTGTAGCTGATTATGCCATGATTTTCTCCTGGAAATGGTAGTTTGGACCATTGTCTTAACAAGAAAAGCAATTTCATTTGGCAGGAAAGAATCATGGTAGAGCTGCTGTCTCTGTGTCACACAGGGGTGTTTCTTGCAAGTATCAAGTCCCCAGTTGTTGTTATTATTATTATTATTATTATTATTATTATTATTATTATTATTATTATTATTATTATTATTATTATTTTAAACTGGGGTCCAAGCTTGTATATAATATACCTGGAAGTGTTCAAGGTCAGGTTGGACAGGGCCCTGAGCCACCTGGTCTGGTGAAAGGTGTCCTTGCATGAGCTGAGCTCTAAGTTCCCTTCCAACCCAAACCATTCTATAATTCTACAACTACAGGAAATGATGTTAAGGTGACAGGAAGCTGTAGTCCAGTGGATTCTATAAAATAAACCTCTGAAATTACAGTAACTGCATAGATTGTATTCAAATCATTCTCAGATTGTCTAGGTGTGCCCTAAATACAATTTCTGATGAGATTTCTTTCTTTAATTTCAAAGTAACCTGGACAAATGAGTAAAAGGAAAACCTGAATCTTGCTACAACCTGAAGCATGACTTGTGCCATAAGTTTACAAGGGTTAATATGGACTTGGAGATGAACATGCACCTAAATCCCTCCATGACTGGGACCTTACTAAACTGGGCCATTCAATTGGAGTATTTTTCCTGTAAGTTGAAGTCTAGAATGATATATTGGGGTGTACTTCATTAGAATGAAGTATTAGGGTGCAAAAAGGAGTAAGATAGAAAATTTCCCAGCTTGGACTCCAGCTGGATCTGAGATGTGTCACCTTCCTACAGGGACTGTCCTTCAAAACAGCCTTTCCCAGGAAGTTCAGCATATTCCCAGTGACTCAAGATCTCTTGCAAAAGGCTTTTCCCCTCTGTGCCTGCATCCAAATGAGATTATGCTGCAGTGTCCTAAGCATCCTGGCCACTCATCACACAGGGAGCTCAGCCCTGAGGCGCAGTGGCTCCAACATCATCTCCTGTTCCAAAATGTGCAGAAGCTCTGGAGAAGAAATCACAGCTGTCAATGAGCTTTGAGCACTGCAGGGCTCTTGCTTGGCTCAGTGCTTGGCTCCAGGCTCTCCCTCCTGACCCAGGCACTGGCACTGTCTGGGAGCAGCCCAGAGGCTGCTGGCTCTGCCACTTCACACCTCTCCCACCCAGGCACTGGTGACAGCATCACCTGACACTCTTCCTAAATCTGCCAGAGGGAAAAAGTCCACACAACTGTGGGAAAATTCAGGTGACACCACTTTCCTTTCAAACTCTTGTTTCCCAGTTCTGGGGCTCCGTGGAAAACGATGAAGTGATGGCAGCTCTTGGGACCTCAGCCACGCTGATTTTTCTCTGTTTTGCCTCATCTGTTTCTTTATGTTTCTCCGTGTCCCGAGTGACTCTGACACAGGAATTCCAGCTTTTCATTTTTCTGCTGTACAAGATGTCAGCAGATAACAATCCATGCTTCACTGCTGCCATTCCATAATTGAAAGAGCCAGCCATACATCAGGCTCAGAGCCTGCAAACCCCATCAATAAGTACTTTATTACTTGGGCATAATTTTCCACCAAGCCCTGGATGAGACTTCACAGGCAGTAGGGTGATATCGCTGAACCCACACTTTGCTGCAAACTGGTTAAGATCATGTCTACTAAACCATATTGTCACAAATTAGTTTCTCAGACAACCAGCATCTAGCAAAAAAATGTACTTAATATGCAAAGCTGTCTGTTCAGATCTATCTGTTTTCCAGGGAAGCCACCTCAGGGAAAAGAGAGCTGAAGTCCAAAATAACAGCACACGTTTCTTTCCAAGTCAACATACGCAGAGCTACACCTTTCTCCAGGAACAAATTTTTCCTGTGTCACCAAGAGGGAGATTTTTCTTTTTTGCTTGACTTATCCTGCATTTTCAGCATGTAAGAGAGACCTTCACAGCTTCTGCAGCCTTACAGATTGTGTGAGGGCACTGTGAAACTTGCTTGGCCTCTCTTTTTAGATTTAATTCTCTGCTCTTTTCCGTGGCACATTAAGAATCAGCTTCCTGGTCCATTTCAACAAAATCCTATCAAGTCCCAAGAGTTTCCCCTTTAAATAAATACCAGGGGCTCGAGTTTTAATTACTTTCTGCAGAATCCCCTTATCAGCAGCAGCTTTGACAGGCACAGGCTATACGTTATCTGCAAACACAACTGAGATCTCTAACTCCTTCCATGTCTTTAGCCCTTGAAGCTCATCTCATACCTATTACATGTCATGCCCAGAAGCACTGCCAGAGTGCAGGCTCTGATACCTGGATAGGCAGCTCTTCTCCTCCCCAGCTTCTTATCCCACAGGCTCCTTACACCCTTCCCTTGTTGCCAGCACAAATAAATTGCTGATAATGAAGCTGTGCTGGCTATCTATCTGCACACCAGGCACCTTCCAAAGGTGTTATTTCTGTCACAGAACCTCATTTTTGTTCCAGTTTGGTCCATAAGCTCTGGGGCTCTGCAAACTTCCCTGAAGCTGGTGCCTAGAGCAAGGAGTTGCCTGTGCAGGTGGTGAACTGCCTGTGCCACCAAAGGTGTGTGGCAGCAGAAGCAGAGCAGCTGGGGAATTGGTGCCTTTCTGAGGTTCAGTGCAACCAGATTTCTTTGTTTGCCAGAGTAATTGCAAGAACCAGTATAAATTATCAAAACAGAAGAGCTAATTATAAGGCAATTTGAGTTCTGCATGGAAGTTCAGGTCCTTTAATACATTATCTCCGTGGGATCAACCATCCTGCAGTCCAGAAACTGCCTCATAAAACCCAGAGGGAGCATGTCTCACCCCAAAATCTCCAAAATCCATCTGCTGCAGAGCAGGCATGATGACTTATTGAAGGATCTTCACTGTAGATCTATTTGAGTGCATTCTCATTTTTATCCTCCTAATCCCCAGCGAGAAGCATCGCACTGCCCAGTGAGAATTACGTTTGGCTTTCACCTCTTGCACCGTCCCTTTGTCCCCTCCATCCCTCACCTGCACAGCTGGAGTCTTGTCTGATTTTCAGCCTCCAGAAATCGCTGGAGAGAAGAGCTGAAACCTAAAGCACCTGTACTTATGATCAGCTATTTTCAAAGGCTCAAAGGGCTCCGTTCCTGAGCAGGACAATGCCTAAACTCTGGCTGCAGTGCACACTTGCTGCTTTTGTGCCTGGCAGAGCTGTCCCTGCCCCGAGGGCACCCACCTCCTGCCTTTTTACCATATTAATAGTCCTCCTTTCCTTCAGTTCACCTTCATGCCAGCAGTGAAGTAGCCAAACTTCAGGGCACTGAGAACAAAAGCAGGCAGCAGACCATGCTCAAAGCAAAAGCAGACATAAAACCCCATTAAACCTCATGGTTCAACACAGAAACAGAGTGAAGAGGGGACCTCCCAGAGTCCTGTGCTCGCTTCCAATAACCATCCATAACTACCCCTAAGGATAGTTTCTAAAGAGGGGAGAGCAATAAACAGCACTTCCCCTCTTCATTACACAACTCCAGCAATAACTATGATGAATGGCCAGGAACAACTGGGTTTCATTGCTGGATTTCCAGGCTGTGGTGTCCAACAATGGGAGCATAATAAAGACAGATGGCAGTGGATTAACTCTTCTTGCAATGTGGCCAGCTCTGGCTGTTCAGCCGTGCTCTTCCCAGCCCAACAACAGCCCCAGGCCTGTCCAGCAGCAGGAAAATGCTCCTTGTTTCTGTGCAGGGTTAGGGACAATGGGGATGGTGAAAAACAGAGGGTTTGCTCTGACCAGAGAGCAGAGCTGAGCAGTGTGCACCAATTCTGGTGTTGTGCTCTTAAATTTCAGAGAAATCAAAAGAAATCCAAGTGGGTTTTCCACTGAGTATTTCTGCTCCTTTTTGACTGATGGTATTAATTCCTTGGTTTATTTTTAGTTTGGAAATCTCAAAAAGGAAAAAAAAAAATGAAACAAACTACCATGAAATTTTTGCTGCTTCAATGCAAAAGGGATTGTTTTTTAAAAGTTGCTATATTTTCCCCCTCCAGTTTTCAGTTTTGCCCATTTAGAATCATAGAATCATTTGGTTTGGAAAAGATCTCTTAGATCATCAATTCCAATCAATAATTAGCATAAATAGTGGATAGCTAGATACAAAAATAAATTAAATAATTCAATTATAATAATATTATAGATAATATTAAAATAGAGTATTTTGCACTCTTTTTCAGTCGGCTTAATACAGTGCTAGTAGGTGTGTACTGGATATAATTTTAAGATTCCCATGAAGTTTTGTGTCAGTTCAAGCAACAGAGAAGAAATATGGTCTGAGGAGCTGAGAAGAGCTGAGCTTTGCCCACGGCCCCAGCAGAGCTTTCCTGGGTGCAAATGTATGAAATTTACTCTGATATTCAGCATTAAACAGGTGCATGCACTGCCAAAATTAACAGGGGAGGGGTCTCACCACAACCAATTAATTGAGTTTGTGAAGCATTTGGAGACCTTCAGATGGAAGGTGCTAAACAAAGTGAAAGTTATCATTTCTGCTTAAGTGAAAGTGCCAAGCAATGCTGCTTCTATCACCCACTGCAAACCCAGGTCCTGATGCTGTTTGCAAGTCCACTGCAAGATTCCTGCAGATGTATTTGTTATTCAGGAGCATTCACTGGGCTGAATAATTTTCAGATGGAGTTTTTGGGAAGCTTGTTTGATTTGCCCATTCATTATCTGTTACTCTGGATGTGTGATGGGCTACACAAAGCAGCGTGTTGCTGTTTCTGCCTGCTGCCTGAATGGCAGAAAGTTTATTAGATGGGGGATAATGAATAATCAATAATGAGTACTCTTGTTTTTGTGTGAAAACAGATGAGCGTGTGAAAAGCAGTGTCTCTCCCCACTTTCCTGCCAACAGATCCCCATTGATGATAATGTTTTCCAACAGGGAAGAGCAAGCAGACTCTTGATACAGCCAAATATCTGGTCATTCACAAAATCTAGTTTGACTGTCTTACCAGAATCACTACACAGCTGCCTGAAATAAGGAGGGGGCTGCTCTGGGGTTGACCTGTTTTCTTTATAAAGATAAGGTGATAACATTTCAATGTGCCTGTCTTTAAGATGTGTGTGTTAACCAGTCCTGTGGCACTCTGGGCTTTTCTCCCTGCAGTACAGGATAACTCCTGCTCTGTGGGGGCTTCTCTACAACACCTCATCTCAACAATCTGTTCAGTGTCCACAGGACTCCTGCAAACCCCATGGTGGGATCCTTTGAACCCCTCAGGGAAATCCCCAGGGTCTTGCCCTGGAAGGATACACCAGAGAGTCTCCATCTAGGCTGAACCAGAAGACTTCCCCATGGAGCCTTGCAACACTGTGACCCACCCCATTTCCTTCACCCAGATGTCCCAAATTCTCGTGGTTTCTCCTTTCCCTGTTTCCTCATTGGTTGTGGTATCCCTGGAAGCCAATTCCCTTTGCCCTGCCCTTTGTGCCACCCCTGTGCCCTCAGGCCACTGACCCCAGACTTAACCTTGTCCTCACCACAGCTTTCATCTTTTGTTCCCGATTTCCCTTTGGCTGCTGGAATAAACCTTCACTGGAATTTATCCTACAAAAGGCCCTTCTGCCTCTCTTGGCTGAGCCAGCCATGGTGAGTGTGGTGAGTGCACTTGACTGCTTTGTCTGAATGCTTCCCCAGGTGGCTTTTCCACAGGAGAATCTTACTGGGAAACAGGCAGCAGCAACCACCATCTACACCCCTCACTGCTACAAATGCCACACCCCGTCTCTGCTCTGGTGAAAAAAAAGTTTGGTTTTTCCTCAAACTCCTGGCAGCGAGCCAGGCCAAAATCCAACTGCACCAACCACCCCAAGCCCACGTTCCCCTGGAGCTCTCCTGGCTGCTGAGAGATGGAAAGCTCAAATTCACACAGAACCACTTCCTCATTTCACTTTCTGCTGACCGTGTGACTCCTGGTTGCATGTAATTATTTTGGTATGCTGGTGTTAATGATGTGTCCAGTTCACTTAGCCTGTTCATCAGTATTGCTGGTCATTTGCTGTTTCTTTGTTTCTTGCCTCCCAAAAGGTCACTACATCATCAGCAAAACCGAGCACAATTCATCCATTATTTATCAAGCCAGGTTTACTGCTCACCTGTCCCTGCTTTCAAGGCCATGCTCCATCCATGCACCTCCCAGCCCCAGCCTGGGCCACGAGGCACCTACTGGCATAAAGCAGCTATTAAACAGGAATTGGGAACTGTTGGAAGTGAAGCTTGCTGTGCTGCAGACTGGAATTTGGTATCGTTTTAAGCCTTTCTCAATCTCAGGCCTTCAACCCCACTCCTGCTTTGCCTTTTATTGACTGGAAAACGATTTGTAAGTAAATCTATGCAATAAAGGACCTGCCTTTTGCTATTTGGCCTGAGTTGTGACCTGCTTTAGCCCTCCATCAGCGAGGGCTGCCTGCATCTGTTACTGCCCCAGCCTAACTGGCTGCTGAGTGCTCACCACGGCTTCCTGCACTGCGTTATTGACATCTTCCTCTGGAGCCGTATCATGGAATGGCATCCCTGGGAAAAATCAGGGATGCCCATCACAGCTCTGCCCTGGAGCACCTGCACCTTCCCGAGGTGAGTGCCCCGTGCCCCTGCAGGAGCATCTGCAGCCTCTCCAGGGTACAGGTGATGCAGAATGTTATCAAAGCTCCATCTGCCTCCGGGGAGTCTTTTAAATCTCAGCCCCAGAGAAGAGCAATAACCTCAAAAAAAAAAAAAAAAAAAAAAAAGAAAAAAAAATAAGAAAAAAAACCCACACGGGACTTATTACAAAAGGGAAATTCTAACCTACAAATAAAGGCAATAAAGAGGCAGACCCTGCATCCCGATCACGGCTCGCAGGCTCAGATGAGCTGCTAAGGGGTGAAGGCGGTGTCAGCGCGGCTCTCCCGTCCCCTGCCCCTGGTGGCATTTGTCACCCCTGCTGCTGACACCGAGAGAGGGCACGGCGAGGAGAGCAACGCCACTTTCTGCTCCCCCCCTATTTGTCCTGGTTATCAGACTGGAAAAGATCACCAATTACCCTCTTCCCAACCACCACGCTCCTGCCAACAAAAGATGAAAAGCACATTTATTTCTCTTAAGTGAGATCTTTTTGTGACACATAAGGACCCTTGTATACATGACAATTACTTGTAAAAAATGTCTCTCTGTCTACAGCACATCTGTAAATGGATTTAAGCCCATATAAAGGATGTAAAAATGGCAATAACCGCCCCAGTGCAGCTCCCTGGAAGCTCTCAATGGTGTTTTTTTCACATATATAAAAGCCAACACGGAACAAAAAGGCCTGTCAGCAAAGACAGGTAGGCTTGCCTTTCCACACCTAACTAGAGAAACTTAATTTTATTTATTTTTATTGACAATTTCAACAACTATTTCTCAATCATAAAAGTAAAAAGCACAGGCTCAGCTAGTCAGCCCATCATTTCTATTTAGCTTTTTATTTGTGCGAGCAACTCTTTGGAGATGCAATATCTTGTTTGCAGAGACACCCTAGTGGCAACACGACATTACTCAAACCACCAAATGGGGCTTGTGCACACACTGCAGCCTCCTCCAGCAGCTTTATGAATCTCCCCCCACACCCTGGGGCTCCTCTGCTCCCCCCACAACCCCAGCCTCCCCCACTGCTGCCAGCTCCTGGATGTGACATTTGGGGAAGATGAGCAAAACTTGGTTTAAGAACAAATGCTGTCATTGCCCAGCAGGTGACTATTGACCAGTGAATTTGTTTTCTATTTTTTTTTTACAGAATCCCCCTGGGGTTCTGCCTCTCTGACCATCTCAAAGGGTGCTGGAGGATTTATCCATGCCTGGATTAGAAATCTGATTCTTGCCCTTCCCTGGCCCAGGGGTTTCTGAATGCCAGGTTTCACAAGGAGCCAAAGTGTGATAGATGAGTAATGGGATGGTTGACTCTCACAATTAAAGGGCAAATATCATGTATATATGTTAAGAGCAGTTTTATAGAGTTGTAGTTGTGTTTTACTCCCCTTGTGTTGTTATCAGGGGACTGCCTGGGTTTGGGACATTTGGGAGGGTTGGCTCATTACTATGGCAACAGCTGACCTCCAATCGAGATTTCAGGAAGTGATCTCCACCACTGGACAGGGAAGGAGGAGTCGATGGACAGAACTTTGGGAGGGGCTGAAGGGTTAAAAGGTGAAACCTCCATTGTGAGGATGAGCACATGGTGGGGAAAATCCTCTGCTCCCGTAGTATTTTCTCTATTCAGTCTTCTGTTGTATTTTTGATAAGGTTTTAATAAACCTTTCTAAATTTTTTGAAAGTGAGCATCATTTGTCACAGAGTCAAAGGATGCATGGAGGAATGAGAGGAATCCATTGGGATTTCCCAGCTGAGCTGATCCCAGCAGAGTTGTTGGGAGCTGGGCATCTAATGTGGAGATCTATGGGGTCATTCTGGCTTTGGGTGTAATGGTCCTGTGGCAAGGCCAGGGATGTGCTGGGTCCCTGGTCCCTCTGCGTGGGTGGGCTCAGCAGTGACCCCAGGGCAGTGGCCAGGGGCCCAGGGAGCAGAGCAGGGTGATCCCTGTCCCATCCCATCCAACCTTCACTCCAAGGCAGCCGGGTTCCATCTCTGATTGCAAACAGGGACGTGGAGGGTGGCAGGGTCACACTGCTTGTGGGCAAGGCTTGTGTTGCCTTCCCAGGGTGGGCACATTGGGCCTTGGGGATAATGAAACCTGGGCTGTGCCCCCTTGCTGGTTTTCAGCTTGTTTTTCTACCTCTGCCAAGGTTGGGATTGAAGCACCCAGGATGGTATTTTGTGGTCAGACTCAGATGTTTATTATTTTTTATCTCTATTACAAGTTGTGGGTTCTACAGCATTCTGCTAACAAGCTACAAAATGGCTAACTAGCTTTTTCTACAAGGTCTTTTAAGGCTAAACTATCCAATTAAGAAATGGCACCTAAATTATTTTTACTTTTAACTCAATAACTAATCACTCAAAGTCCACAATGCGAACTTTTCTGTCCAGTTACACAAAACCACCCAAACCCATGAAGAGGAAGGTGAAGAAGGACCAGCCACCTCCCCAAAACCTCTATCTTAGCTCTCTATATATTACTGTATTCTAAAACCCCAAACTCTAAGTTTTCCACCCAGTGATATTACACACTTCTAATCAAACTACACACCCATAATCCCAGTGCTATCCATCAATTTTGGAAGCCTTCTCCATGGCCTCAGGTCAAATGCAGTGTTCTCTTGGGGGTCAGTGTCTGTCAGCACAGAAAGTCCAGAGCTCTCAGCATCCAGAACTCCAGCACCTCCTGTGCTGTCACACAGAATCCATCCAGCCCTGGCTTCTGTTTGCACTCCTACCCCAACAACAGCTCTGGTGTCAGGTGTCTGTGAGCCCAGGGCTCCCCTCTCCGTGGTGAAAAGCATATGCAATGAGACTGCACCTTCTGTTCACACTCTGTCAGTAATCCCAGGCAGGCAGGTTTGCTGCTGACCTTCCTAATGGGAACTCTGCTCAGTGGCGTGCTGGCCTCGCCTCAGTTCAGTTTTATCTGCAAAGATGCAGGCTGTTGATTTGTGGGCATCTTCTAAAGTGAGCACTGCAGAGGCTCAAAAGGGTTGGTGCAGCCTAGAGCTGCAGAAGGAAGGTGGTTTCTTGCCCAAACACAGGCCAAGGCAGTTATATATCATTCCTACAGAAGAAATAACTTGCTTTAGCTGGTTTGGGGAGAGGGAAAAAAAAGAACTTGTCTGAGCTTAATTACAAATTTACTTCTTTCTCTTTCCTCTCTTGCCATCCCTGCCCCTCACCCCCTGATAAAATGAGGGTAAAAAGCCCTGCAAATGGCAATATCCAATATTCATTAGTGGCTTGTGAGAGAGACAGAGAGACACAACTCATTACTGGGTTCTTCACCTTTACCCTTGACAATGGTTATTTACATAATAACCTGACCCTTAGGTTACTCTTCATTAACAAACACATGTGCAAACATAGAAGCAGCTGGCTACAACTCATAAATATATATTGTTAACCTTGGCTTAGAAGACTTACTTTCACTTACTAAAGAAAAAAAAAAAAGATAAAAGGAGACATTATTTTGCATAGCCATTATGTTGTAACCTCAGTAAATGGTACAATGAGCCAGAGGCTGCTGTGTTTGAGCTTTCAGGAGATGGCACCAGGGCTCCTGCTGCTCCCCACATCTACTCTCCAGCAGATTTGCAAACCAGCTCGTGTCTCATCCCTGTCTGGAGCATCTCCCCCTGCCCTGTGGGCACTGTCCCAGCTGGGGGATGAAGAAGAGATCACTGGCACTGGGAAGGGAGTTAATCCAACTCTTCCATTCCCCAAAGCATCCCATGATGTCCCCTGATCCAGGCCCTGGTGGGATGGAGTGCAAAGCTGGGATGAAGCAGGGCAGGGCTCTCCAGAGTGAGTTGAGCCAAGATGAACGGTGCCATTTAAGCCTCTGAGCCAGAGTTTCAGACTCCACATGGAAATATTCCTGTGCAAAATCTGCAGACCAGGATTTAGAGCTTTTCTTCATCTTTCTGAAGGCATCTGAAACAGCTTCTGAACCTTCTTTTCCATCACCTGGCTCTTGGAGCCAACCTCCATAACTCGGAGGTCCTGTGCCACATTCTCAAAATGCACTTTGGTGCAGGCAGAGGTTTATGATTTTCCAGGGGATACTTTAGTGGCCACATATCAGACAGTCACCCCCAGAATGACAAAGCACCACCAACACCACACATGGAGAGCAGCTTCATTTTGGCCATGGCTTCACACACATCTGATCAGAAGGTGCCACACAGAGGACTTGTCTCTTTTCCAGGTGTCCTTGTCTGCAAGCTGGCAGGTGACAGCAGGAACTTGGTGCTCAGGCTGTACCAGAGAGCAAGAATCAAACATAAAGGTTTATGATTGTTGTCAACAGCAGAAGTTGCTCAGAGGACCACGTCCCCATCACCCTGCACAGGGAGATGTCACAGCAGATCTGTAGGACCAAGGGTGCTCACAGCAGGTACCAGCTGGGATCTCACCACCAGCAGCTCCCTGCAGGTGCAGGGTGGGCTCCCTGGGCCCCACTGGGTCACCCTGAGCTTCAGCTCCTCTCACCTGTGATAGTCACTGGCTGAAGCCTTGCCCAGCCCCAGCTCAGGTGCCAGAAGGACACATTTTAGAGGCTGTGGGTGGAGGGAGCAGCAGCCGTGGGCCTGCCTCGAGTCTGACATTTGGCAAACAAAGGAATTGCTTCCTGAGAACTTAAATGAGGATAAGGTGCTGTTGGAACAGAAGTACATCTACTGTTTACAGAGTACAAATGTTAATTGTGTTTACGAATCCAAACCTGAAATTAACAACTCAACGTTTGCAAAATCTCCCAGGAAAGGCAAAGCCTGCTGTTCCAGGCACTCTGTGTTATCCAGCACAAATCATTCCGAAGCCTCTTTACCTATTCACTCAGTATTTCCAAACCAATTACTAGCTCAGAGTTTGCAAAGCAGGCTGACACTTGGGGTTTCAGACAGGGACTTCCTTCAGTCCCACTACCAATCCAACTATGTTTTAATTTAGTGAAGAGGGAAAGCATATAATTTTTTAGCTCCAGGGAAGCCAGAGGCAATCACAAATATCCCTTGAGCTGAGTCAAATTCTTCAGTTTAAAGAAGCAGCCCATTCTACTGCAATAATTGGACTTTAGTGTCCCTTTCGTTTAAAGGAACAATGGCTGATCTGGAGAGTGGATGGCTTGGGCAGCAGGGACACCTCACCTTTGGGACCTGAGCCACAGACCTGACTGTAATTGGATGAACCAAGAATAGCAAGTGCCCCACTTGCATGGAAATAATAATAATAATAACAACAATAATAGTCATAAAAATAATGATGATGATGATGATGGTGGTGATGATGATGATGATGATGATGATGATATGATGATGATGCAGTGGATGAACACACCAGAGATGCCCCCACAGCTGGGTGTTTGTCTGTCAGCAACCCAGCATCTGGATGATGCTACACCAGGACAGAGCTTGGAGAAACAAAGCCTCAAGGTGATGAGGAAGAGTTGGATGGAGGTTGGAGTTTTTGGGAAGGCTGTGACACCAGCCAGGCCAGACACTTAACCCCACACAGCAACACCTCTGCACTGCTTCAGAGCCAAGAGGAAAACATCTCCAGCTGGAAGGAGTGGCCAGGAGAGATGTCCTTGGAGGGTGAACGAGCAGAGGGGAACTGCTGTTCTGAGAAAAGGCTGAGAACTCTCATTTTTAGGGTGAAAACTCCAAGAAATTAAACCTCTTGCAACATCAGGCTGATCTCCAGAGTGAAGAACTCCCCTCAAGCACCCCACCAAGCAACGAGCCCCACACCACCTCCACACCCACCTCCCTCAGCAGAGGCTTTCACTGCCCCAAGAACCGTGATTAGAGAGGTCTGGTGCCATCTCTGCTGCTCACCAGGGAGGGGATGGCAGCTCTCCCCAGCCTGCACCAACAAACCACACTTCCCCCTGCGCCCAGCAAATGTCAGCCCAATATTAGACGTGGCAGTGGCACTTATAAATCCAAGTTAGAAAATGCCATCATGTATTTTTAATCCGATCGCCTCGTCACCGCATAATAAAAGGAAAGGATTGCCGAGTTTGACTGGCATTTGTAAGTAGCATGTGAAAGGGGCTAATAGAGGGAGAAAATTAGCTGCATTTATCATCTTAACTACATTCATATTACACTCACGATCCAATTGTTTAAAAATTGGGCTTTTAGAGCAGGTCCTTTTGAAAGTTTAAGCATTCCAAACAACCGCGATTTATTCTCAGAACAAACATTACCTTAGGAAAGATTTATTCTGTAGCTTTTGTGAATTGTGAAAGGGATGGACTTTGTTCCGTGGGTTTCTGGTAAGTGCAGTCAGCACCAAAGACAGTCAAAACACAGGATTTGTGTTCTTCCCTGAGTGCTGATGTTTGGAGAAAAAAAGTGTAATTGGAACCCATTTAATATTTGAAAAAATCCTACAAAATCTTCCCTCTGAAATAGCCCTGAGTTTAACAAAATTTCCAAAACATTCAAAAGCTGAGGTGAGAGGTTTTTTTAAAATTTTCTTTTACCATTTTTCTATTACAATTTTACATTACTGCTTAGCATTTAAGTAGTGGCAGCAAGTGGTTTTAATGACATTACAATGTAAGGCTTGAAATCCTGTAGTATTTTTGCTTTTTAAATCAGCCAAATTATCTGTTACTCAGCCCTGACTGAAATATATGATCTAATTCTTCAAGATTCCCATTTGTGATGTAATCAAAAGTCGTAATTGACAGAAAACAACATGAAAATCAGGAGGATGAAAGCACTCACCAAGCTCACTGTCAACTGAGCAAACCTGACTTAGACATGTAGATATTTCAAATAGTACTAAATATCTTTATCCCATAATTGAGTAAACAATTAAAAACATTGACAAAATATCTAGTTTTAGGTCATACTGTGATAAGTCAGAGGTTTTTCAATGTGCTCTCATGACATAAATATATATATAAAACAATTCTGTGGCTCTGTGTGAAGTTAACCACCACAAAATATCATGATTTTCTGAACTAATGCTTTGTTTCACAGAATTTTTGCACACTGAAAAAAAAAAAAACCCAACAAAAACCAAAAACCATTTTTAAACTCTTGCTTTTGACTATACCAAAACAATGTAAACTTGAAATTAAGGAAACAAAAGTCTCCCCAGGATTTCTTGGAGGTGTTTGTGCAAAGCTTCTGCAGCCTGTGATGGGCTCCTTGTGCAGCTGCAGGACCTGGCCCCCACACCTGAGTTACCTGTGGCCCAGCAATAGCATGAACACACAGAAAAAATAAATCTCCTGCTTCCACAGAAAATTTCCAGTCCTGGAGTCCTGCCTGCTGTTGTCCCACCACAGTCCCCAGGGCAGTTTCCTCCCCAGTTGGTTTTTATCAGTCCTTTCAATCCCAGGGTGACCTGAGAATTTATTCTGTTGCTGAGATGTCTCTGCACAACAGCAGCAGGAGCACCAGGAGCCAAAGTTTCCCTGCCTGCTCTGCTGATGTGAACTCTGGGGAGGTGGGGGTTGATTTTGGCTAGGAATGGTCCTGGCAAATCTGGCATTTCAGTCGGGTGCACCCTGACATGGAGCTGGCTGCTTGAGAACAGGTTACAGACCCTTCTGCAAAACTTGGGGTCTCACAGTGTGATGGCACCCGGGGGTCTGGAGACAAAATCCTCCAGCAGTTACAGCATGGCTGACACAGGGTCACCTTCCTCAGGTTCTGTGACATCCATCTACCTCCCTCTGATGTCCATCTTCCCTCTGATGTCCACCTCCTTCCCTCTGATGCCCTTCTCTCCTCTGATGTCCACCTACTTCCCTTTGATGTCCATCTTCCCTCTGGTGTCCACCTATTTCCTCTCTGATGTCCATCTCCCCTCTGATGTCCACCTCCTGCCCTCTGATGTCCATCTTCCCTCTGGTGTCCACCTATTTCCTCTCTGATGTCCATCTCCCCTCTGATGTCCACCTCCCTCCCTCTGATGTCCACCTACTTCCCTCTGGTGTCCACCTATTTCCTCTCTGGTGTCCACCTCCCCCGTGAAGCTGTGGGTCACTCACTCCCTCTTTGACCAGCACCCCCTTTTCTCACAGAGATGTGAAGCAGAGGAATGCACTAAAGGTGTCAAGAGAGCTTAGAGGAGGGCAAATCCCAATAAAAATTCAGGAAATCAGCTCAGGATCGGAGCTCTGTAGACTCTGTGAGGTCTGCAGGGCCCTGGTCAGGCAGGAATGGCCCTTCCTACTGGAGAAGGTGGCAAGCAAAGTGGCTTGAGTGTGTCCAGAGGGGGCAACTAGGTTGGTGAGGGGCTTGGAACACAAGCCCTGTGAGGAATGACTGAGGGAGCTGGGGGTGCTCAGCCTGGAGAAAAAGGAGACTCAGGGGTGACCTCATCACTCTCTACAGCTCCTGAAAGNCTGTGAATTCTGTGAATTCTGTGAATTCTGTGATTCCAGCCCCTCCATTTCTCCTGCTCGCTGCTGGTGGAACATGAATCCAAAGGCGAACTGCTGCCTCTCCTTCCAGCCTGACCACCTCCATCCCTGCCAACCCCCCTTGCTGCGGCAGGGCCCTTCCCCCTGTCCCAGCCGGGGCTCTTGCAGCCCTTCGCTGCCGCTGGAGGTGCGGCTGTCCTCCCGGGAGCCTGCTGGTGGCTGGCGGGCCATGGTGGCAGTGGCAATTCGCCCCGAGTCACCGCTCGCCTCCATCCCCCCGCAGCCGCCGCCGTCCTGCCGCGATAGAGATGTCGCTGGCAAGGCGAGGCATTTCAGAGCGGCTTGCTGGGAGGAGTCCCTGACCCACTCGGTAATTACTCATGCTAACAGCTTAACTAACATGCAAATTCCTCCGCTGACTGACAGGTAAACAGTGAGCCGGCCTGCCCGGCTTTGGAGGGGGGGCGGAGGGGACAGAGTGACATAGATGTAAAAGCTTGTGTCAAATTCCACATCTAACGTGGCTTCAAAGTGCGACATGATTCATTAGCCTTGTTTCATGCCTAGGATAACGAAGTTGTGGTTGCTGTGTTAATTGAGGAGGGAGGAGCGGGAGGGACTCGCTGGCACAGCAGCTCCGGGGCCACCCCTGTCACAGGGATGCTGGGCACCGTGACTGGCACCTGGGTGGGCGTTTCTCTGCCTTTGAAGGAAAGGGACCTCTCTCATCTTCTGCCAGATCCAAGCAGCACGCTGGAGGGGCTGGAAGATGCTCCAGGGGCTGTTTCTCCTCCAGCATCCTCCACCCCTCCCGGCAGCAGCCAACGCTGCTCTGCTGCCTGAAAGCAGCAAAAAGAAGAGGCAGGTTTTGAGCAAAGAAGAGGCAGGTTTTGAGCAAAGAAGAGGCAGGTTTTGAGCAAAAAAATCTCAAACTCTTCTCATGCCGATCCTTGCAGCTCTCTTTATCCCTCCCTGTGCCCATCAGCTCTCCCCTCTCTCTTTTAATCCCCCAGACACTGTGGCCAACCCCAGGTCCATAAAACGAGCCCAGCTCTGGGTGAGATGCCGAGGCTGAGGCAGCACTGGGGCTTACGGCAGAGGAGGTGAAAGGGAGGAAATTGCAAACCTGAATTTAAGTCATGCTTTAGCGTGATCTAACACGGCCACTAAGCCCAACAGCTCCCTCATTTCCTGCTCCTCGCAGAAACTCTGCCCTGAGGTTTGTTGATGCTGGCTCGTGTCCAAGAAGCTGAAGAAATTGTACAAATCCTCCTGTGCCACGGTGCAGCACAGCCTCCAAAGACTAACAGGGGTGGGAGAGAGTCAGACAGGCTAGAGCACTTCCACCAGCATCCTTAAAACATTGGGGGAACCCAGAGAGGACAGGACCTCACAGACAAATCCCAGCAGAGGTGCCTGGCTGCCCAGCAGCAGCTCAGGTCTGTGGAGGAGGATGAGGATGATTTTATTCCTGCTGACATTGTGCAGGGGCTGGAGGTAGCACGGGCTGGGTGCTGTGGATCTGAGTGACCACAGTGACAGAGCCAAAGGCTGCTGTCCCCCTCGAGCCATCCCCAACCTTCCCACCCACATGGTGAGCTCAGGCTTCAATAGAGGAGAGAAAACAAGGGGCTTATTTTTTTTTTTCAGGGCTGCACAGCTCAGTGCCCCATTTCCCAACCCTGTGAGACCCCGAACTAACAAACTGCAACTTAAAGATGATTTAAATGAGAAAATATCCAATAGCAGGAGAGCACTAAAGCAATCCCAAACTTCACCTGCTGCCTACAGAGGAAAGGGGCACCCAAGCAGCAGCCAGTGGGATGGAGCCAGGCAAGGGGACAGCATTCCCCCTCCATGGGGGCTGTGCAGGAGCTCTCCAGAGGGGCTGGTGGGCTCGGGGGCTGCATGGCACTATCACAACCACCGGCCTCATC
The DNA here is from genome assembly GCA_013397555.1 of Urocynchramus pylzowi. Taxonomy (NCBI): domain Eukaryota; kingdom Metazoa; phylum Chordata; class Aves; order Passeriformes; family Fringillidae; genus Urocynchramus; species Urocynchramus pylzowi. The sequence continues at coordinate 429,156 of VZRH01008298.1, forward strand.
TACCATCCCTGGAGGGATTTAAAAGATGTGTGATGTGGCACCTGGGGACATGGGTTAGCAAAGGGCTTGGCAGTGCTGGATTAGTGGTTGGACTCAATGATTTTGTGGGGCTTTTCCAACCTGAACTATGATCCCATGCTCTGCCAGCCTGGTGCCAGAAGCCCCTGCCACTGGGCTGGACCATCCCTCCCCACATCCCGCCCTCTGTGTATTTATTTCTTTCAAGTGGCTGTCAAAAACATCTGTCATACACAGGGATTCGAGGGGGATGGGGAGAGGGGAGCGAGCTGCCCCTCTCTCCAGGCTCCTTGCCACAGCCATCGTCTTCATTTCCATTTTATTTATTTATTTATTTTGGTGCAAACCTCCGGTGTCAGCGATCTGCGCAGAGCCTGCTTACAGCTCCAAAAAGCACCTCTATTATTCTCAGGCCATTTGGTAGCAGTTGCCATGGAGATCAAAAGCAAAATGGCATGCAAATCAACACGGCCCCGCGCTCGATAACAACGGGAAAAGGGCAGCCAGATAAAAAAAAAACCCACTTGAAATGCTTCAACCTGCATTGCTGGCTGTGATTAGATCTAGAAGGCAAGAAAAACACCCTAATGGGTTACACCAAAGGACTCAAAAACACAACTCAGCCGTGGCCTGTGTGGTGGTGTCACTGTGAACACCCCCACGCACCCCCAGGCCCCAAGTCCACACACATTAAAGCCGAGCAAATACTTTATGGTGAGAAATTTATGCAGTGATTCGCCCCTCTGCCCTTTTCCTTCTGTGCACAGCTGCCAGGTTCCCGGAGTTTATCAGGAATCTGTGGCACCGCTGGATTGTACCCCAGTCCCTCTCCGGGGATGGGCGATGCTGCAGTTCCAAGCCTTGCTCTGAGTGCTGGGGGAGGTGGAGTTGCTTTTGCCAGTCCACTTCTGCCCAGCTGGAAAGTTGACTGCTGCCAGCAATTCCCCACTGCTCGGGAGCCTGTGGAAAACAAGCTCCAGGCAGGCCGGGCCAATGCACCAAATGTTAAAATCTAGCACCACCCGCCTGTTTGATTCACAACTTCTACCCCGAGGTGCTGCAAGCAACGAGAGGAATGTAGGGGTGTGAATGCAAGCCTTCAGAAACCAGATTTTTGAGTAGCCTGGGGCTGGCTACCTTCTGATTGTGGACAGCAGCCCCTCAGTGCAGGGGCACGCAGGACCCCAGCCCTGCCCTGTGCAGGGGGAGGATGCTCATTTAACAAGCAGCTCCTCAGTATTTTGTTTTCTCCTTATTGTTATGGGCAAACTCGTGCCTTCACACAAATCAACCCTGCTTTGAAGACAGAATTACTCATTTTTCACAGGCCTGCCCACAGCATTACAACTACGCTACTTAGTGCTTCAGAAATATGAATGAATTTATTATCTGCCACAACAGGCAGCATTCACACCACAGCCTTTATTTGTACAGACACAGAACAAAGACTGAGGAGAGAAAAGCATCAGGGATTTGGGATGAGGATATTTGGTTTTTTCCCCAGGTAGGTAGCAGCATTAGACAGCAGTGCACATGCCCAGGGGATATATCCTGCCAGTTCCATCCCCAAGCCAAGAGCCCAGCAACCCAAGCCAAAAAAAAGGGAACACATAATTGAGTGCCCGTCAGTGGAGAGTTTGGCCAAGGGACTTCAAATGTGTCAGGTAAATTTTGATTTTCCAAAGGCTCAAACTTAGAGCAGCCAGTGCTTTTCCACAACGTGTCATGTAAATTTTGATCTTCCAAAGGCTCAAACTTAGAACAGCCAGGGCTTTTCCACAAAAGTCAGCTCCTGCCATGTTCCAGGAAACTTTTCTAAAATATTTTGGGTGTGTTTATGCCCAAGGACCTCGAAGACTGCTGGATGTGACTGAGCTCCAGCAAAGGAAAGGCTGATTCCTCCTATTCAGCTGCAGAATTTGTTTTCTGGAAGAAAACGGTTCAAAGGAGAGGGAAGGATTATGGACACATGAGATCCTAGGAGAGACTGGAACCAAAACAGGAGGAGAGGAGGTGCCCTTAGTTCAAGGAAGAATTCCTACCTAGAAGGGCCAGGGGTGCTGGTTGTTCAAGGGGGACACACAGTCACCCATTTCCTGTGAGTTACCTAAGCTTTGCCAAGTGCCATAAATTCCTTCTCTGTTTTAGCAAGCTCTTTATCAAACCCACATGCTCCTCTGGCCTGTGGAAATTATCCTGGGACAAGTCAAACATGCAAAAGTTGCTGCCTTGAAGGCTGGTTGTTTGATTGTTGTTTTTTTTTAATACTGTTTTTTATTTAAAACCAGACTCACTCCTAGCAGGATTCAGGCTCAGACTGTTTCAAACTCTCCCTCCATCCTGCCTTTGGGCCATTAATTTTCAGGCTGCTAAAGCTTTCACAGCAAGGTGTGAGTTTGTTCCAAACAGCACATTTGGGGCAATTCAGAACTGTGTGTTTCTAATGCAAAAATCCCCTCCCTCCACCTTACACGAGCCAGAGAACCTCTCTGTGCAGTGTTGGAAACAAATTAAGTCATGGAATCACAGAAAATTTTGGTGGGAAGGGCACTTCAGGATCATCTCGTTCCAACCTCCCTGCAGGGACACTTTCCTTGGACCAGGTTACTCCAAGCCTTGTCCAATCTGGCCTTGAACAATTCCAGGGAAAATACTTCTGGGAAAAATCTTTCACCCTCAGCCATGCTTTCCTCCCCTCTGCAGCTCCCCAGTGCCACGAAGCTCTGCTGCTTCCCAGATCCATCTTGTGCCTCCTTGCACCACCCATCCCACCTCCTCAGGGGCATTGCAAAACCCAGGCCAAGGCTCCACTTGCCCCTGCCTTTGCATTACAGAAGGAGATAATTGGGAAGCATCTCCTTGGCCTCCCCTGAAGCCTGGTGGTGTGAGGAACACGCACCTTCCTAATTACATTTATTCACAGAAATCAAAAGGAGAGGGAAAGAGTTGAGTAAAGGTCACATTAATAACACAGGCTGAAAGTCTCTGGATGTATATTTTTCATTAGAGACACATTTGACTGAAGGGGACGGTTCATTTTTGGAGTGACAGAGTTTCTCTGGGAAGCCATCAATACCGTTGGACAATTTAGCTATTTTTCTTGTCACAGCTTGCTGCCTGCTGGAAATCTGCTTCCATACCAAGAAATGTCAATACCACTGCATGCACTCGAGCTTTTCCATGGCCTCTTTTCCATCATAGAAGAGGCATTTCTGCCTCCAGCACAGCCTTGAAATTCCTGCCATCCAGTGGGAACTCCCACAACATCCCACACCCCCACCCCAGCCACCCCAGGGCTGCTGCAGCTCCAGAAAGAGCCTTCAGTGGATAAAATTGCCACTTTTCTGAATCACTGCCACCAGAATAATCACCTGGGGATCACCTCTCAAGGTGCCAAGTCCATCCCCAAACACTGGAATCTTCATCTTTGTTGTGACCCTTGGGACCCCCCAGCCCTGTAAGGCAGAGAGCCTCAGGTGAGCTGAAGGGACCTGGGCTGTGAAAGGTCACTGCAGCTCCATTTTTCTAAGCACAAAATGGCAATGAGATGAGGTTTAGGAACCTGTTTATTGGATTTGCATGGCTGATAATGCCAACAGGAACACGATGGCCACTTCTGCAACACCCCTACCAAATCCCTGTGCCACACACTGAGTTTTCCCCACGCATCTCAAACGTGCAGCTTCCTCAACATCTTCTTTTTCCATTTATTCCCATTTTTTCCCAAAGCACCTTTTCTTCAAGCCCTCAGTGCAGCACCTCTTAAGCCCAGCTCAAAGCTGGGTGACCCTGAAGTGGTGGGGAGGTGCCAAAACACAACAAAAGGTGCCAGAAACCTTCTGGGGGCTGCTTGAGCCAGTGGCTACTGCAGGCAGGCAGCTCTGTCACAGCTGTCTGAGCAATCCATTTGCCAATTAAGTTAATATACTCAAATCCCTCCTATCCACCAGAAAGGGCAGAGCAAATCCAGGTGAGAGAGAGTGGAGTCTTACAAGTCTCCTACGTGTCACACAGCGGAAGAACAAAGGAATAGGAAAGAAATATATGGGAAAAAATGGTGAAATCCACTACTAATTACCACAAGGTATCAGGGGGCTCGTTTATACCTTGGCCTGCTGCTCTGCAAGGAGGAAGGGGCAGGTACACCCAGCAGTGGGTACAAAAGTTTTGCAAAGAACTTTTGGGAACTGCTCTGCAGTTATTCTGGAGGAGACACAGCTAAAATTCCACCACGGACCCTCCTGGCCCTGCTGGGGACTGGGTGTGCTGTGGGTATAAACCAGTCTTTAGGATTTAAAGCTGTGCCTGGAGCCCCCCCAGAAGGAGGATATTAGGGAGAAACTGGCCTCTGGAGTGAAGTATTTCAGAGTGGAGGAGCAGCTGATGTGACTAAACCCTGTGCTTTTTCCAGCTAAGTTAATCAAAAAATGACAAAAAACCAACCAACCAACAACAACAACAAAAAAAAAACCAAAAAAAACCAAACCCAACTAAACAGCAACAAAAACAAACAAGCAAACCAACCTAAACACTTCAAAAAATTTAAAAGGGAAAAATTTTTCTTGCTCTTATGCATCCAGCCTCTGCCTTGGGCTGAGCTTGGTGGAGCTCATTGCTCCTGACCCACACAGAAACCACCAAGGCAGCTCCAAGAGCCTCCAAGAGCTGTGGGGGCTGCTTTGGGTCCCATCACACCTGGGTTTGGCACAGGCTGGTGATGTCTCTGCAGTTCCCCACTGAAGGAAGTATCATCATCCTGGAGAAGCCACCAAGAGAGGGCAGCTGTCTGGGGACACCTTGTCCTGGGTTGTAAGATATGTGTGTATTCTATTTAATATCTGTCAGAGCTGGGGCAGTTCTCTCCTGTTCACTGGGCAGTTTCCTTTATCTCTCCCACAGCCAATCCTCCCTCCAGGAGATCTCTGCTGTCCATGGCCACTGAGTGTCCCTGCAGGGCTGATCAAATTCCAGCATCCCATGGGAGAGGCTCTGCCCAGGGGAAGAGCCAAGCATTCCTACCTGGATCCAATCTGACTTTGGGAACACCCCAGCAGCCTTTGCCCCCTGCATTCCCAGAGGAGCAGCTTTCTGCTCCCCTGCATTCCCAGAGGGAGCCCAGGCCCATCTCCAGCAGCCCTGGAGCTCCAGAGGAAAACTCCCCCCTTGTCCAGGATCCCTGCTCCAGCAGAGCCACAGCTGGCACTGCAGGAGGGCTGAGCCACCCTGGCATGGCCCTGCTGCCACCACCCTGACCCACAGCGTGCCAGGGCCTGTGCTGACTCTGTCAGTGGTTTGTTTTCTTTTTTGTACTATTGCATTTGTATTTTTAATTTTCCTAGTACAGAACTGTTATTCCCATTCCCATATCATTGCCTGAGAGCCCCTTAATTTCAAAATTATAATAATTTGTAGGGAGGGGGTTTACATTTTCCATTTCAGAGGAGGCTCCTGCCTTCCTCAGCACACACCTGTCTGTTCAAACCAAAACACACCTGGTGCCACTCATCCCTGGGGTGGGCAAGTAAGAGCTGTACAAACATGACCCACCTGCAGAGAAAGGCTGAATGAGCTGGGTTTGGTCTGCAAAAGGCTGAGAGGGGGTGGGATAATCCAGGCTCTATAATGAAGCCAGCAGGCAATTGTTTCTCATGTCCTTAGGGGCATCACAAAGTCATCAGCTTAATTTGCAGGAAGGACTTAAAGGAATTAAAATATATCTACAGTACAGATTTGCACCTATATGTTAAATATATATATATTCAGTGCTTTTTCACCTGTGTATATTAACTGTATAATTAATAAACACGAAGTACCTTAATAGCTCAGGATGAATAATAAATACATTTAATAAATTAATGTAATTAATGCATCTTTACATACACACACACGTACAAATAAAGGAAAGTCCTTTCTGTCTGGTGGCTCTGACAAAGTCTCAGAAGCTCCTGGGGAGGGAGAACTGTGGGACTGGCTGCTTTGAAGGTTTTCAAGAGCAGGTGGGACAAGAGCATCTCAGCAGTGCCCCCTCTGAGGGCTGAGAGCATCTTTGGAGGGCAATTCTGCTTGTGCAAATTGCAGAGCTCTGCCCCATCCCAATTTCCCCATCCCAGACCCCTTTTTTGGTTTTTTTTCCATTTTAAAATGTTTTCTTATATAAAGAAAAGAACCCAAACCCCAAGGAACCTCAGCAGAGGGTAGCAGTGCCAAATACCATTTGCAGCCAGGTCACCAGTGTTGGACTGGGCAGGGAAAAGCTGTGTGTGGTGGACAGGGCAAACACCTGCCTTGGGTGAAATGAGGAGAGAAAGTGACCCAGGCAGAGCTGAGATCCCAGCACAGAGAAGGTTTTCCTGCAGAGGGCCTTGTGCCAAGGGCATGCAGTGAGAGGACAAGGGGTGATGGTTTCACACTGACTGAGGGAAGGTTTAGTGGGATATTGGGAAGGAGTTGTTCCCTAGGAGGGTGGGCAGGGACTGGAATGGATTTCCCAGAGAAGTTGTGGCTGCTCCTGGATCCCTGGAAGTGCCCAAGGCCAGGGTGGATGGGGCTTGGAGCACCCTGGGATAGTGCAAGGGGGTGAAATCAGATGATCTGTAAGGTCCCCTCCAACCCAAATTATCTATGACTCTTTGATCTACTGTTGTGGAGCAGCACTGGACAAATTCCCTTCCCCAGGCTTCTCTGCAGGGTGAGGAGGAGAAAATGGGGATGCTGGGGAGAAACAACATTAAATCCCTCCTCCAAGACAGGACCAAATCCAGCCACAGGGCAGGGGAGTAGCTGGTGACAGAGGCACCAACAGGGAAGGGATCACCAAACCACAAGCAGAGGATTCTTTGTGGGCAGGAGTGGGACCAGGAATGGGCTGGAATGTGAGGAAAATGCTGCCCTGGACTGGGATGACCCTGAAATCCCAGTAAGGGCAGAGAGAAGTGGGAGACAGCATCTCTCTGCTTTAGGGAGTCATCCTCAGGGTGAAACCAGTCTGCCTCCTCTCCTGAGCCACGGGCAAGGGACCTAATAAAGACTGTCAGCAGCTGATGGGTGACTAAAATGGAGAACAAGATACTGTAAATAATGGCAGAAAAGCACTTCCACACAGGGCAGCAGGCAGGGAGGGGGGAGAAAATTTCAGTAAAATATCTCCAACCTATTGGCAAACTGAACAGAAATGAATTAGGAGGATGGCTAAAGCATGGGGCTCATCCATAACAGCAGAAAGTCCCTATTTATCAGGAGATGTGACCAATTTGTTGCATGAAGCAGGGACATCTGTCAACTCTATGAGCTGCAATTAGCTGCTACTCTGCTACCCAAAAGAGGTCACTGGAAACTACAGGTTCTCCCTTCCTAAAGGAAAAACTCCTGGGCTCTGCATTTCCATTAAGAGCAATTGCAAGTTTGGGCTTCAACATGATTGAATGATCTGGAGGAGTGATGGCCTTTGTGGGTGCTGCAGTTTGTCTCGTGGAATACCAATTAAAGTCATTTTAGAGACATGACACAGCCCTGGCAGCTCAAGGATGCCAGGCTCTGCTCGAGGGGGCTGTGCTGGGCTTCAGGGGGTGTGCAGCACTAGGGTGAGGTTTTTTAAATTTCATTCATTAATTTCATGGCTTAAAGCAGCACTGTGGAGAGCAGGTGCTGTGGGAGGCTTTGTGCCCAGCTCCAGCCCATCCCCTGTGCTGGCCACAGGGCCTCCTGTCCCAGCACAGCCTTCATTCCTGGGGACATCCTGTCCTGCCAAGTCCCAGCACCGTCTGGGTTTTACAACCTAAACAATATCTGCAGCTTGATTTTCTGATCATTTTGATTTTCTGATCACATGTTGAGGCCCCTTTTCCCCAACAGCACAGGCAGCTTCTGCACCACAACCGGCGAGCAAATCTCTGACAAATAATTCACACCACAGGTTTCACTTCTGCTCGGGAGGAGCCTGCGAGCTGCAGCTTTCTCAAGCTGAGCTAAATTTTCCCCCTAATAATTTATGCAAATATTTCACAGCTTGGCAGCAGCTCACAAACTACGTGTTGCAACATTCTGAGTGCAGGCAGGGGCCCTGGGATGTTTCCCTGCCTCACGCTTGGGAGCTGGTTTTGTGTGCTGGTATTTGTGACCAGACCTCAACCCTCACGTCCTGCAGGTGTTCTGGAGGAGCTGGGGACTTCCACTGCCTTCCTGCACACAGTGGCTGGGGAGAATTCTCAGCAAACCCTCAGAGGCACCCAAAACCAGGCAAAGGGGATCCTTTCCTGTTCTGAACTGCTAATTTATAGAATCACAGAGAGGTTTGGGTTGGAAGAGACCTCAAAGACCACCTAGTTCCAACCTCCTGCCATGGCCAGGGACACCTTCTACTGGATCAGATTGTTCCAACACGACCTTGAATGTTTCCAGGGATGGGGCAGCCACAGCTTCTCTGAGCAAACCTTGCCAAGGCCTCAGCACCCTCACAGGGAAGAATTGTTGTTCTCTGCTCCTTCCCTTCTCACTCTCTTTCCCTGCCTTTTGCTCCTTGTGGCTGGACAGCGGGTTCCTGCCCCTCCTGCAGATGGGACTGCATCCTCTGCTTCTCTCCTCTCCTCTCCTCTCCTCTCCTCTCCTCTCCTCTCCTCT
>VZRH01008298.1:437867-449641 GCA_013397555.1 Urocynchramus pylzowi
GCTCCACGACTCCCCTCTCCTCTCCTCTCCTCTCCGGTTAGGAGACCAGCTTTACTCTTTGCCTGCCTCCAGCAGGAATCTCTGCAGCTTTAGGATGCTCCTAACTGCAGCAGGGGATGAAGGCATGAGCAGACCACAGAGGGAGGGGAAGGAGGTGGGGGATAAAAAGGTCTCTTGGCTCCTGTGCTGCATCAGGTGGTGCAAACAGATGTGCTGGGGCTGCTGCAGAGCCTGTCCTCCCTCCCACTCCCATCAGCCCAGCCCTTGTCTGAGACACCTTTTAAAAGCAGCTCTCGCCACAAATCTTCACTGCACACATCAGTTATATCAAATTAATTCAATTGAATTAATAACAGTAATTAATTCATGCATATTAGCATAACACCATGCATCATAGATGGAGGCTAATAAATGCAATACTGATTTTCTTAATCGACTTCTTCAGCTGCCATGTGTCTTAGTCAAAGGGATGCTGTGGGGTCTTCCCCTCTTTTCCATATGCAGACAAGAGAAAAAAAAGCAACCAACAAGCACCAAAGGTATTTCTGATTCAGACTGTTCTTCTACAACAACAACAACAACAACAACAAGCTTGGGGTTTGTACTCTCAACTCCCTGCAGCCCAGCCAGGCCATGGGCTGCACTCTGGGGCTATTTAAAGGTCACCATGCAAGTGCAAGGCTCTGTAAGAGACACTGCCCCAAAAGCAGGGAGAGGAGCAGCAGTGGCCAACCACCACTGTAATAATCACATATCTGGATATTATTTTCTTCCCTCGCACATGGTTATTAAGAGACGATGCGGGTCTTAAAGCTAGAACCTTTTGCTCTGGGAAAATTATATGTGACACTTTACATACGGATTAGATAATTAATGTATGTCCTGGTTTCTCCCACCGTAACATAAAAAGGGCGAGAGCAGTGCTATAATTCCAGATAATTAAGGAGAGATGGAGTTGCAGTGGCCTCCACGGCGGTGGGAGTGCTGCCCGCTGTCATTAGCGCTGGAAAATCCCTCTCTGTTCTCCACACCTCGCTGCTGGCTCTGTCCTCCTCCCCAGGGGCCACCCAGCTGTGGCCCCTGCTGTCCCTGACCGCTGCCACCAAACCCAGCCCTGTCCCTCTCCTGCCACCTGAAGGTGCGAGCAGGAGGCAGGAGCCCGAGCTGGCAGGAGCCAAACTGCAGAGCAGCAGAGCTGGTTTGTGCTTCAGCTGCTCAGCCCATCCCATGGAGTGTGGGCAGCTCCTCCCAGCCGGGCACACGGGGTTTGGGGTGAGGGCAGCCACCTTGGCATTGCTTCCAAACCTCAGGTGGCCCCAGCCAACAGCTCAACCAGCTCGTCTCCTGCTTCTCCTCCTGTCAAAGGGTAAGTGCAAACCTGGGCTGGCCCCAGCAGAGAAATGAGTGCCACACCAGGGCTAAAGTGAGCTGCAAACTCCTAGAAATGGGCTGGCAGGCAGTCCTGAAGAGAGCCCAGTCTGGCAGAGGGCAGGGGTCACCCGTGTGCCTCGGTGGGGACTGCAGGGCCTGCACCTCCGTGCTGGCACTGGAGCTCTGGTGCCTCTGTAGCACTGGTGGACAGAGTCTTTGGAGACACAAGAGAGCAGGACAGATCCCTCCCAATGCAAAAATCGAGCCCAATTTGCATTAAGCCCAAACTAGTTTTTTTCAGCGAGGTAGGCGAGAGGCATTCATTTAATGTAAAGAAAATGCATGTTGGTGCATTGGGACAGAGTATCTTTTCAGAGTATCCTGAAATCCCTGCAGGACCTCCCTGCCTGCTGTGATCAAACATTAAAATCTAGAGCTGTCACTAAGCAAAACAAACACAAACTGTCTGTGCTTTCATCTGCACAGCATCCTGCATCCTGCTCCTGCAGCCAGGGACCGTGCCAGGCTGGGGACAACAACAGCACCCGAGGCACACCACAGTGTGACATTAATGTGCTCTGAACAAGCAGGTGTTTCCCAGTTTGTTCTTGTAGCAGGAAGCTGCTGGCCTGGTTTTAGCTTGGTGCAGCCTCTGAGGGCTGTGGGTGCCTGCTGTCCCCAAGGAGGAGCAAATAGAAACAACCAAGGGAGCAGCCCCAGGTGAGAGGTGAGGGCTGTGTTCCTCTGCACTGGTCACATCTGTGTGTGCCAAAACTCCCTTTTCCTTGTCTGTACCTCTCAAGTACCTCAGCCAGTGGGGAAAGAGAGAAGGGAAATTGGGATGAAAAGGAGGCTGCGTCCTCCAAAAACTTGAGAGACACCAGGGGAATGCCCCATGACCTCTCCCTTTATTTGAATAAAGTAAAAGGACTCCTCTGTCTCCTTTTTGGACATAAACCTTGGATGTTTGTGGATTAATTTTCCTAACACTCTGCTCCCAGAATGAAACAAAACAAAACAAAACCCACAGGCAAAACCCACCCGGGCCAACCGCAGCTCTCTGAGACAGGCTCCTCTCATTTCCTGCGGCTTGAGCACAAACGGAGGAGGGGAAAGCTCGGCCTCAGGTGAATGAATGACTGTCTCTTTCGGGCTCCTCGCTCCATCTCCGCCCGCCGCCGCTGCAGCCTTTGTTCACCCGCACGGCTGCTCCTCAGCGCATCGCTCGGGCTCGAGTGCTCGCCGCCCTCCCTGCTCCCCAGCATCCTGACCACTTGCTATTTAAAACACTCATAAGAATCAAGCCGTGTTGTTTTTCCTCCTCCTGCAGGATCTCCTAAGGCTGGGAAGGTCTCAGACGTTTGACCGGGAGCCTGATAAATGCTTGCCTTCAGCGATGCGCTTTCTTGTAGCACCTCTGAAAGATGTATGCGCGTGTTATGCGGTGTGGATGCATATCAATGCCACATCTACCTTTGCATATTAAATCATCGCCACATTTTCTCTGGCAGTAAAATATGCAGAGCATATGCTAAAGACAGCATCTCCCCTTCCTAAGCTCAGCAGCCCTCCCCCTGCCTGCTCTCCCCCAGCACAGGCTGTGATCCCAGGTATTTCAGCCCCTCTCTTTTGTTCTTCTCCTAGGAGAGGTATTTATTTTTATTTCCTCCCTGCACGCTGCTTTCACTGCTTTAAGGACTCCTGTTACTGCCTGCTTACAAATATATTCCAGCTAGAGCTGTGCCTTAACTTCTCTCCCCCTTCAGAGGGAAGACAAATACGAGACACTGTGGAAAAGCTGCCTGAAATAACAAGCCAGCAGGAGCATGGGATTGCCTCCCCTGGATTTACCCTCTCCCACTGCACAGTCCTGGGCAGGCAGGCAGGGATTTCAGACAAACCCCAAGCCCTGCCATCACTGCTGCCCCATCTCCTGCTTTTACACCTGAGCAGTCAAACCTGGCTGACATCAGATTTGAGTTACAAAAAAGGGAATGAGAGGTTTCTGATGGAGAGTGGGAATATTCGCTTTGATGATCACTGGGATAAGAGCCAGAAATAAGAATAATCTTTTGGGAGGCCTAAACCAGCTGCTAGGTGCTGGGATTAGGCAGAAATCTCTTGTCAGGATCTGCTCCTTGGAAGGAGCCTTGGTCCTGCTCTTGACAGTCATGGAATTGTGCTGCATAGTGACTCCAGAGGCTCTCCCACTGTGGGGCTTCCCATTCTGTTGGTTTAATAAAAATGCTAAAATTTACAGTAGGGTAATTCAAATTCACACACAAAACATGCTCACTTCCCCTTGGGAGTCACAAGAAGGGTTTCCCCAAAATAATCCCATGGGCCCATACTTGTGTGCAGGGGTGCCAGATCTGGAAGCAGGAATTGTGCACCATGGGGCCTGACTGCTCTGTTGTTACAGATGTAATAAAGCAAATTATTATTATTACTATCCCATGCACCCGAATTGACAAATCCTGCAGCCCAGTCCCTGGGCCAGGCAGGGAGCTGTCACCTCTCTGGTCACACCAAAGCTCCTGGGGCAGTGGCAGAGCAGAGGGACTGGCTGCCCTGCCCTGCAGGGCTCTGAAATCCTCCCCTACTTCCCTCTCTCTGCAAAACAGGCCAAGGATTCAGGTTGTCTGTGCCACCCCATGGCTGAGCTGGCTGGTGCTCAGCCCTCCTCCTTTCCCACCTGCTAATTCTCCTCTCCTACCTGGGGGCTTCTGTCAGGCATTCCTCTTCCACACTAACTTGGCTCCCTCCTCCTCCCCCCACCTTTCACTCACCCTAATTTTGCAGATTTCAGAGAAGAAGTGAGGAAAGCTGTCACGGGTAAAGGAAGCTCTAACAGAGCAGAACAGCATGAGCCCTTTTGTTTCTGCAGATGTCAGAAGGAGCAGGATTGGTGAGAACTGTTTCCTCCTCAGCTCCCAGCTGGCTGCTTTCTCCTGCAGGTTCTGACCTGCTCACCTTTCCCAGCTCTGCAGGAACACCTGCAGGGACATCCCCAGCCTGCTCCTTCACCATGCAGAGAGCAGAGATGCTGTGCTCAGTAGTCCCACATCTCATCCCATCACACTGCACAGAGCTGGGGTCAGGAGCTGTGCAAGGCATCAGCCTCTCACCTCTCCCTCCTGGCTGTCACCACTGTCAGTTTCCAGGAACAGAGGGACCAGGCTGGTTATGTCACCACGTCACCAGGCTCATTTCTACCCACAGCTGCCTGATTTTCAATTACCACCTGCCCCAGGTCAAAAAGAGCTTGACCCCTTTCACCCAGTGAGAACATGCTCAGCTCTGACCTGTGGCACAAGAACAAATCCTGCAGCACAGATCAACAGCACAGGGAACACTTCCTCTCCTGCTCTTCTCTAGAAAGCCAAGTCCTGTTAAAGGCTTTCAAAAGATCAAGGAAAACCCAAAAGGGCTCAAGATGGAAGCCCCCAAGCTCTCCAATGACACTGTGTCCTACAGAAATCACAACATGGATTAGAATCTCCCTGAAATCCTTTTGGAGCCTTGATCCTCAGTTCTGGCACAAGTCAGGTCAGCCAGCACAGGACATGGAGCTGCTGGAGTGAGCCCAGAGGAGGCCATGGAGATGCTCCAAGGGCTGGAGCTCCTCTGCTCTGGCCAGGCTGGGAGAGCTGGGGGTGTTCACCTGGAGAGGAGAAGGATCCAGGGAGAGCTCAGAGCCTCAAGGGGCTCCAGGAGAGCTGGAGAGGGACTTGGGACAAGGAATGGAGTGACAGGACAAGGGGAAATGGTTTCAAACTCCAAAAAGGCAGAGTGAGATGCGATATTGGGAAGGAATTCTTCCCTCTGAGGTTGGTGAGGCCCTGGCACAGGGTGCACAGAGAAGCTGTGGCTGCCCCATCTCTGGAAGTGTCCAAGGCCAGGCTGGACAGGGCTTGGAGCACCCTGGGCTAGTGGGAGGTGTCCCTGCCCATGGCAAGGGTTGGAATGAGCTGATCTTTAAGGTCCCTTCCAACCCAACCCATTCTGTGATTCCTTGGCCCTCAGTGCTGCCCACCCAGCCAGGTGTCCCCGAGCTGTGGGGTCAGTACCAGGCTCGTGGCAGACCCTGGGGATGTGAAACTGAACCAAGGCCAGGAAAAATGCAATCAGGTACATTTAATACCAAGGTGAGATGCCACCTTTTCATTTGCTGGAACTGCACAACACACAGCTAACGTGGGGTGCCCAGGTGTGCTGAGGGCAGTGACAGCCACTGACAGGCAGCTCTTGGCTCCAACAAGTGATGCCTTGTGAAGGCTGACCTAGAGCAGAGGCTGGACAGAGTTACAGAATAAAGCAGGGATTTATTAAAAGGATCTCCTCCATGGATCCACCTTGGGCAGCACCAGAGCCCAGCCAGGGCTGCACCCAAGGTGAACCAAAATGGCCCCAAAATGCACGGCCGCTCACGGGGGCTCTCACTTTTACAAGTTCTGCTCCATTTGCATCTTGGAGTTCATTGTCCCATTCCAGCTTTAGCCCAGGCAGTCCCATCCTGCTTGTTTTTCTCCCTTCAGCCCACGTTGTTTGTGCTCTTGGGCCTGAGATTTGGATCATTTGTCCTTGGTGCCCAGCTGGAGCAGGAATTGTTTTGTCTCCCTGCTCTGTGCAGAGAGCTCACCATCCCCTGATATGAACCCAGACCCACACACTAAAGCAGCACAGAATCTGAAAAAAAAAAAAGCTAAACCTGAGGCATCACAAGGACAGGGCAACCATCAGTTAAACCCATGCTTCTGGCACAGAGCTGCAGAAAATCAAACCCATGGACAAGCAGAGATGAGACACAGACACTTCAGCACTGCTGCTACAAATTTTAGGAGGAGATGGGCCAACTTCATACACCTGTCTGTCTTCACAGGAGGCTAAATTAAGAATCACCATAGAAGTAAACACAAGTAATTGAAAATGAGAAATCTCTCCTAGTGTGGCCAGTGATCTTCATCTCCTGTGGCACCACGAGGATGGGCCTCACCCAGAGGGCTGGCCCTTCACACAGGCTCTGCCAGGAGAGCAGGAATCCACAGAATTCACAGAATCACTGGGTTGGAAGAGACCTTCAAGATCATGGAGTCCAACCCAGCCCAAACACCTCCACTAAACCCTGGCACCCAGTGCCACATCCAGGCTGTGTTAAACACACCCAGGGATGGTGACTGCACCACCTCCCCGGGCAGAACATTCCAGAGCTTTATCACTCTTTCTGTGAAAAACTTTTTCCTAATATCCAACCTATATTTCCCTTGGCACAGCTTGAGAATTCCCCCCGGGCATCACCTGCACAGCCAGGCCTGTCCCTGCTGGGGCAGCAGATCACAGCCTGCAGTGTGTGAGGATCCAGTGCCCAAACCCAGGGTGAGCTCCATCCCTCTCCTGCCTGTTGTGCAGCTCCTCACAGCCCTCCCTGCCTGCCCTCCCTCCCCAGCCACCCTCCGAGCTCTGAGCATCGGATTTGTGCCCGTTTCACCAGGAGAGAGATTTTTCTCTAGTGCTGGTGTTCCTCTCCATCTTTCAGGATGAATCATTGCTGGTTTAAGCACACAGCAAAGATTTATGCAGTAATAGATGTGGGGAATAGCTGTGGCTCCGGGGTCTCAGAACAATAATACATAATTCAGAAATTAATACAGGGTAGCAAAGACAATGGGATTTGAAATGAACATTATCGGCCAAAGCAAAAGGAAAACTCCACAGGCTCGTCGTGTGCAGATGCTTCCACCATCCACACACCCAATTATAACTTTAGCTCTTACAAAGGGAACTGACTTAAACCATTAAATCTTTATTATTTTTTTCCCTGTGGTGGGAGGGGGAGTGGGAGTGCAGATTCCTTAAAGATAGAGAGTTTAAATTAAGCTTTAAAACTGTGACTGAGCAAGATTTAATACTGACAATTAGCCTGGACAAACAGTTAATCGTCCTGCAGGCATAATTTATATATTCTCTGTGCAACAGGGAGAGAATGTCAGCACATTGCACTGCAAATTAGTGCAATAAAAGAATCTCATAACCTCTAACAGCTCTGCTGTCTGACAAAGAGAGATCATTTCTCCTCTCCCCATGCTGTTGCCTAGCCACACTCCCATCACCCAGGGCTGCTGCTCTTGCATTTTAGACCCTATTTCCCAGCTATGTCCCACTGCCCAGACCTTCCTGCCAGCCACACCACTGGTGGAGAGCTTTGCCAGATCCCCAAAACTTGGAGCTTTGGTGAGAAGAAAAAGATAAACAAGCATCTTACAGGATGTGCTGATGATTCCTGCCCTGAATTAGCAAAGCAGTTAAACACCAGCCTAAGGGCAAGGACAGGCTTGGCTGAGCAGAGCCAGGCCCAAATTCAGAAAACATCTTTCCAAGGTGGGCATTAGCCAGCCTGGATGTACACCAGGGTGGTGGTGAGGAGCTTGTTTGCTTCCAGGTCAGGTGTTTCAGGTAAAATTTACAAGTGACACCAGCAAACAGCATATTTGTTTTTTCCAAAGAACTTTGCCAGTGTCTAGGCCGCTGTGATGAGTAAGAAAAATCCCAATAAGGATCTCTCTGGATATTTTTATTTGGTAGCAGACCATGGTTGTATTTCATTCTTTATATTCTCATGTTAAATCCCCTTTAGAAAAAGTTAAATATTCTCCCAGTGTTCCACTCAGGTCCAGTGGCTATCACTGCAACCCATGTGTCATATCACAACAGAAAGAAAGCAGGAACTCATAATGAAGGAGAAAAGAAAAAAAAAAAAGCCCTTTAACAATATAGCCCACATCCAATATTATTATTTCAAGAGTATTATTTCAGTGGAGGCTTTCATAATGACTTACTGACCTAAACTATTAAAAACCATCCCCATGTCTGCAGTGGAATAGATGAAGTACTCCAGAAATAGCTACAATTCAGTGATACATATATTATACACTCTGCAAATTTGTTGAGGAACTTTTATAAGAGGGCTATAGAAAATTAAATTAATTATTAATACAGATCAGCAATATCTTTTCGCTCGTCTCCTCCTAATATCATACAGGTGGCCTGCACTGTCCTATTCTTCCATGCAGGATTTTCCCTGCTAAAATTCTTTTTCTTTTCTGTGCTAAAGGAGACTGTGGGAGGCTGCTGTATGCAAAGAATTTGTTTTAAGAAAGGCAAAATGTTAGATCCCTCAAAATCACCTCCTAACCAGTGGGAGACACAGAGATATTGGCAAAAAAAAATAAAAAATCTTGTCTTATTCAAGCATATCCTTATTTCCTGTGAAATTAAATTTGCATTCCTTTTGGGGTAGAAGAAAGAGGAAGTGGGGAATTAAAGTCCAGAGAGAAAGCTAGTGCAGGGATAAAATACAAAACTCTACTGGGACTTCCAGCTTTTA
This sequence comes from Urocynchramus pylzowi, assembly GCA_013397555.1. Taxonomy (NCBI): domain Eukaryota; kingdom Metazoa; phylum Chordata; class Aves; order Passeriformes; family Fringillidae; genus Urocynchramus; species Urocynchramus pylzowi. The sequence continues at coordinate 446,623 of VZRH01008298.1, forward strand.
GGCACAGCAGGAAACTCAATACAGATTTACTTAAAATAGGTTAACAAGGCAGTTTGCCATCATCTTCTTTTAGCACTAGAGGACTCTGCTTTCGAAGGACACAATTAAGGGAAGGAAGGAAGAATTAGGGCTCAGTGGTGCATTGCCAGCACTGCCTTCCACTGCAGCTGGAGCAAATAAAGTATTTCTGCTTCATTTTAGTATCAGAAATGTGGAGAGAACAGGCAAGTAGGGCAAACCAGCACAGCTCCACACTCCCAGAAGGTCTGGTTCAATATCTGCTCTTGAAGACCTGAGGGTGCTTATTGGGAACCACAGGCAAACACAGACCACAGTCATCATCACAGGTGTCCAGTCCAGCCCAATTTCACATCCCTCTGTTCCCTCCAAGAATATCCATCAGTGCTGAGCAGCTGAAAAACCAGCACCACCAGTAAGTTATCAATAGTCTTCCCAGAAAAAAGCTTTCAGGACATGTTAGGAGCAGGGCAACACCAACACTGGCTTCCTGTGGATTTACACTCTGTGGAAGACAAGGTGTTTGCACAAATGCTGAAAACACATCAGGTTCTCAAAGCCATTTCTGTAAAGACACCACTAGCTCACCCCAAAGAGCACACCCACCCCCCTAAATGCTCACATGCACCCAGTACCAGCTCAGCAGTGTGGCTGCATGGAAAACATGCCCAAACACATTTTTAATAGGCAGTTAAAAAAAAAAAAAGGTAACTGGAGGTAAAAACCCAAACACACAAAACACTTCTCAAGCAGTCATTACTATTTCTTAGTGCCATGGTGAACTGTTTTTTCAATGCAACTAAAATCTTATTATTGCTGTAAGCTCAACCCAAACACTGACTTTACATCTCTGTGCTGACAGTTGTAGATACCAACAAGAAAAAAGGAATTTTGTTTGCATTTGTTTGAATCTTTGACCTAAATAAAAACAGCAAATATAATTCAGATATATCTACATGGCTTTGTAAGTTCATTTGTTTCCTCCCCCAGCTCAGTCACCATCCTCTCTGGGACCACAGGCAGGGCAGGCTCAGTGCTGGGGCTGCTCCTCATGGGCAGGCAGGGCCCTGCAGGGCAGCCTGGCCACTGTGCTGCCTTGCCCTTGCCCATATCAGGGCCTGCTGGGGAAGGAAAAGTCCCCAGACCAGCTCTGATGTCTTGGAATAAGGGGAGGAGCTGAGGGCATTCAGTGTCTCAGCTGCTGAGGGAGCAGGTGACTGTCTGTGCAATGAGAGCAGCTCCCTCATCCAAGTGCTGCCATCCCATTTCATCCATGCATTTCATCCCATTTCATCCCTGCAGCTTTCATCCCTGTCCCTGGGCAGCAGGGCTTGGGCCATGGAGCAAGCTGCAGGAGCTGATGAGGCTGAGGGGGCGGGCACAGCTCATGTGAGGGCACAGCTCCTCTATCAGCTGCCCACTGGAGGTTTCCTCTTAATGCCAAAGCCAAAGCAGTCCCTTTCACCTGGAGCTAGAGCTGTATAAACAAGTCCAGGACTTTACAGAGGAGATTCCTCCCCTGTGGTGCTTGGATTGTCCATAAACCCATGGCAAACCACCCACCCAGCAATGACCAGGTGGCTGGATGGGGCATGGTGGGAATGCAGAGCCCCTGGGCACGGTGCCTTTCAGAGGTGTTAGCCCAAGGGAAGGGCAGTGAGAGGGGCTGGCATGGTCACCTGCAGGTCTGAGTGATCACCTGCACCTCTGAGTGGTCACCTGCAGGTCTGAGTGGTCACCTGCACCTCTGAGCAGTCACCTGCAGCTCTGAGTGGTCACTTGGAGTTCTGAGCAGTCACCTGCACCTCTCAGTGGTCACCTGCAGCTCTGAGTGGCCACCTGCACCTCTCAGTGGTCACCTGCACCTCTGAGAGGTCACTTGGAGCTCTGAGTGGTCTCCTGCAGCTCTGAGTGGTCACTTGAAGCTCTGAGCAGTCACCTGCAGCTCTGAGAGGTTACTTGGAGCCCTGAGTAGTCACCTGCAGCTCTGAGAGGTCACTTGGAGCCCTGAGTGGTCACTTGCAGCTCTGAGTGGTCATCTGCACCTCTGAGAGGTCACCTGCAGCTCTGAGTGGTCACCTGTAGGTCTGAATGGTCACCTGGAGCTCTGAGTGGTAACCTGAAGCTCTGAGTGGTCACCTGCAGCTCTGAATGGTCACCTGCAGCTCTGAGTAGTCACTTGGAGCTCTCAGTGGCCACCTGCAGCTCTGAGAGTCACCTGCAGCTCTCAGTGGCCACCTGCAGCTCTGAGCAGCTGGGCTGGGCTCAGGACCTGCTCTGAGAAAAGCCCAGAGCTCGTTCCCACACTGCTGGGTCTGTACCAGCCTCGGGCTCAGGGCCTGACCCTTGGTGTGACCTCAGCTGTGGGATGGCAGCAAGCTTTTCCTAAAAATGAGCTGTTCTGGTGAGTCACCAGCTCTGCAACCCAGTGGGAACAAAGAGAGACACAGGCAAAGAGAGCAGCTCTGCAGGACCCCACCAGCTCACTTCCATCCCACACTGCCTCCAGTTTATGGGGGAAACAAAGAGGGAGGAGTTCTTGTAAGGAAAACAGTCACTGAAAATTATTACTGATTTATTTCCCCGTGAAAAGATGGCATTTTGTAAAGCCTTCTGTTCAAGAACAGCCCAAAATGTCAATGAAACACATTCAATCTCTTATTTATGGTAATTATGCATTAGTTTGTCTGTTGTGACTAGAGTGAACCTACCAAAATAGTAGGTGAGTAGTAGATGAAACACTCAGTTTTTTGAAGTAATGGCATCTACTAAATACTGATCAAAACAACTTTTTGTCTTCTGCAAAGAATTATACCTTTTGTAACAGACATCTGCCAGTTTGATGTCATGAAATAAAACACAGAGATATGGGAGATGGATAATAAAAGCATAAGGAAGACAAATTGAATACTCAGAATTCCAAAATTTCATTTTCAAATTTGAAACAGATTTCTCAGAAATGAATCATTCTGAGAAGCTCAATTAGGGAAAAAAAGATCGG
>VZRH01008298.1:456373-469602 GCA_013397555.1 Urocynchramus pylzowi
ACCCTCTTTAAAAAAAAAAAAAAAAAAAAAAAAAAAAAAAAAAAAAAAGGGAAAAAAAAATTCTAAAAATCCCACCCAGTGTTCAAACAGCATTGAGGGTTTCACTGGAACTGTGTGCAGCCAAGAAATGCAAACCAGGCAGGATATCTTTGCTGGTTATGGAGCTCTCTGCTGGTTTTTGCAGAGCTGAGAGGGGAGGCAGATTGCCAACCTTCCCAGCTTCCAGGGGAGTAGAGGAAACTCCTCTCTGCAGGTGTCACCCATGCAAATTCTGGGCTGAAAGAGGGACAGGCTCCCTCCTTTTGGGTAACAAAACACCAGAAGAGCCCCAGAAGATCCCCAGGCCACTGTTTGAAGCTCTCTCACTTTAAAACACCCAAAGAAAACAGGGCTGCACAGATTTTTAATTTTTTTTTTTTTTTTCTGGATGTCTTTTCATTTGTCAAACCTCCAGAGCAGGATTAAGCCATAAAGAGAATATTTGGCAGGAGACATTCAGAGGCAAGAGAGGCAGGGACAACACTTGGGAAGAATGAGAACGGTGAGGAATGCAGAAGGCAAACAATGCAATGTTATCTCTGCTCCTTTCTGCTCCTTTATTCCCTCCTGCTTTGTTCCCTTGGACTCCACTCCAGCCCAACACACCTGTGAAAACACCAGCTGGGCAGCCCAGAGCTCACATCTGAGCTGGGAAGGGCTGGCCACGAGCAGAACAAAAGAAAGGAGAGGAAGGAATGCCGGCAATTGCTTTTATGCAGGAGCTCCAAAGTGCTGACAAAAAGTGCCAGTGTTGCAAACCTGAAGAACACTCGAAATTCCCAGGGAAAAAAGTACCTCTGCTGCCTCATTTTATATGGCTTGCTGAGCAATTCTCATGTGATGTAACCCAAAAGTTGAAGGGTAAAAATTTAGGGGTTTTAACAAAACTAGACTCAACTCCTCAGCAAAAGAGCCCCTGATTCATCAATTTTAGGGTACATACACATCCATGAATACTCAGAGCATCCCAAAACTCAGTTTAAAACAAGACACAAAGCTCAAGCATGTTTGGCAAAGACAAAATCTCCAGTGATTTCAGATGTTCAACAATAATATTTCTCTGAGAAGATTGCAAAAGGCATTATTTCAAAACTATAAAAAGCTGCAATTACAAGTGGTTTCCTCAGTGGAGAATCAGAGTTGCATCCTGAGCAGCAGGATCACCCCTCCCTTGGCAAGGCTTGGGTTCTGCTTTGTGTTGTAGACAGACAGGAGATTTTCAGACATTGGACACCACAGTATTCTGCCTTTTCTCGTTTTCTTTGTTTTCTTTTTTCCTTTTTTTCCCCCTCAATGTGTAGAGCAAAGTTTTTCCCTCTCCCCAAGTCTCCTGGAAGGTAACTGAACTATTTTGCCCAAGCTAAAGGAAACCCCCACATCTGAAGTAGAGCCTGAACAACTGCAGGCCAAGATTTTATACTCAAAATTGGGAACTGTTAGACAATCCTAATTTTATCTTGTTCTGACCAGCTCTGCCCACAAGCCACTGCTGCATGAGGTGTGCAGGTACTAAGGAAAGGCATTTTGCAGGTATTTTTTTTAGCAGAAAACTTATCAATGTGATGTCCTTGAAAACATGAAATTATGCAGTGGACACACAGAGAGGAGAAACACAAGAAATATCTCAAAAGCTGAAAGGGCCTTTGCATCCCTTCCAAAAAGATTTTCAATTCTCTACCTGGAAGTAGGTGGAAGCTGAAAGGGCAAATTATATAAAATAATATAATTTATTATATAAAATAATAATAATAATTTTAAAAATCCTCATTTGTCTCCCTTAGGGTTGAAGAGAGAAGGAAATTTAAGGACTGAAAGCAGCCTCTTGACTTGGTAGTGCAGCTCCTTATTGGTATTTATTTGCCAGGCTGCAGTCCCCACGTTTCCTTCACTCATTTGGGAAGGTTTTGTACAGCGTATTTGTGAAGGATGATTGACTACAGGGAGTCTTTGTTGTACTATCTGCTGTAATTATTTTAATTCAAACACATTCCCTTATAGGACTGACATCATAAACGCTGTTTTCTATAACAAATAGCTGTCAAGGCTGTCAAGCAGATCTGCTTACTGTTTTATATCATTACGATATTTAATTTCAACTCTGCGTTCTTTGTCAAATGTTCTCAAGATTTCCTTTCCCCAGGAGCAGATCAGACAGATGCCTTCGGTTTCCAGCAGATCCTTCTTCAGGGTGAGGTCAGGGAAAGAGGGAGAGGGATTTGCAGGGATGTGCCCACATCCCAGTGGGAACTCCTGGCCAGTTTTGACTTCCCACGTCGGTGAACACGGGGTGTTATCAACCACCAGGCTGCTTGGGGTTTTTATGGCATGCTCAGACTCAAACCTTCTTAGTAATAAGATCACAGAGAAGCCTTTCTATTATCAGGTTATGAACAGGCCCAGGAGCTGATAGGAGCAGGCAGCAATTCATTCCCAGCTTCTTCCTGCGTTTCTCATTGATCTGACTTCCAGCCTTCCTTGTTAAATGAAAAGCTGTGGCTCAGAAATAAACACTTCATAGCCCTCAAAGGGGAGAGACAGTGGTGTGGAGCACAGCCACCACCAGAGCCCCGTGTGTTTGGCCTAGAAAAAGTCAGGTTTTTGTGTCTGTGGCTGCTGTAGCTGCACTGCCCTGACCCCCAAACCAGCCTGGCCAGCACCTGCTCTGCCTGAGCCACCTCTGAGCTCGTTCCTGCCACAGAACCTGATGAGGACAGGCACCAAGAGCCCCAAACACCAAGTTTTTATTGTGCTTTGTTGAAACGCAAATCATTTTGCAAAATTTCAAAGCCAGGACCTGCTCTGTTCCAGGAGAAGTTTGGAACAGCATGTCCTCTCCTGTTTTGTTTTCCCCATTTATTTGGAAGGCAAAGCACACGGGGGGACAGGAGGTGCCAAAGGGAAATGCAAGGATGGTAAAGCAAATCCAACCTCTCCACTGCTGCAGACAGACACCAACCCTGGGCTGGGCTGTGACCTCTGACACGGGTGTTACACCCTGCCTGCTCTCCTGGAAAAAAACACACCTGAAATGAGCCTTCCAGGGGCTGCCTCGGTGTCTCAGTGCCCTTTGCACCTGCAGGTCCATGCAGAGAGGGGCACAAATGCCCCCCCACCTGCTCACAGCTGTTGGGATACTGGGACACAAGACAGATGATGGACTTTGGGCCTGGTTAGCATGAGAGATTTGATAACAGGATGCCTTGGCAAGAGCAAACAGGACTTTGAGAATTAAATCAAGATTGCAAGAAGATAAAATCAGAGGGGTTTACCAAGAAAAAGAAAATTACATCAGACTTCTACAAGCAAGAGATGTATAAAATGTATAAATTTGTTTATGTGATGATTAACCCAATCACTGTAGTGAAACTTTACTAGTCTTCCTAGAATAAGTATATAAGCAGTTGTACTGCACAATAAATTCAGATTCTTTGACCACCTCAAAGTCTTCCCTGTCTCTCTTCTTACACAGCCTTTCAGGGCAAGAGGAGAAGGAAGCAGAGAATTCCTGGGTGCAGGAGCAGCCCAGAGGGAAGGAAAATGCCCTCCCTGCCCACAGCAGGCTGCCCAGACACTCAAGACTGTCCCAGCTGCTCTGAGCTCTGCTGGGAAAGGTCCCTGTGTGTCCAGAGGGAGCCCAGCTCTCCAGGACAGAAGCCACCTTCATTCTGGTTATTCCTACCAATGCAATCCTAACTCTAGGCTACTGGCAGAAATCAGAATTAACGTGCAGTGAGAGGCAGACATGGCTCAACCACTCTTTCCACACAGAATTCAACTTCCCCACACAAAGACCAGTGCACACAGAGCCACCAACACAAACCCTGCTCCCTCTGAAAGACTCAGCACCAGCACAGCAAACACAACATTTGCTCAGCTGCTTGGATGTGGGACTGCAGCCTGTTAGGAGCCCTGCACATGCTCTGCTACTTGGAGCTTATCATTTAATTAAAAATAACACACAGGTTTGGGGGACCAAGCCAGTGATGTACACTGAGCTCTCTCCTCTCCCTCCTGTCCCCCTCCATCTCTCTCTGCCTGCCAAGTGCAGGTGTATAACACTGTAACCTTGCTTTCCAGCACACAAGTGCCATAAACCATCAATAAATTTTACTGACTTTCCTCTGACCTTCATGAGGACTGGACGAGGCACATCTCACACCAAAGATGGAGCTGTAAATATTTTATCTGTGCAGTAAACACAGTGCCGACAGCAGCAACTCACTCATGTCCTGGGGACTGCTCTGCCAGCGCTCCCGCTGTGCCGAGATGGAGATTTATCTGCTGCTTCAGGAGGAACCTGGGCACAAAGGCAGAGCAGCTCACAGAAAGCCATCCTTATTCCCAGCAGTTTCATGTCACCAGCAGCGGCTGCTGCCTCATTACAGAGCCATTCCCCGGCTCCGTGGGAAAGGCAGGGGACAGGAGCCAGGCTGGCAGCGAGGCAGAAGTGCTAAATGCTCCTTCAGCAAGGCCCTGAGCCAGAAAAACCCTAAAACATGCTGGAGTTTGACAACATGAGATGCTATGGGGTTTGTTCTTCTGCAGACCCTGGTGTTGAGGTTTGAGGCGAGGGTTCTGAGATGAAAATTAATTCACATTTCCCCCAGCCATGGAGATCTCTCACAAGTTTGAGAGTGTTCACACACAGCCAGGTTTCTCCCTGCTGCAGGCCAGCACAAGCTGACCCACTACCAGCAGGAGAATGGGCTGTCCTCACCCTGCTCTGGGGGATAGCTGGAGGTGCAGCACCTGCAGCCTGCACTGCTGCCATCCACAGCTGCTCCCAGCCTCGTGCAGCTGGCAATCCCAGTGATGCTGCAGGACACAAGCACTGCCTCAAAACTGTCCCCCCAGGGCAGCACCTGGGCTCTGGGGTGCTGTTTGATGGGCATCCCCAGCACCTGTAACAGCAAAATGGGGTGCTGTGCTCCCAGCCCACTCTGAGCTCCTGCAGCTGGTGGCTGCCCTCCAGTAGAAGGGGCCAAGCCCTACTCAGCCCTGAGGGTCCCAGCAGCAGGAGCCACCCACCTGCAGTGAGCAGCCCTAGAGGAAACCCTGTCTTTCAAGGGATTTTTGTTAAGGAAACAAAAAAAAACTCCTTTCTGCCAAGGCCAAGGGGTGTGGAGGGTGAGGAAGAGGAGGGCAGTGAGCCTGTTGCCAACCAACTCCCCTGCAAGAGTGAAAAGCAGCTCACAGGGGACACAGTCCATCTCCTCACACCTTGCTCAGGGTTTAAATCTGCCCCACAAAACGTTCTGTTCTGTTTAATTTGAAACACTCCCAAAGACACGCTCCTTTCCATTCCCACTTCTCCGGATCCCCAAACAGTAATTGAGCCCCACGGTGCCCAGACTCCTGAGTGACCCCTCAAAAAGCCCAAAGCTCCTCAAGATCTTTGTTCTCCCTGATCACCGTGTTCCCCCTGAGCCTCTAGCACACCACCCACCCTCAGCACGCCCACACCAGCCCGGCTGCTCTGCTACCCTGCAATATTTCTTAAGGCAAAACCACGGCTACAAGACAATCCCCAAGGATACGCGCCTTTGTTGTGCCGCACGCGCTGCCAGGAGACACGCACGTGAAATGCCTGCTGCTATAATTGAGCCAGGAACAAGCCAGCCTCTGAGGCTCTCACTGACAGCCTCCTCTCTGGCTTCCCCAGCTCCATCCCTCCTGCTGCTGGCATGGCTGGCACTGCTGAGATGGCAGGATAAGATGGGCTCCCATCTCTCCTGTCTGTCCTCAGATGTCCTTCCTGATCCCGCTGGCTGCATCTGGTCCTAAATCTTCAGCTTTCTCCCCAAGTGAATCAGCCCAGCTTGCCCTGGCGTGGCCTGCTGCTTTGGATCATCCTCACCCTCTCCCTGTGGAAAGGGGGAAGCAGAAGCCCTCCTGCTGAGGAGAATCTCACTGCAGCAGCCTCAGAGGTCAGGGGCAGCCCGAGCTGACCTGCAGCAGCTTGTTTTGGGTCGTTTGCCCCGTTCAGACCCCTCTGTGAACACACACACAAAGGCACAGTGCTCACACCAAGGCAGGCTGCTCAGTTTGCAAAGGGTTACCTCGAGAGAGTAAAGGGTTCGTTTTGTCTGGCAAAGGCTCCCAAGCACCACCACCCCCCTCCCGATTTATTTCTGCAATTGTAATTAAGGCCCTGACAAAGTGGTTTAGCTGCCTGAGTCTTTTGTTCAATTTATTGATTAGCTATTTCTCAGAAGTTCATTACCATCCAGAGGCTGGGAATTGGGAATTGGGTCTATGTGGTTTTTCAAGGCTTCATCTCTGCTTCAGATGATTAAATGCAGCCACAACACATCCATCCTGCATTGAACAGCTCTGCCCAAGGTCAAACATTCATGCAAAACAGGAGTGCATATCTGCATGTCTAAATATCATCTGCATGAATTTCCAAGTGGATGTTTTTAAAGCCTTCCCAGCAAGCAGGGGGGAAAAAAGTATTTATGGAGGTAAGGCAGGTCATATCTTAATGCTCTTAATACAATATCTTTTAATTATAAACTAACGTATTAAAAAAATATCTCAAGATCCACTCCCTCAAAGGAGGAATGGGGGAGGAGGGAAATTGCTATTGGCACAAATTGGCAGCTCCTGCTCGGGAGCAGAGGGCTGAACGACAGGGTGGACAATCCTGCGAGGCAGAAACACCGAGGAAATGCTGCATCCCACCATCCATCTTATACTGGGGGAAACAAAAGGCTCCAGTCCACAATGCTGTCCATCAGCAATCTTCATTAAGTTCACTATTTATCACAAGCACAACATTCCACACCCCCCCCAACCTGCTGTCTTTCCCTGAAAGATTTTCTAGGCAAATGAGATGCAGCAGGTTTCATCCAGATTTCCATAGAGCATTTGTCATTAGCTAAGCTTGAGGAGACAGGATTTAGTAGAATCTGTGACATGGGTGAAAGTCTCAACAGCAACTGAAGGGCACAGCACGAGGAGGAAGGAAATTATTGATGGAGAAACAAAATAACTCTTCTTATTCAATGTTTTTTAGTGTTTTGACCATAGAATAATTAAGATGAACACACACAAGGAAAGGTGCAGAGGGGCCCAGGGCAGCAGAGAGGTGGAAGGGACTCGGGTCACAGCAGGACAGCTCAGGGCCAGGGTCAGAGCTGGGTAAGTGCCCAGGCAGGTGGCCAAGCAGGCTGATGGCCTCTTGTAGCAGCACTCATGTGGCCACAGGAGCAGGACAGTGACTGTCCCACCGTGCTGGGTGCTGGTGAGGCCACACCTCAGATCCTGGGCTGTTTTGGGCCCCAGCAAGAAGAACTTTGAGGGGCTGGAGCATGTCCAGAGAAGAGAATGGAGCTGGAGAAGAGGCTGAAGCACAAGCTTCAAGACTGTGCTGCCCTTTCCTGAGCCTCCTGTCTCCACGGGACACAATCTCCCTCCTCCTCCAGGACTTGCTCTCCCATCTCCCAGGGTCAAGACCAGACACAGAGAGAATGCACTGGGGATAAACAGGAATTTCTGCTTCTAACTGGGGATTTAACCACTTGGAAAACCAATATGATGCCTGGAGGCATCATTTAGCATTTCCAGTAGAGAAAGATACATCTGGCAACTCTCATCCCTTCTGTCCAAGAAAGTCACTAGAAGAGGAACAGTCTGGGAAGGAGGGAGGGAGATTAAAGCAGTTTAAAGTGATGCAGCCATTTAAATGACAGAAGAAACTGCTCATAAATGTACTGAGGGTGTAAATCTTTGGGTGAGGAGCTAAGGAGCAATGCTGAGTGCCATTAGATGGACATGGAGATAACACAGCTCCTGTGCAGAAATAAACACACAGCTGGACCCTGCACATCTCTGCTCTGCAGTGAGAGGGAAGCCCAGCAGCCTCTGCCATTTGGATATATTAAAGAGATATTTTTCTGGAACATTTAGAAGTTTGAGCTTGGCATACATCTGGGACAAAATTTTAAACCATTTTGGGTCTGCAGCACCATCCAGCTCTTCAGCACCTGGCACAGGCTCCTTTTCCTGCGTGTTAACAAGGGAGGTTCCTGCTGTGGTGTCCCCTCAATACCTGCTCTGCCTTTCACAGCTCTGTGATGTGGTGAGAGGCACTGAAAATAAAACAAAACAAGATAACTCAATCACTTGCACCAAGAGAGAAGGGGAAATAGTTAAAAATCTTTAAAAAGTTGCTAAAGAAACAACTTCTCATCTCAGCACTCTGCTCTTTGAAACTGTGCTCTCCCTTTTCCAAGCCTGTCCCAGTGCAAGAAACCTTAAAAAAAAAAATCATTTTCAGCTCAAGGACAGGAGATGAGTAGTTTGCTCAGGTCCTTTAAAAAAAAAAAAAAAAAAAAAAAAGCTTTGTTTTCTTCCCTGACAATTGAATTTCTCTAAAATAAATACCATTTATATTCAGACAAGACCATTTCCTGCTCCACTTTTGAGTCAGCACCTGTGTGTGTGGCACTGCAATTATTTCCTCAGTGACACACTTGTCACCAGGGCTGCTCTCTCTTGGGTGCCAGCTGGAGCACCAGGGAACTCAGCAAGGTTTTATGTAGGGACAAGGTGCTGGTTATGGGTAATGAGTAAGGATAAAATAGGGGAGGGGAGGATTCTCCCCTCTACCTCCTGCATCCTCCCTTCTGAAGATTTTTGTCTCCAATTTTCTCCCCTTGCCTTGGGGTCCCTTTCAAGGGATGTAATTGATATAGTCACTGAAAATAATGGAATTTATAGCCCAGGCTCAACACTATAAATTCAGCTATTACATTCCTGATGGGAAAATGAAGAACAAAATGAATTGAGACAGAATATTTGTCTTAATAATTGTCTCTTTTCTGTGCCGTATGTGTTTAATACGTCTGTGCCTATATATGTGTGAATATATACATGCACACACACAGAAAGTACTTAGAAAAGAGGTTTTTAATTTGATTTTTGAGGGGGTTTTGGGCTTTTTTAATTATTAAATGACCACATCAGCACATCCTGTGGCCAGGCAAGCACATTAAGAAGCTGTCTGCAACAGAGCAACAAGGTGAATTTCCATCCTGGAGCTTTGATGGGGGAAGAGCCAAATTTTGCATAATCCAGAGACCACAGTACCAGCCCACTGCTCTGCACTGCAAATCCTACATGGCCTCTTCTTGGGCCTTTTGGCTGTTTTTCAGATTTATTTCATTTTTAGCCAGGAAAGTCAGAGCTGAGCCAGCACTTCTCTGCCCAAAGCCATCGCCCTGAGCCTCTGATAAGGTTTCCCAGTGAAACCTTCCCTCTTCTCCACTCCTCCCTTCCATCCTGCTCCAACTTTTGAAGTTTTGGGTTGGGTTATCCCAACCTTATCCCATCCCACTGCAAATTCACCACCACCACCACCAAAAAAAAAAGAAAAAAAGTGCATGTCCAGGCTGTGATCATTTGTCATTTAGATAGAGTCTATGATATGAACCATGGCAAACACTGTAATGACTAATTTCAAACATTTATTACAACACTTGAGAGACTTGAAAGCTCTCCCTGCTCTTGATTTTAATAAATGCAGTCTTGAAGCAGCCGCTTATCAAAGTGACACAAATTGTGTGGTAAATAGATTATGGCACAGCTGAAATACTGGAAAATGAGATCAGAAATGCTACTATCTCCCATTTAAGGCTTTGCAAGATGCTGCGATCGGGCGGATTCCAGAAAAGTGGCACGGGCAGAGCTGGTGGAAGTGGGAAGAAGCCAAAATGCCAGGGGATCAATGCAGGGCCAGCCGGCTGCTTATCAGCCCCTGATTTGCATATGTACAATTTCCTGCACATTAAGGAGTTTGTACACCAAAGGCAAGAGATACCAACAGGCCTTGAAGTCAGCATTTCAGTGCCAAACCAAGATAGAAGGGCTGCTTCATCTGGGAAGGAGTTATCACAGCAGCAGCCAGACTTCCTCACGCTGTTCCCTGCTCATTGTCTTCATGGAATAAACAGAACTCTCATCAGGACTTGCCACGGTACTAAAAAGGGAAATATTTTGACTTGTTGTCAAATTGGTGCAGATTTCTGCGTGCAGATAAACGAAAAGCTGAGTTGGTATTTGTTTTCATAAAGTTCTGAGAAACTGGGATGAGAGCTTTGCTTTTAGAATATGCTTTGACCAAGAAAATTGGTGAAAGTCTGGAAAAGGGTTGTTTTGTTTTAAAAAAGCATTCCCAAAGGGCACAGAGAAGGGAAGTGTAACTAGACACATTCTTCAACCAGCCACACAGCGACTCTGCAAAGACAGCTGGTAAAGGAACATAAACACAAGAGACAGGAAAATTACCCCAGAAATGTAAGAACTTTCTCACCAAAATAGGATTCATTTATAGAATCAGCTGCTGCCAATTGTTTTTAGGGTTCAAAGAGGAAAAAAAAAAAAGCCATTGGGCATCTGGTATTACGGGATTTCTCATTCAAAAGCAAACACCATGGGTCAGATTATTTTTGTATTTAGAGCCCTCTTCTACTGAAGCCACCAGGACAGATTGCTTGAGAGGGAAATGCCCCCAGTTTGAGTGAAATGGGAAGTACCAGAATTTGGGGGCTCAGCTGGACTCAAGGTGAGTGGCAGAGTTACCCTCAAGGTTACCCCCAACAGCACAGACCCTTCATCCCAACCCAAGGCTCTTTGAAGCCAAATTCTGAGGATCCCTCTGGTCACTGGGCATTGAACTGGGAGCAGAGCTGAGCACAGAGGCACCACTGGCCACCAGCAGTGGCACCTGGGCTCCTAATCCAGTGTCTAACTTGGACATTTTAAATCTGATGGAGAGAACACCCCCCCACTGTGCTAATTTTGGAGGCTCTTTTCCTAAATCCCTTGGGCAATGCATCTTTGCCTCTTTATGGCTCATTCCTTTGAAAAGATGCTGCCTAAGAATAAGGCTGCAAGTTTTGAATATGAAAAGCAGGAATATTCCCTATCAGATATTCTTTTGCTTTATTCATATGATTGAAACTGCTGCTATGGTTCTTGCAAATCCAAGGAAATGTGTTTACAGTCTCATCAACTGAAAAGAATTGGATTCCCACGTTGCGGTTCAGGGGATTTTCTGGGGTTTCTATCAAACACAGCAACTCTGGCAGCACAAGGGGACTTTAATAAGTGCCTGTATTGCAGCTTCTCATTAGAATACACAATTAAAACCAGTAGAGGAAGAAAACACACATCCTTTCTACCTCCCTTCTGGATTTCAGGATAAACTCCAGAAATCTGGGGAGCGGGGGGAAACAGATTTATCCTAACTAGCCAAAGTGCTCACCTGTATTTATTTTGTCCTTGATGCTGGGGAACTTCCATCCCCAGCCCTGAAACACTGGGGATGTGTTTGAGGGCTGGGGATGGAAGTTGTTGTGCACACCAAGGTGGAGGAGATGCTGGCAGAGGAGATGGGAGCTCTGCAGCAGCACCACTGCACCCTCACTGCCATCCCTGTGCCCTCACTGCCATCCCTGCAATGTCACTGCTCTGTCACTGCCACCCCTGCAATGTCACTGCCATCCCTGCACCCTCACTGCCATCCCTGCAATGTCACTGCCATCCCTGCTGCCTCACTGCCATCCCTGCACTGTCACTGCAGCCACAATTGTTGCTCCTACTGAGCCCAAAAGGGAGAGGAGCCCCCTCTGACTCTGCAGCCCCCGTAGATCAGGGTCACAGACACCCCCCAGGGGGACAGTTATGGCCAAAGCAGCTTCTTGAAGATCAGATTCCTCATGCAGAGCCTTTCCCCTCCTGCTGCAGCACGAGCAGGACACGTGTTAGAGACTTGGCTGGCACAGGGCACAAGCCATGAGCTTTCCCTAGAACTGAAAGAGGCTGCCTGGCAAAATGTGGGCAGCTGGTGGCACATCCAGCCTGGATGAGGCACGTGTGGCACAGGACAGGGAGTTTAAAATGCAGCTAGTAGGGTTTAACCAGAGGCAGCCTGATTGTTCCTCTGTGCCCAATTTCTTTGGCTCAAATGTACTCATTTCTCATTTCTAACCAATGTCCCCAAATGAGA
Organism: Urocynchramus pylzowi; assembly: GCA_013397555.1. Lineage (NCBI taxonomy): Eukaryota > Metazoa > Chordata > Aves > Passeriformes > Fringillidae > Urocynchramus > Urocynchramus pylzowi. The sequence continues at coordinate 468,426 of VZRH01008298.1, forward strand.
TAACACATGTTCAGTAGGGATGGCTTGGAAAAATACAAACCCTAGAACCAAATAGGGACCAACCTGGCACTATAAACATCCTTTGAAACTGCTGAGTTTTGCTTCCAGTTGTCTTCAGCAGAGCAGTGGGAACCCCTCACCCTCCTCCCAGTACAGCACTGGGGGCTCTTGTTCTCCCCAGCCAGGAGCCACCCTGGGCTTTCCAACCCTGACATCCATGCTCTGGGTCCCACGCTCCTAGAGAAAGTTTTCCTGCTCAGTCAAGGGGAACTCAGGCCCCCCAGCAGTGACAACCCCCAAACACACCCCATTACTCTGGCAGTGTTCCTCTATTTCTGCTTTACAGCCTGTTAACACATCCAGGGGGACTTTTGTGACAGAAACCCACAGCCACTGTTGCGTGACAGAGGAGCAGCTCTCAGACAAGTGTAACAGCCCCAAATGTACTTTCAGTGGCTTTCATCTCCAAATCTCCAGCTGCCTTTGGGTGGCAGGTAACTGTCACCCCTTTGGTGCAGGGGACTGCAGCAGGGAGAGCAGCACCAGGAAGGGCAGAGCTGGAGCTCAGGTTTCCCAGCTCCCCATGCAATCCCCTCCCTCCTGCCTTTCACTTTCTCTCTCCTCAAGTCATAAACAGAAGCAGCATTTTTGACAGGTGTTCCAAGCCCTTGCTGTGGGGTTTTTTTTCCATTTAAGGAGTCGCTGGCAACGATTCACCCACAGCAGATTCACACATGGGGTGAGTTTGTGACCCACTCATTCCCCACTGCCCCTGTGCTGCTGATGTGCCCAGCCCAGCACTGCCCATGGCAGGGTGGGCTTTGAGCACAGGCAGCAGCCCTGGCAGAAGAAAAGACGTTGGGATAAGGAGAGAAATGCTCACACTGAGATGTAGCCATGGCAACATAGTTCTGCAGAGCAGGAGGCATATCTGCCAAGGCTCAGAGATTTGCCATTTGATCGCATGGATTTCCATGCTCTGGATGCGATCACATCACACAAAATCCAGGTCAGGCTTGATGCCTTGAATAATTCTTTACCCTCAGGGGCACAGAACTGATGTAGGAAGCTGCGTCTCATGGAGGATATGGTAGGATTAAATAGATTATCTTTTTGGCCCAAAAAAAAAAAAAAAAAAAAAAAAAAAAAAGGGAGGTGGGGAAAAGAAGAAACACCC
>VZRH01008298.1:469898-488888 GCA_013397555.1 Urocynchramus pylzowi
AAAAAAAGAAGGTGAGCTGTGCAAATGAAGAGACACCCAGTTCTGCTTTTATTGCCCAGAAGGCAGTGGGGAAAGGGCAGAACCTCAGAGCTGGGCATGGAATCTTGGAATCTGTGCTTCCTGGGGAGGAGACAAAGCAAAGAAAAGGTCTCTAGAAGCAGGGTAGAATCCTTCTGGCTAAAAATCTCATCCCCTCCTCCTCTTCACCTTCTCAGTGTTACCCAAAGATAGGAGCAACCACATTTCCAAACCCACAGCAGCCCCAGCACCAGCTTTCAGCTTTTCACCCAGGGCTGCCTCTGAACCATTTGTCACACCAGGGGTTCAGAGCTTCCCCTGGCCCCACTGATGTGATGGGCAGTGCCCATCCAGCAGCAATCCTGCTCTGGGGAGCCAGCTCCTCTCCCTGCACCCCCCTGCAAGCACAGGGACCAGCAAGAGACCAGAGCACCCCCCTGCAAGCACAGGGACCAGCAAGAGACCAGAGCCATGAGGTGCCAGAGGAACCACCTGCACCTGCATGTGTTGGGGGCTGGAGGAGTGTGAAACCCTAAGGGGCAAAGGCAAAGAGAAAGAGAGAACCACAGACCCTTCAGGGCTTCAGGAGATTTGTGGCACAGCCTGGATTGCAAATATTTTCCCTGGGGTTCTGCCACTGAAGCAGAGCTGCAAGACTGGCAAGGGCTGTGTTTGCTCTGATCTGTGCCTGTGTAAATCATGAAAGCCAGGTCTGAAGCCCAGAGAGAAGAGGCAGCTTGAGAGCAAACAGCACAGAGGAAGATGTGCCAAGTGTCCTGATCCCAGCAAGAGCAGCTGCAAACTCCACACTCTTCTCTGGGTCAGTGGGGAGAGGACATGGGAAGGAAGAGGCAGAGTTGCATGTCCCACTGCTCACCCTGCTTTAGTTCACATCCCACTGCTCAACCTCCTTTGCTCTGATGCAGTCTCCATCACCTGACCTGGGACAGGACTGGGACAGCACAAGCCATGGCTCCCTGGAGCTGCTTTACCCCAGCTTAACCATGTGTGCATTCAGAGCTTCACATTTGGGAGGGAGGCAGGAGTCTCATTGGAGTCAGAACTCAGCTGTGTTTAAAAAATAAAGAAAAAAAATAATAAAGGAATGGGGAAAAAAGAAACAAAGGTTTATTTCACATTTGGAATCTATTTTTCCCTTTTGTAGTAGCAAAACTGAAACCCCTAGAAATCTAGATGTTCTTCACCTGGCATCTTTTAAAGAGTGTTCTCTTCCCTCAGTAGCTCGAGGGCTTTAACCTTTTGAAAACAACAGGTTCTGAGACCTTGAAAAGAAAAGCCAGCAAGGCAGAGCTCATCCTCCATTAGAGCAGAAACAGGGAGGGAGGGGGGATTTATGCCAATGATCTGAGTCTTTTGGAGAAGTTTAATTCACTCCCTTGTCAGGTCCTTTCTGCCTTGCCCTCCCCACTCCCAGCTCCCTCTGAAGCAGCCTTCCCATCCCTTGCTTTTCACCTCTGCAGGCTTGAGCATGAGATAAACATGCCCTAATTATTTTCCTCTTGCACAGCTGAGCCCTGCAGCCCTTCATTTCCTTACCTGAATGCTCTCGCTTCAAGTGGGTTATATACGACAAAGCCTCTCAGGTATATTTGTTGTGCAGCAGAACTCGGGTGTCACACAAGCAACTCAAACCCCTCTTCTCCCCAGCATGGACTAATAAAGGACATGAATTACTGGGGCCTTCTTACAGTCTGGGAGCCAAAAGACTGTGTGGGAGGGGAGAAATAAGGTCACAGATCCTCTTGCCTTCAGAGAAATAGCACAGGCACCGCTCTGGCTGATGGAGATTAAAAATTGCCTTCATTTTTGTGCTCAGTTGTGCAGAGGGTCATGAAGAGCTTGGTGACATTGCAGAAGAGAAGCATAATGTGCTCCATCCCAGCAGGGATCTCGCTGTGGGGCTCTGCAGAGGACAGGGAGCAGTGGGAAGGGGCACTGCACCTCCTGTCCCCAGGGGTGGCCCTGGGAGAGGCTGCCCTGAGCACAGGCAGGCCAGCACGGGGCTGGGCAGTGCAGGGGGTGTTGCTGCTTTTGCTGCTTTCCCTGCACCACTCTCAGCACACTTTTACACCTGCTGGGTTCCAAAGCCTCCCACCACAAGTGCTGCCTCCTTGCCCCAGGCACAGAGCTCCTCCCCACAGGCAGCAGCCCTGCTTCCACCCCCAAAACCGAGGGCAGGATGGGGATAGGAAGGGCCAGTGAGGGTCAGCAGAACACCCAAACTTTGCTTTATGCAACTGAACTGTGGGAGGAAAAACCATCAGCACCATATCCACTTGGATACAGGTCTTTGAAATGTTTCTCATGTCATGGAGTCATGGAATGGTTTGGGTGGGAAGGGACTGTAAAGATCATCTCGTTTCACATGGGCAGAGAAACCTTCCACTATCCCAGGCTGCTCCAAGCCCTGTCCAACCCAGCCTTGGATGCTTCCAGGGATGGGGCTGCACACCTGGATCAGCACCAGGTACAAAGCACAAAAGGACAGGACACACACTAGTCAGCACCAAGTAACACTTCTCCAAATTTTTCTGACCCCCAGGAGCCCCCTGTGAGGCAGGGAACTGCCTCACCTATTCTACACCACGTAGGAACATGGAAACCTCTCCCAGCAATGCCCCAAGTCCCCCCTTTCCCTGAGGAGTCCTGTGGCAATGTGACTCCTCCATGAGGCCAAGGAAGACCTCCCCAAAATGAGGGGAAGCTGCCGAGTTCCTGCACTGGTGATGCCAATAAAAGCAATCTCACTCCAGAGATGCTGTCAACAGACAAAGTCTGTGACACAGACCAAGGGACAGAGGCCACCAGGACTTCTGGCCACCAGGTATCCTTCAGCAGGGAGCACACTGGTGTAGAGCTGTGCTGGCAGGATGCCTGGGGGGGCCACGAGCTCCCCACTGCTGGAGGGAGCTGCTCAGAACAGTCTGTGGGAATTTACTGGTTCCACAGCCCAGCCTGGCTTTTTCCACTCCCCATCCTGTAACACAGCAGTGTGGAAACCTGGCAGCCCCCAGTTCTGCTTCCAGAGCTCACTTTCCACGGCCTGTTTCTCCCAATTCCATGTGGATTTTGCAGTGTGGCTTGTAAGATCAAAAAGGTTGGCTGGGCTTTGCCCCAGCCCCGCTCTCTGCTTTGAACTTCTAATTATTTTGCTAATTCTGAGCCTAGTGCTAAGATGCTCTGAGCACACCTAAAACCTTCCCCACAAAATCAAGCTGCAAAACGTCTCCCAGGATCAAATCCCCAGTGAGAAATACTCTAACCTTTCCCAATAACCACGAGCAGAGCTTGTCTAGTCATTTGCAATTAAGCTCCTGAGCTAATGAAGCTGCTTTGAAAAAAAAAAAAAAAAAAAAAAAAAAAAAAAAAAAAAAATAGAAAAAGGAAAAGAAAAAACCCAACAACCTCAGGTCAGTCTAATTAAGAAATGTTGTACCTTGCAGTCCCAGTGTATCTTGTGGCTCACAGCTGTGCATGCTTTCAGCTTTGACAGCAGAAAAGGTGTGATTATTTATTTATTACATGAATGCAGGGAAGCTTCAGGAGTAGGAGACGCCTGTGCTGTGAGGCAGCTGAAGTAGAGAGAAAAGAAATGACATTCAGCTGGAACCTGTAATTATAAGAGGGGATGTTGACCATAGAAAAATGCAATTGTGTAATGAATACTTATGCATTAGCTTTTCTTTGAGATTAAAAGTACACAATCGAATCAAGGCCAAAGTGGAGCTTGCCCTCAAGGAAAGGCAGTTTGGAAGACAAATGTAATTATGCCACTGTCATTTGCAATGCTACAGAAAGTGGCTGAGGAAACTTCATGAAAAAAAGTCTTAGGGAAAAAAAAAAACGATTTGGAAAGAATTCTGCTCCTGATTTGAGTCTCTCTCTTCCCTCAATGAGAGAATGGATCTTTTCTGCAGGCTGCACATCCACAAGGTCCCCCCAGCCAGCATCTGCTCCCAGCACACGTTACTGATCTTGGGTCTGCAAACAACCATCTTCCCTCTGCTTTCCCTGTGACTGAGTAACATTTGCACAGCAAGAACCAGATCTGATCTGCAGGAGCAAAATTTTAATTAAGTGCCTCGCCAGAAAAAAAAGAAAAAAAACCCCACAACCTAATTTTAGGAACTGGTCCAACATGCTGTTATTTCCTCAGGTTCTCCTATCCCTCTGCATTAGCCCAGAGCCCTCCAGGACCCTGCCTGCACTGCAGGACAGGATCCCCAAAATTCCCAAGCATCCATCAAGCCAGTGGTACGTGTCACTGGTGCCTGAAACACTGATTCTCTGAGCTTGGTTGCTCTCTGCTCAACAGGAAGGAATGACAAGGTGTTAAGCAGCAGAAGTTGCAGTTAAGCCTATCTTTCTTTTCTAGCCAATTAGATGATTTTTACTATCTGCAGAAGACGCCAGGGTTAGAGGGGAGCTGCCAGCACTGCTCGGGCACAGCTCATCTTGATTGGTTTTTAAAATTCTGCTTGTCAGCTGGTGAGAAGAGACACGTCCAAAGTGACCCCACATTGCTGAGAAACCCAGTGAATTATCCCCATGGCTGAATGGAATGTGTTCACAGAGTCTCCCCACCCAAACAGCGCCAAAAGAACCCTCAAAACCCAAAAAAATCAAAACACACATCCAAAATCAAACCTTCCCAGTGAAACCCTCCAATCTTTTCTGGCTTGTGCCACAGATTATCCATGGCCACAGGGAACTGAGAGCATTGTTGGGCTCACAGCTGCAGCTTTCCATGGGTAAACCCCAGGTCCTCAGCCCAAGGCTGAGTTTGCTGAGCCCCCACTGCCTGGCTGAGCAAGGGCTCCAGCACAGCTGGTGCAGTGCCCATTTCCAGTGATCCTGCCCCCAAAAAGGTGCCCTGGAACAACACAGCCCTGGAAGAACAGCCCCCAGAGCAAACTGTGCTGTGGGCTGACCATCGAGATGCACTCACTCCAACAGTGAGGAAAAACCTCTTTGATTATCACAGCCTTCATGTCTGAGCCACCCTACAGCCTGAGAGCTCAGCAAAAGCCCCAAATCAGTGGGGGTGCACAAAGGGACTCGAGGGGGAGGGAGGGGAGAAATGACAGGGAGAAGACAGACTCCTCAAACCAGCACACTGAGGGATGGAAGGGAAAGTGGAATTTAGACAGAAGAGATGCAGCCAAGTGTGGGAAAAAGGAGGGAAGAGTGGGGGAAATAAAAGATCTCAAGAGCATCCACTTAAGCTTTGAATTGCCTGGCTTTGTCTCTGCTTCACACAATGGAAACGTACAGTGGCAACAGACAGATTCTGAGAGCTGGTTTGCTTCTCATCTGCAATTCCAAACACCCTGTCAGGAACAAATATTTGAAAAGACATCTATCCAACCATTAATGTATCTAGTGGGGCAATCTTTTTTTTTTTTTTTTTTTTCCCTGAAAGAAAAATAATTCTGCATTCATCACAAAGATGATCACGCAGAGAGATGCCAACAGAAGCACTGGAGGGATAAGCAAAGTTTCAGGTCTTTCTTTAGGGCTGAAGACAGCTCACTATCGAGCTGAGAAGGTGCAGCTGGTTAAGTATTTGCAGTACAGGGAAAGGGAAAAAAAAATAATCAGACAGCTGTATTTTTAACTGATCATGTGCTTGCTTCTGTTTCATAAGATTTATTCCCTCATTAATCACTGCTCTCCCTTCATTCATGTTAAATATAAAAATGATTAGGAAAGATCCTCATCATGGTTAAAAAAATAATTAGCTGCTACATCATGTTGCACACATTCAGACAGAAAGGAGTGATTAAATTAGGAATATTAAAACCCCATTAATCTGTGTTCAACTTAAGCTCTGCTTGTTCATCTCACTGTGGCACTTATTATTTCTGACACTGAAAGATATTTGAATTACTAGCTGAAACAAGGTCACTATCAGAAAGATGTCAGGTCAGCAATTAGTCAAAGGTGGGAGAAGCTACCAGAACTGAGCTGTGCTTGACATGCCACAAACGTGTGGGAGCCTCCCCTTGCCAGGGTCCCCTGGATGAGCAGGTCAGCACCAGGACTCCAAGGGCCCCCAGGTGTGGCTCAGCCCTGCCAAATCCTCCCTGCAGTTTCCCATTCCAAGAGCAAAGAACCATGTTCTGTCCAGGACAGAGCAGCCTACATCTACCACACTGCTATGACAGCAATAATTGCCAATTTTACCTTCAACTTCAAGAATAATTTTTTTTTTTTTTTTTAATAGAACACCCAGCTCAACTTTCTGGAGAGCCCCAGAATTGTTGTGTAGGAACCTTCAGGCTACAACAGGAGGTCTTTGTTGTTGCTGCAGGCCCCATTCACCATTTCCAGCATGCTGGGTAGAACCCTTTGAGATTTGTCCCTGGGAGCCAGGCACTACCTGCCACCATACAGATTAGGGAGGATGCAAGCAAAAGAAAGCTGACAAGGCAGTCATATCTTACAGATGAGTTCCTGGGCTGTTTTTTCCAGCCACAGGTGGACTCAGTGCTTGGTGGTTGATACCTTTGATATGTTTGGTATGCTTGCCCTCATTAAGGGGGAGAAAAAAAAAGCAGCAGCACACAAGGCATTTTCATCCCCAGATCTCCCAGAGCCTTTCCTAAGCACAGTGTTGCAGTATACAAACTATTTACTCTGTACTTCACTCAGCACTGACAAAACCACCTCTGAGCCTCTTTAGAAAGGAAACAGATAATAAATCAGCTAACAAGCCTGCACTCTAATTGACAACACAGGAAGGAGGGAAAGATGCAGCATCTCCTCGTAACCGCAGGAAGAACTTGAGGGAAGCAGGATATAATTAATCGAGTTGGGATTTCACCAAGATCCCCTGGTCTTATGAAAAATGCCATAAGACATTTAATGACCACAGGTGAGGAGAATCTTTGGTTTACATCTCATTTGGAGCTGAGCACACAGAATGTAAAGAGAGGCAATGCCAGCCCCAAGCCCCGCACAAATTATGCTCTCCACTTTTCCATTTGCCTTTGGACATCCCACAGAGCTCCCTCCAGAGCTGTGGGGCCTCTTTCTGAATGAGGTGAACAGGACTGCTCCTTGTGACCACTCCAGTAACTGCTCAGGGGGAAAATTAGCTGAATATGGATCTCTCTGCCATTTTGCTGCTGCTTCATTTCAGAAGAATGCAGTGGGGGTGGGGGAAAAAAAAGAAGTTAAAGCAGCAAAACCACCTTTGCTAAAATATTTATTTACTATCAGTAGTTCAGGAGGTGTTTTGTTTAGGCAACAGCTACCACACAGCAGCAAGACACCCTGACTTGTCCCATGAGGGGTGGGATTTTAGCTGGACAAAAAAGCAGATCATTGTTAGCCCTGAGGGTGAGCAGAGGTTTGCCATTGACTTCTCCAAGGAAAGAACTGAGCCAGCAGAACACTTCCAAACCCCTCCTACAAATAATAGCACTGGCACCATGGGGCAGCCAAGGGTTCAACAGGCAAGATCTGCTCTCTTTAACTGTGTTTGAAATGACTTTGAGGCTCACCTATATGAAAAAAACAATCAGATATAGCTGTTACACACCCACAGCAATTCTTAATCACCAGCATCAGGGAGTTTTATTTAAGAAGTGAGGAAAACCATGAGGAAAGCCTGGGAGCTCCCACAAAATCAGTGCCTGGTGGGCTGGGTGGCCAGCAGAAGTGACTTGGTGACTGAATTTACTGTGCCAGCCTGTCCCTGCCCTTTGATCAATGAAATCTTGTTAACAGAGCCCCAGCTATGCTTAAAAGCTGAAATTATGCTAGTATTTTATCCTCAATGCCTTTTGGAGGTGAGAGAACGGGACAGGATGACTTTGCAGGGCTCTTCATTTTTGTGAGACCTCTGTATTTGGCAATTTGGGTGCAGTGTTGTATGCACAATGTTGTTTCTTGTGCATGATTAATTAAGAAAATATATCCTGAAGACCAATAACTGAAAAAACTAAGAACACATCCAAAACCAGAAGTCATTTTGGCCACCAAGAAGCAGGCAAGCATTCCCCTGCCTCAAGTACTGTGGAATTAAGACACTCATAAATCCTTGCCCAGCAAGCCCTGGAGAAATAAAAGAGGCTTTAAATATAATCTATCCTACCACTTCATAGAGCAAGGGGAGCAGCAGAACGGAGGGTAAGCTGAGAGGAAAGGACAAACATAATTGCTGGAGTCAAACAGAGGAAATTGCAGGTAAATACCAGCTGGATGAAACTCCAAAAACTGCCCCAAAACCCAAGGTGGCTCCACGTGGGGTGAAGGAGGCACAGGGGTCAAGCAGGGCTGTAAAAGGCACTGCTAAATGCAAGCAGCTCGTTAACCAGAGCTGTGCCATTGAGGCTGCAGTGCTGGATGGGTTTTTATGCAGCTTTGACACTTAAAAATGGTGTGAGGAAATGCAGTGCTTGCCAGCTCTTTGGGCCTCCAGCCAGCACCACGAGTGGCACCTGCAGGAGCTCTTCCAAGGTGCTGGCACAACATTTTGCCACACATTTGGCAGGTGTGTCCCATGGCAGGGACCTGGAGGAGAGTGGGCTCAAAGTGACAGGTCAGGCAGGGAGGATTTGGGCAGAGATGGACTCATACAAGGAAAAATAACTGTTGATGTTGTATTGAGGATGGGTGAATAAAGTGATACATGGACTCTAAGGTTTTCAGAAGTAAACTCTGAGTTTATTAGAAATTACACATTCTTTTTTATAGACAGTTAGGATAGAGGGGAACTTGACTGGTCTCCACTAACACTCCTTACACTCTTGGTTAATTAGGAAGAGCACCTTTCTTGTAAACATCTTACCATTAACAAGTTTAAAACACTAGCTGCAGGATTGTTTTAATTCTTTTTCTGAGCTTTCTCAAAACTTCCCAGAGGAATGCCTGGAAAAGTTTATCTGACTTTTTCTCTGACCAGTTCTCAGTATCCACAACTAACTCTAAAAAATTTTTTTAAAATCCACTAACAGCTCCACAAACAGCTCACCCTTTTGCTTCCCAGCCCAGGTCTGTACCAACAGTGGTGTTTCTCGTGGCCTCTGGGCAGCACTCACCCTCTCAGCAGCCCAGAGAGGGCATTTCAGGGCAGGGAAGGGCAATCCAAGAGCAGCCACATCCAAGAACTTTGTGTTGCTGGGGAAACAGCTTGCTTGGTAATGGAAGCATCATTCTGGGGTTATTTTCTGCTCTTCATTGGCTTTGTGTCCCCACAGCCTCAGGTAACTGAATCAAGCCCCAGAGCACAAACCACAGGATAGAAAGCAAAATGAAGCAGAGCCAATGCAGAGCAAGCAGGAAGGTGAGGGTGCCCAGCAGTGCCAAGGCACCAGGCAGGGAAGGGCAAGGTTTTGTCTTTAACACCTGGAGAACTGCCCAACATTGCTATTTAATGAACCCTCATTAAACAATAAATAAAACCAAATGACCAAGCCACCGAGTCAGTCTCATGCTTTTCTTCTCTTGCTTTGATAATTGAAACAAAATAAAATATACTAATAATATTAACGATAAAGCAACAATAATAATAGTAATGAAAAGGAGCAGGGGAGGAATAAGACCCAAGACAAACAAGGGATGCTCAATACAGTTGCTCACCACTCCCTGAATGATGGCCAGCCCATCCCTGAGCAGCAGCTGGGAGCTCCCAGCCACCTCCCCCAGTTTAAGCACTGGGCTCCATGGACTTTCCATGGCCTGGAATATCCCTTTGGCCAGTTTGGGACAGTTGTCCTGGCCATGTCCCTCCCAGCTTTTTGTGCAACTCCTCACTGGCAAAGCACAGGACACTGACAAGTTCTTGAATTAGGGTAAGCACTACTGGGCAAGAACTAAAATATCCATGTGTTATCAACACTGTTCTCATGCTAAATTCAAAATACAGCCCTGCACCAGCTAGGAAGAAAATCAGCTTTATCCCAGTTGAAACCAGGACACACATGATCAAGAAGTAACCCTCAGATAATAAAAAATAAAAATCAAACCAAACGATCTGAGAAGGCAAGAAAACAGGTAAAATTCACCAATGCTTTCAGATGTATTCCCTGGTGGAGAGCATCTCCCAATTACCATGACACACACCCAGAGGAAAGCTGATCTTCCAGAGGATCCCTTCCAAAGCAACCTCCATGCTCTGTGCTGCTGGCCTCATTCCCAGCACAGGGACTGATGGGGAGAGCACTGCAGTCAGAAATTTCAATTTTAGTGATTCTGAAATTGTCCCTCTGGGTGTTTAAACTGCAGTGGCTTTTCATGCCATTCAAGGTTTGGGGGATTTCCTGAGCGTTTCAGTTGAGGCTTCTCTAAGCAAAGAAGAGATGGAAAGTTTTACAAATTCATCTTGCCACTCCTACACATGGGGGTGAACGAGCCCAGAGTGGTACTTGGCCCATTTTAGACCCAAACCACCCCAACCAGCCCCTGTCCCTTCTGACCCTGCAGGGGGGAGCTGGGTGTGACCCCACACAGCAGCAGGGCTGCAGCTCCCTCAAGGCTGGCAGGGCTGGGGCTCTGCAGGCAGTGGCACAAGGCTGGGTCATCCACTGTCCCCAGCTGTTTCCAGGTCACCAAATTGCTCCAGATTCCTTGGAAGGGAGGAAGAGAAGACAGGTAGGGATGTAGGAGGAAATTTGGGGTTTTCTTATTACCTTTTAGTTACATAAAATAATATTTTGTTGGTTGTTTCAGAGCCATCAGTGAAGTGGCTCTGACCACGAGGAGCTGCACCAGAGGGGTTAAAGCCATCCTTTCAATTCTGGGGGCATCTCAGGATTACCAAAGCAGCAAAGCTTTGGTGTTTCCATCCCCCAGGCCCAGCACAGAGAGCTCAGCTCGCTGGAGGAGGGTGACCACATCCTGGCGTGCAGAGCCTGGGTGCCACCAGCATCACTCAGAGCTGTGACAACAGGAAAAGAACGTGGGCACGAGGCCAGGTCACCCCAACAGCATGGGGTGGGATGGGCAGGGACAGGATGGAGAGTTAGAACCACAGAATGGGGCTGGAAGGGACCTTTAGAGCTCCTCCAGTCCCACCCCTGCCATGGGCAGGGACACCTTCCACTAGACCCTGTTGCTCAAGAGCCCTGTCCAACCTGGCCTTGAATGTTTCCAGGGATGGGGCATCCACAGCTCCTCTGGGCATCCTGGGACAGTGTTTTGAAGAGATCTTTCTGCCTCCTTTCAGCCCCAGCAGGGACAGGCTCGGGCCACTGCTCACCAGCTCTGGTTCTTCATGCCACCACATACAAAATTTGTGCTGCTGACATGGCTCAGGTCCCTCCCTGGGTTCCCACTGGTGTCCCAGCAAAGCCCAAACACTGCAAATCTGCCCTGCCATGATAGCAAAGTAATTTCTCCTCCCTGATGCATTTTATTACCCAACAGGCAGAAACCCATATTTTTGGAAATTGAATTACAGTTTCTTGAATATTAAGAGAAAAAGTTATTCCCTTGGCTGAGCTGCATTAATAACAGCCCTGGTTTACAACTGGCAGGGAGGGAACAGACTGAATTTTCTCATGGTGGCTTTCAGCCTTGGAGTTGAGACCCAGAGGGCTGATCTGCTCCTTGAGCTTTTCCAGGAGCACCCAGAGAGGAGGTACCTGGCACTGGGAAAGGATCTGGTTTTTGGAGGCAGGAGAGAAACTGGAGGACAACTTTTGAACCAGTGGCATCATCTCACTGGCAGCCAAAGCCTGACAGCAAAAGCAACTTTTAAAGAAACAAGCAAACAAAAAGAAAACCCCACTTCATGGCCCCAATATAATTTTGATTTCTGCCAAGGGAAAACGGTCTGCCTTTACTTGTTTGCAGAAACTTTTATCACACAAATTGGTGGTGTAAAAGGATGTTCCTTTCAACAAGGACCAAAAAATCCCCAAACATACAGACATGTGAACGGGGTGTCCTAACCCAAATCACCTCCCAGAATTTCAACTTGATTTCAAGGATCTGTCATCTGGCAGAGGGGGACACTCACCATGTCTTGGCAATTTGGGCCTTTGGACAGAGGTATTTATCTCTTTTCCTCTTTGTTTTTTTTTGGCTTTTTTTTTCCCCAAGGCCCAAATTTTTTAAATCATGACTTTTATTAAACCCCAGCATGGTGCGGATCACAGCCATAATTCTTTTTCCCCCACCTTCCCACCACAAATCCATTCAAAGTGAGTGACATTTGCAAAGTGTATTTTCACGGCCCTCCATAATCCCTTCAGAATATTAAGACTGCATTACTTTGTCTTTGGTTACATTAACTTCAATTTTCCTTATGAGTAAGTATTTGGCTAAAAATTAATATAGTGAAGTTGAAAAGAATCTTATGATAGGAAAAAGACTAATTTCATCTCTGGCTGCTCAGATACCAGAGTACACTGGGGTTAATGTAATTAACTTACAATTTTAGCCTAGGTTGTGTACATACACTGAATCTCCCTGCTGGAAACAAGATTAGATTTTATTACACTATATATCCTGGTTATCTTCACCATGCCTCCAATATTACTTCCCTCAATGACTTCAAGGCTCTCTGCTGCAATGAAAATGCAGAACCATCTGGTATTGAGCCCATGCAGTTTATTTAAGGATTTAATTAAATGCTCTAAATGGAGAGCTTCTTTGAATTAACATTTTAAATGTGACTTATTGCAGGTTTAATATTGTCTTAATGCCAGCCTGGGAAACTCCATAGCCAAGTTGTTGACGTTTAAATTGAATTCATTTGGGTGGCTCCAGGGGGACTCATTAATTAATCTAAACAACTAATGGGGATTGGTTCTGACTTTTGATGAAGATTATTTACAGAGACAATTTGCAGTGAATAAAGAGTCACAGTAGGCAAATGTTTAATTGAATTTAAAAAAAAAAAAAAGGACATCTCATTGTGTTCAATATCAAGGATGCATCTTGCAAGTAAGCTTTGAAATACCAAGAAAGGGACGATTGCTTGAAGCTTCCAACTGCACACTAATAACAAAGAGAATGGGTAATTACATTTGCCTGTGTAATTTGCAGCTTGTAAGAGGACAACAGGTCTGTCTGGCTTACAGTACACAGAGAAAGACCCTAACAGGAAATACTCTGTTTTATGAAGACCAAGTTGCCCTGCTCACTTTTACTCATATACCAGAAAATGGCATTTTCCAACCAATCACTGCTGCAAAAACAGAGTCAACTCCTCTCACTTACATTTGCAATAACCCAGAACAACAGCAATGAGCTCAGCAGAGCTGCTTTAATTTACAACAGCTTAACCTGTAACACCCAATCTTCTTTTATTCTCTGATTATATCAACTTTGGAATCAGTTATTTGTGCCTCTGAGCACACCACGAGCACCAACAGCTCCTTATGTGGTTCTTCAGTGAGCCACAGGACCAAAGCAGTACCTGCTTCCCTGGGTAGCTGCACTCATTAAAGCAAATTTCCCTTAGCATTTTCCCACTGTTGTCATCATTATCCCATCTCATCTGGAAGCTTCCAGTACTGCCAGAGCTTTCCAGCAAAGCAAAAAACCCACAGTGGACTGAATGCTGTCCCAGGGAAACACAGCTCCTGCCCCAGCACCCCAGCTCCTGGGGGCACCAGCACCTCTAAAACCTGTGCTATGGGTACAGTTTGTAATACTGGCTTTTTGCAAATAATTGAAATGGATTTTATATGTGTGGTGTTGAAGTAACTTTGTTATAAATATATAGTTTTTATTTCTGTTGTTAATTAAGCTTAGACACAGTAGCAAAATAGCTGATATAAATATGCTGGTGTTAAAATGCCTGCTTGGATGGGATAACATCCAATGAACACAGGATGAGGACACCTGCTACAGATCTGCCAACTATCAGCACTCACTGTCTGAAGACAGTGTGGGCTAGGGCCAGAAACTGAAGGTGATAATAAAAAAGGACTAAAACCACAGCCAAGGAATACACATGCTGTGAAAAGGCAGACCTGAGGAGGAGCCATGCTAAACANTGCCACTCATCAGCACTCATCCTCTGAAGGCAGTGTGGACCAAAAACTGGAGGTGATAAAATAAGAACTAAAGCCACAACCAAAGAATTCAATACTCATGCTCTAAAAAGGCAGATCCAAGGAGGAGACAGGCTAAACAATTCTTGGAACCTGTAAACTAGTTTGGGGAAAAGTTTACTATTTTATTTATATTTATAATTTAAAAAAAAATATATTTACTATTATATTTATATTGTTTATGAATATGTAACTGGCTGATGCAATAGAAATGGTCTATAAAGGGTGTTTCCAAAATAGCTGGTGTGCTTTTGGCTGAGTCCCAAGACACACTGGCTGTAATCTTTGCTCTATGGTCTTTGTCTCCTATTGTCCCTCATTAAACTTTCTAAATTTTTACAGGAGAGTGAACTGTGGGTTTGACACCTGTGATTGCAGACATTTGGAATTTTGCAGCTGTGTTTAACACAAAGCTGGTGTGTTGCTGGTGAGCAGCACAGGTGAGCACAGCAGAACAAGGAGTGAGACCTGGGCAGATCATGGGGGAAGGTGTCAGCAGCAGGTTGGGGCTCTCCTGCCCAGCACAGCTTCTCCTGTGTGATTTCTGCTCTTGCATCTTATGGATTGTCCTTAACCTAAAGCCAGATTGATTTAAGAATTAAAAGCACAGCACTGAAAGGCAGGAGAGGTGAAGGACAGGAGGAAAAGGGATTGAGAAGAGAACAGCATCAAACACCACAAGTGCTCCTACAATTTTATGTGTGGTCTTTATCCACACAGAGAAGTTTAATGGAGAAATTACCCAGCCCCTGAAAAGAATTATCTGAGCTTCAAATCACAGAGTTGGGTGTTGGAACTCTAGATGCTTAGAATTTTAGACTTTCTGTGCTGACAGGCACTGACCCCCAAGAGAACACTGCATTTCATCTGAGGCCGTGGAGAAGGCTTCCAAAATGGAATGACAGAACTGGAATTGTGGGTGTGGGGTTTGAATAGAAGTGTGTAATATCACAGGGTGGAAAACTCAGAATTTAAAGGTTTAGAACATACTAATATATATATAAGACAAGATGGAGGTTTTAGGGCAGAGGCTGGTCCTTCTTCTTTACCTTCTCTGTGGGTTTGGGTGGTTTTGTGTAATTGGATAAAAAAGTCCTCATTGCAGGCCACAGGTGGTTGGTTATTGGGTTAAAAGTAAAAATTTTTGAGGTGTCATTTCTTAATTGGACAGTTTATCCTTCAAATGCCTTGTAGATAGAGATGGGGCTCCATTTTTAGTTTGTCAGAGAGAAGTGCAGTAGAACTCATGGTTTGTGAGACTGTAACATAGATAAGAACTAATAAACATCTGAGTCCCAATAAGAAATACCATCTTGTGCATTTAATCCCAACCTTGGCTGAAAAGAAGCAAAAGAATCGACACTGGGGACCACAGCAACCACCAAAGATGTGGAACAGGGCTTGGGGCAGCACTGACTCTGCCTCTCCCACAAAGTGCATCAGTAACTTGGGAGACTCACAGATCTTGGTCTGCTTTATTCCATGAAGGATTAAAGGACATGAAGCCATGAAGGACCTCAGCAGTGGTCAGGGCTCTCAGGGACCCTCACTCACACCCAGCAGGCCACGTCTCACAGTGTGAGAAGCACCTGGAAGCTTTTAGCAGGTTGTGGACATTGAACACTACTGACTTTATCACCCACAAGAGTCAATCCAATGTTTTGAGCTCCACTGTCCAGTGTCCAGCTGCAAGAACCAGCTGAAAAAGAGAATCATTTTGGTTGGAAAGGACCTCTAAGACCTTCAAGTCCAACTAGCCCAAAACTGCTCAGTCCATCACTGAAGTGTTTCCCCAAGCACTCTCCCTTTCTCCACCATTTTGCCTGACAGGAATCCTGCCCCACACTGGCACTGCCCAGTGGGTTAAACCACTCCTGAAGGCTCTTAATGGGGCACAAACCAGATAAAACCATCGTGGACATGCTTCACCTCAGGATAGGCAGAGCCCAGGCTGGGCTCACAGTGCCAAGAAGGGTTATCCAAGGCAAAACCTTCATTTTCCCCACACACCCTGGTCTGTGCTGCCTGAGCCCAGGGCTGACCATTCCCTGTCAGGGCTGCATTTTATTTCCAGCAATACCCCAACCTGTCTTGCCTTAATCCAGGAGGTTCCAAACTTCTTTTCTTTCAGAGGCTGGACACGTTTTGCATGCTAATTTGGGAGGCAATTGAGGGGGAGGGCACATTAAGGAACTGCACGTAGCCATTAAGCCAGGGAGACTAAAGCATCCTGCCTGGCTCAGCACGGCTGGAGACTGTCTAGAGCATTGCCAGCTGCTCTCAGATACCTACAGTGGAGCTCTTTTATGCAAACACCTCCAGGAACAGCTTTTGTGGATCTGACAGACAGAGTGGTTAAAAATTAGGCATTCGGTGGGTATCCAGTGGAGAGACATTGTGCAGCACATCTGAGGAGGGGAGTCACACTCAGCAAGGAAATTCTGAATTGTCTGAAGGGGAAAGGCTGCTCAGGCAGGCGGGATGGATCCCGATGGCAAATCAAGCTGTGCTGTGAGTGTCACCCATGTCAGCCCTCCCCATCTTCCCGGGGATCCAGCTCCATAGATGTGCATTCACAGGCAGAACGCAGTCACATCCTCCCAAAAAAAGGAACCAAGGCAGATATTCACTGCAAATGGGAGCATGGAGGGATATGGTATTTTCCCCATCAACTCTCAAAATTTCCTACAGAACCTTTCCTGCATTTTTGTTTTATTTTATTTTTTTTTAATCACAGACTGGCTCAGGGCTCTCTCAAGGTGGTGTAGCTGTTTAATGTATTTTATTTTCCCCAGGATTGCTTGCTCTCAGTGTGAAGAGTGTCAGTTATTTTGGGAAACCTGATATCAAGTGGGCGAGCAGTGGAATTATTCATGAGGACACCACGAGGAGGGAGGTTACCTCCTTCACCCCCATGGGAGGCCAAGAGCTCAGCCATTGTTTCAGGCTCAGAATGAAAAGGCAAAAGTTTGTGCCCCCTTGAACCTGGACAAGGCATTAGGAGCTGAAATTATAGGGAAAGGCACAGCTGGTCCATCACTGGAGGAGGGAGGGGAGCTCTGGCAATGCTTGAGGCTCCTTCCAGCCCTGTGCAGCTGAGGCTTGGGTAAAAATCAGGCACACACCGAAATATCCTTTGGGTTTGAGCATCCTCGAGGGGTTTGCTTGGCCTGCAGGGCTGTGTCCTGCTTTAAATGCCTGCTCTTTCTTCCCAGAGCAGCCACCCTCCCATTTTACCCCTGGACATTGAGGTTTTTCCTCATGCTGGTGTGACTTAAAGTAATACCTGCCTTCTAAAACTCCTCTTAGATGTGATGCTATTTCTCCACTTTCGCTACTTTCCTATTTTTCTACTTTCTCCATGTCTGCACCTGCCTTTGCAAAAGACATACCCCACTTATACCCTCATCAATAAACCACATTGGACACACACAGGACAGGGGGCCAAAGCTTCAATGAACAACTTCTCTTTCCAAGGCCTTTAGGGGAAACAGTCCTTCTGTTTCCCCTAAAGTCTTTCCAAGGCCTTTAGGGAAACAGTCCTTCTGCTTTAGGGAAGCAGCACTGACTCGCCTCAACTCTTCCAAATTTAATTCAAGAGCCTTTAAGCCCCCATTTCTGCCCTGCAACAGAAGGACCATGAAGGCAGAACCACCTGCCCCGTGGAGACTGGTGGCTGCAGGGGAGTCACTGCAGCAAAGAAAACATTCTCTGAGCAAGAATGGTGGGGGCAAGAATGAGTTTTTGTGTTTTGTTGTTTGTTCTGTTTTGGTTTTGAACCAAAATCCTGGAGCTGCCCCCTATTTGAGTAATGATTTCTGATATTCACTGCATTTTCTTTTGAACCATCTTGTTGCTGTAGGGAACACCAGATGCTCTGGCTGTGCTGCTGTTGCCTAGGGACAGCCTTCAGATATCTTGCTTGATTTTTCTGCCTCATTTATCATCAAATCAAAATCTCTTATCCAAACTTCCACAGACTCCTGTGGGCTTTGGTACCAACAATTAACAGCATTTGCTGAGGGGTAACCACACTGTTCCTGTCCAGAGTGGGAATGAAATAGATGGGATGGAGAACTGACATTTATTTAGATTACTACAAAATACACATCAAAATAATAGACATCTGTATTTTGTATTTTATATAGATAATTTTTTATCATGTATTTTATATAAATCATATAAATTTTGTATTTATGTAAATGTATTTTGTATAAATCCATCAAATATATATATGCACATAAAATCTCCTTAAAACCCCTAAAACCTCCCCAAGTGACACACTGAGGTGCCTTGGGAGTGCAGTTTATTTTAATTGGAGGCTGGTCAGACACAAATGCAGGGGTAGAGACAAACTTTGACAGAAAAGGTAAAGGGCCTGCTAGGGAAAAGGGACTGATTTAAAGCTGCAAACTAAATTTGGAAGTGAGGTGATAGAAACTGGCACATGAAAATGCATTTTCTTCCTTACTCCCATTTACACTGCTCTGTTATAAATAAGGTTATTTTAAGAAAAAGAAAAGTTCAAGTAGTCATGTTTGAAATGTTAGATGGCAAAGCCATCCCCTTTGTCCCTGTTTGGATTAAAATATGTCTTTCCACATCCCACATGGAATAGAAACAGTAAACCCAGAACATTTAAACAAATATTTGCAAGGGGGGTTTATTTGTTTTTAAATATTTGTCCTACTCCTTACTGAGCCCACAGACCACACAGAATGTCATAAAACACCATTTCTTTTCTCCCTCTTCAAAAAAAGGAGCAGAAATGGGCGTTACCAAAGGAGATTTGGGTGAGTCCACACTGATTTGGGTATACAACAAAAGACAGTCGGCCCATTCTTGGGGGACTAAGTAGCTGGAAACACACAGAAAAAGCCTTAAAAATAGAATAAAATAAAAACATTTTCCTGTATTAACTGCCTCTTAAAAAAAAAAA
>VZRH01008298.1:494003-509216 GCA_013397555.1 Urocynchramus pylzowi
AAAGGAAAAAAAAGTTAGTTTCCCCACCTCCCCATCTTTCCATGGTAGCAACAGACAATAAAAGTGGGAGATAATTCACTAGGACACTCATTATGTCTGCAGCAACCTTGCCCTGAGAGATTGACAATTTAAAGAGACGTGCTTCTTTTCCCTGCCACCTCCTCTACTTTTCCCCTAGCTGCCCTTCTTCATCAAAAGTCTCATTCCTTCAGTTTGGTTGCCTGTTTAATTCAATTATCTTCCCTTTCAAATTATTATTTCTGTTCAGATTACAAACCAGAAGGTTGTTACTGATAGAGACAAGCAGTCCCCTTAATTTGATTACCATCATCTCCAAAATTTTGTCCTTGTTTTTATTGAGTTTTGGTAGCACAAGAGGAAAACCCTCTGTCCCACAGCAATCCCATCAAAGAGCACCTCACCAAGGACAAAAAGAGGTGGGCTTGTAAATTCTTCCTCAGTGCTGTTGGTTCTGATGGGTTCACTTTCAAGGCAGTGGAGGCTGATGTGGATGTGCAGGGAGCACTTTGTGACCTGCTGTGACACAGCAGGGAGAGGAATGATGCTGATGGACCTGGGTGCTGCTGCTCCCAGGAGAGAGAACATCTCTGAGTGCAGACAACTCTCCATGCAGGGTTTGTCTCCCACATTCACCTCTCCTTTCTGTCCCCTGCCTCCCCTCTCCTTTACTAACAGCGTTTTATGGAATTCTTCTTCACCCCTAGTGTGAAGATTGTGGTGCCTGTCTCTTCCTTCCTTCCTTCCTTCCTTCCTTCCTTCCTTCCTTCCTTCCTTCCCCTTGCACTGATCCCAGACACTGCAATTTTAGGGAGAAGAGCAAGACTCAAGGTGTGGCACAGGCACACAGAGACCTCTCTGCTTGGAAATGTGCAGCAAAAGAAAATCTGGTTTGTTCCCATCTAGCAAAGAGAAGAGAGAGCCCCATCATATGTGCTGTGCAGCCTCTGGCTCCAAATTAACTCCAGGATTAGTTAACGCTAATCAATCTCCATCAATCAAATCAGCCACAGAGGAGGAAGCTGCTCCTTGCAGAAGCCATTCTCTTGGTGCTCAGCAGCAGCACCAACTGCTCCCAAATCCTCCCAGAGAGCCCTGGAGTAACTCCTGTGCATTTGGGGACAGCACAAGGGCTGAAAGGAGCATTTCTCACAGCCAGGCTGACCTGCAAGCAGCTCTCCCTGCCCTGAGCACAGAGATAGGGAAATGCTCCTTCATCTTCTCGTGGATTTTTATTTTTTCTTTTTCCACAGAAAGGGTGGTAACACATTTGGATGAGCTGTGCAGGGGAGCAGTGCAGTCACCTTCCTTGGAAGTGTTCAGAACCCACATGGATGTGGGACTTGAGCCTGTGGCTTAGTGGTGAACGTGGTGGTGGTCCAGGGTTGGCAGCTGGACATGATGATTTTAATTCATTAAATTAAATACCCAGCTTTAATGATTCCATGGCTCTCTGCTCGTATCCAATGCAGGATCCCATTGCCTCTCAGTTCCCCCACTCCCATCAGGACAAAGCAATAATGAGTCTAGAACAAGGTTTCAAACACAAACAGCTCTGATTTGTGCAGTGAACTGGATCTGAATCCTGGCAGCTTGCACTCACTGGCCCTTAGGATGTTGTGATGCTTAAATGAGTAGGACATTTGCCAGCTCTTCAGATGGAAAACATGAAAGCAGCTCAGAACAGCATTATTACTATTATTAAAATGAGAGATGAGGTTTTAAACCCAAAACTGCAGATCAGGAAAGTTAAAACCGTTTTCCATCTTGAAATACTTTCATCGATGGAAGAGTGAAGTCAGCATCAAAGCAGCACCCATGGAGGAGTGTGCTCAGAAATGCCACTGGAGGAGGGCACTGCAAAGTTGGTGGATTTTTGTATCTTTTAAAGCAGAGATGAAGAAAAGCAGAAAACGTGTAATATGGGAAGGAAGGATTTTTACAGACTAATTTCTACCACCTCCTCTGAGGCGTGAGCAGTCCTTCAATCTAAGAAGGGTCATTCCTGTGTCATTTTTCTGCCCTAAGTGGAGGCCAAGTTCAAGAGAACTGTGTTTCTTTTAATTTCCTTTGGATACAAGTACTCAGATCCAGACGCCCATTTATCTTTCCTGACTCAAGTAAATAAATTGAAAAAACCCCAACTTGGTGTGTCCTATAAATACCCCATAATACAGCGAGATCCAACATCACTTTTTTTTTTTTTTTTTTAACACCTAAAACCTTAAACCCTTCTGACACCATAAAACACCGGCGTCCCCCATCCCGTGATTGTTTCCCATAATCTAGGGGAACATTAAAGAGAGAAAAATCGCGCTGATAAAATGACATCTTATCTATTTCCTCCCTTCCTGCCGCCACTCCGTGCTTTTGTCGTCGCAGGTCAGACACCTGCTCCCCACATTAAGGTCTGAGGAGGTGATAAATGCTCCTCGGGTGATTACGAGCGGCGGTATTCACCGGGTGTCAATCTGGAACAGGCATCTCGGCTCAGTTGCCATTCTTTGTCCTGCCAACAAGCCCTAAAAGCAGAGGAGAAAGGCAAAAAAGAAATAAAAAAAAAAAGAAAAAAAGAAAGGGACTGACCATTTTTCTCTCCCTGGAGGGGAAAGCCACTGCCGGGATGTTACAGAAACCCCGGGGTCAGAGGGGGATGCTGCCAGCACCACTCCTACCAACTTTTCTGAGACCGGGGTAAGGAGAATAATTTGCATCAGTTTGCCAAATTGCAACCCAACCTGGCAGAGCCCAGTTTAATCATCGGTGCACAGGCAGGATTGTTGAGCTTTCCCACCTCAGGGCTGCATCACATCCTCATTTAGCAGACCCCAGGAGGGATGAACAGGCCAAAGGAGAAGAGCTTGGTTTGGTTTTCCCCTGCCCCATCACAGCAGGCTGTGCCCTGCTTCCAAATGCATTGGACATTCCACCTGGGATGGGCACAGCTCTGACATTCTGAACTTTCCAGTCTTGCCACCAGCCTTCATCCTTTCTTTTGGGACTCCTTTTGGTGCTTGGATCTGTCAGTGGCTGTTGAAACTTGTGCTGTACCTCATGGGCACATCCCCGTGGGGATGTCTGGTCTAAAAACACACCTGGAGGTACCTGGATGTGTGAAATGATACTACTTCCAAAAATTTAGAAAGGTTTAGTAAAACCTTATCAAAAATACAACAGGAGGCCGAATAGAGAAAATATTACAGTGGCAAGTGCAGAGGGTTCTATCACCATGTGCTCATCCACACAATGGTGGTTTCACCTTTTAACCCTTCAGCCCCTCCCAAAGTTCTGTCCATCGACTCCTTCTTCCCTGTCCAGTGGTGGAGATCACTTCCTAAAATCCTGATTGGAGGTCAGCTGTTGCCATAGTAATGAGCCAACCCTCCCAAATGTCCCAAACCCAGGCCACCCCTGATAACAACACAAGGGGGGTAAAACACAACTACAAATCTATAAAACTGCTCTTAACATACATACATGATATTTGCCCTTTAATTGTGAGAGTCAGCCATCCCATTACTCATCTATCACATGGAGAACCTCAACATTGAAAAATACAGGAACTCAAGAGTGCTGGTGGCCACCCCTGTTCACAACCATCCCTCTGCCCTCCAAGCTGGAGATGGACACTGGCATCTCCTCATGGATTTGCTTCAGCTGGGACTGGCATCACATCCCTGAGCACAGGCTCTGCTGGCCCAACCAGCCTCCAGCACATCCTTTTTTGGATTTGAACCCCTGAGGTGGGAGTGATGCCCTCAGCATGGTCCCCCAGGTCACTCCATCACGTCCCAGGTGGGGAGGACACATCCCAGGAACCAGCTCTCAAGTTGTCAATTATTTTATTATAGTTGTCAATTGCTGTGGTTCCACAGTGCAATTATTCATAAATATTTATACACACACACGCCCTTTGTTCTGCTCTTTTGTGTCATAGAGGGGAATTTTGGCTCTGTTCTCTCTCCCTCACCTGGATTTGCTCTGCCCTTTCTGTTGGATACAAGGGATTTGATTGAATTAACTTAATTGGCAAATGTATTGTTCAGACAGCTGTGACAGAAACTTCGTGCATTAGTCAGGAGGCTGAGTGGCTCATGGCAGCTCCCAACATATTTTTTTGCTTCCGAGTCACTTTTTGGGGTTTGGAAGCGACTCTGAGTCACTTTTTTGGGTTTGGAAGTGGCTCTGAGTCACTTTTTGGGGTTTGGAAGCAGTTTTAGGGGGCAGACAGATCTGCTGTGCTGTACATCATGTTTGGGTGCTGAGAGGCCACGTGGTCAGAGCTGCCAAAACCTCTGGTTCCTCACCTTGCTCCCAGCCTTGGCCATGCCAGCTGCTTTGGAAATTGTGCCTACACGGCATTTTTTGTTGAAAAGAGGAAAACTACATGTCTGGAAAAGGCACCTGCAAGTCAACATTTCTGCCTGGTCTTTGTCTCACGTGCTGAGGCTGGACTTGGCCTGTCTTGCAGACCCCAAAGCCTCGCAGGAAGGCTGGGAGTGTCCATGTCCTGCTCTGCTGAGGCTCTGCAGGGCTGTACCTTCACCCCTCACCTCAGCCCTGCAGCCCAGGTTCCTCCCATGTGGCTTGAGGTGACTGTGACCCAGATCCCTCCGTGGGAAACAGAGCAAGAACCATCTCCAGATGGACACCCAGGCCCCCAGATGTGGGAACTCAGCGCATCACCTCGGATGCTCTGAGTCCCAGGGAGAGCCCCTGGAGGGCTCAGAAGTCCTGGAATGTAGCCAAAAGTACCTGGTGGCTTGATTTTGACCCTTCGAGAGTCGTGCTATCTCAACATGAGGATTCACAGGTTTCTGAGGTGTAAATGGTGAAGGACAAATGCTTTTTTAGACTAGAACATAGGTTTTAGGATTCTGGTGCAGGGGGTATGATGGAGACAAGATGGAGGATTTAGGCCCAACCTCGTGGTTCTTCTTCTTCTTCTTGTCATCCATCTTCTGTGTGATGTATGCACTTTGGATTGGTTTATGCTAAAGGTGCACTGTTCAACAAAGGTGATGGGAATTGGAGAAAAATTGTAAATATCATATACGTAATTATCAGTATAAGAATGTTCTACCGCCCCAGGGGCGGGGAGTTTGCGTGTGGCTGCCTTGCTGGTCGGATCTCAGCTGGGCAGAAGAAGAACTTTTTAGATAAGATAAAATAAACAACCTGAGAAAAAGATCAAAAGAAGAGTCCAGACTCATCTGCTCACCGCAGGCTGCCTGCGGAGCACCCTACGCGTGTCCGACAGAGACAGGCAGCCGATCGGACACCCAGACAGGATGAGCTGTTCTTGGGCAAGTTCCTCTCTCCCCTCTCACTCTCCAGTAGCTGACCTGGTGAGGTTCTCAACTTTAGTACCTCAGCTAAGAGCCTAAAATGGAACAGTTTCCAGCAGTCCTCCCCCTTCTCCTAGGAACTGTTGTCTGTAATTTATTGCATTTTGTACAAACTACATAATTTTACAGCTTGGAAGTGCATTCTTTGCAGGAGATCTTCCATGAAAGTATTCACACTTTGGCATCCTTTGAACTCCTGCAACCAGAAGAAGAGCCAAGGAGAGGCAGGTCAGCAGCAGAGGGAAGCAGGAGAACCTGATTTCTGGGGGTGCTGTGGGACAAGTCAGGACACAAAATGTCACTGTTGGATAAGAAATGACTCAGGTTTACTAGAAGGCTGATTGGTATAATGTGCCATTTAATTTGCATTGCTTTCTTTTCATAAACTGTTCTGATCTAGGTGTACTAGATTGGTCATTTAATTAATATATTTCACCTGATTGGCTAATTAACAAGCTGCCCTTTTTATAAACAATCTTTGAGAAAAACAAGAGAACAGAGAGTAGGAAAAACAACACCTGTAGGTGGTTTATAATAATAAGTTATCATTGTTTATCTTCAACTCCCTAAAGTCTCTCAGATTGATTCTGGGAGAATTTATCTAGTTTTCTCACTCTCTGACCAGGTTGTCACATCCACACAAAATGGGAGAGATGTTTCACTCTTGTTTCACTCGAGGTGAGCCAGGCCCTGCAGTACCACCCTGCTGGGATTGCTCCAGCAGTGGCAGACAGGCTGTCACCTCGTGTCCCTGACAGCAGTGGTGGCAGTGCCACAGAGCTGATGGATGCTGTCAGCACAGGTGTAAGGCAAACAGCTCTTTGGGATGTCACTGTGCCACAGCTCAGGATTGAAGTGGCTCCTCTGCTCACAGCCCCCAGGGCTCCAACACTCTCCAGAGCCCTGCACCTGATGGAAAACCAGGAGTCTCCAGCTGTGACCCCCCACAAACCTGACAAATCCAATGACTGAAGCCCCACAGATGTGCAGTGACTTTGTGGGTGCAAAGAGAGACAGCAGCAATGATCCTGATGTCACCTGATGCCTTGTGAAGGCTGACCTAGAACAGAGACTAGGCAGAGCTAAACAGTAAAGTAGGGATTTATTAGGAGGCTTTAATAGATCTGCTTTGGGTAGTAAAAGAGCCCAGCCAGGGTTATACTTCAGGTGAACCAAAATGGTCCCAAAATGGACAAATGGTCACAGGGTCTAACACTTTTACAAGTTCTGCTCCATTTGCACCTTGGAGTTCATTGTCCCATTCCAGCTTTAGCCCAGGCAGTCCCACCCTGCTTGTTTTTCTCTCTTCATTCCACGTTGTTTGTGCTCTTGGGCCTGAGATTTGGATCATTTGTCCTTGGTCCCCAGCTAGAGAAGGAATTGTTTTGTCTCCCTGCTCTGTGCAGAGAGCTCACCATCTCCTACTATGAAGCCCAGACCCACACACTAAAGCAGCACAGAATCTGAAAAATATAAAAGCCAAAACCTGAGGCATCAGCCTGAGAAGTGGCTGTGACCCAGCTGTCACTGTCACCAGGTGCTGCCAACACTTAGATGAGACCAAATCCCCTCTCCTGCATGGAGGAGGTCACCTCTGGATGATTGGCAAGACAAGGTGTGGGAGAAGCTCCTATTTACCACTTCTCTGCACCCTGATCATCCTCTGGCCAGGCACTGGTCTGTCACCAGAGGGGCAGGACAGCCCTTCCCCAGTACCATTGGCACTTGAAAAACACATTTAAAGCATACAGGCAGAGAGAGAATGGCAAATTTTCATAACCATTTTGATTCCTGCTAACTGAAGCCAGTGTAAATCTCTGTTTTTTATGAATCTCACTTACATTTCGTGCCTGACTTGTGCATAAAACTTCCCCAGATTTATACAAGCCAACTCCATAAGTCATCCCCTTCCCAATCGGGCCCTATATCTTGATGACCTTTTAGAAACCAATGACTGCTTTCCTGTTGTTATCCATAATTGGAAAAGCACTAGAGATAAGAAAATTTATGGCAATGAGTGATCTACCTGCAAGAGACAATAAAGAACACTGGGCGGTGAAAGAAGGGGAAGGAAAAAATCCCACACACGGAGCAGCGCAGGCGTGGGGAACGCTCAGCTGCACACACAGCTCTGGCTGAACTTCCCCTCTTTTTCCTGAAAATCTCTCTCCTTGAGCCCTCAATCCCCCTGACCTTGCAGCCTCCACCCTACAGGACTGATGCACCCCTGCATTTCTTGGAATTTACTCGCAAATCTTTTGGTTTGAGGTGAATGAAACATCGTGTGGAGCGGGTTCACTCCCCAAGTGGATAATCTTATCCACACAATCATTTCTAAATTACACTTCAATTATTTTTATTTTTAATTTCATAACTAACTACCTGTGATCCGCAATGTGGACTTTTTAATCTAATTAGACAATACTGCTTAAACTCATGAAGAAGAAGGTGAAGAAGAAGGTGAAGAAGAAGGGCTAGCCTCCACCTAAACCCCCCATCTTGCTTTATATATATTACTATATTCTAAGACCTTAAAGTCTAAGTTTTCCACCCTGTGATATTACACACTTCTATTCAAACTCCACACTCACAATCCCAGTTCTGTCACTCCATTTTGGAAGCCTTCTCCACAGCCTCAGGTGAAATGCAGTGTTCTCTTGGGGGTCAGTGCCTGTGAGCACAGAAAGTCTGAAATTCTCAGTGCCCAGGGTTCCAACACCATCCCTCTAGGAAAGCAACCCAGGAGTGCAGTGCTCACACTGTTATGGGTGTAGCACACAGGGGGGTGGGCAGGGCAGCCCTACAGATCACTTTGGGGCTGATCACAGAAACATTAATCAGCTCTGCACCACCCACAGCAATCCCTGCCAGCAGGAATCATTCCACACCAGCACCCCTGAACTGCTCCTGGGCATCACAAGCTCCATACCCAGAGTGAATTTTGGTTTGTTTTGAAACAAAGGCAGAAGTTCACTTGCTGCCACATCCCTTCTATGGCCCTGCACAAATAGATTGGGGTGTAGCACTGCTGGGTGTAAGAAATGGGAGTTCTCTGTGAGGCACAGGTCCTCATCTTGGTTGTTCCCAAGAACATGCCAAAACTCAAGAAGGGAAACACTTCCAGTCACATCAACTTTCCAGTCAGAGTGACCCAGGTGACCTTCTTGTCTCTAGGAACCAGAGGTGCTGAAATGAAAAGGAACATTTTCTAGTCCAAGGGTGAGAAAGCAGCCACCAGCAGTACTGAGAGGGCTGAGTGTGGAGTGGAAGTCCAAGGTTTGCAAAGCAGAGGGATGAAAATCTGCAAGCAGGTAAATAATTCATCCAGCCTTACTCTAAAATTTGCCTTCAGCTCTCCTGCAAGAGCAGGATACTCCTATGAGGGCACTGCATGGAAAAAAAGCCCCCTTATTCCTGTATCAGCTGCAGCACACATCCAGGCAGCCTTCAGGAAATCATCCAGCCCTTTCTGTTCTCCCCATCCTCTGCTGAAAAGTGGTGCTGCAGGGGCAATGCTCAGTCCCTGTCACGACAGCATTTTCAGCTGGCTGGATGAGAGTTGCTAAAGCAGTTTAAAATGTGGCTTTGCAAAGCTCTGCTGTCACTTGAGACACACAGATACAGTGACCTGCAGCCACTCTGATTGCCATACAAGTGTTTGTGCTGCCCCAGCTTCAAATGGATTCTGGCCACAGCTCAGCTTTCTTATTTGCAGTCAGGAGGATTACACAGAACTATCTGTAATAATTAACTCCCGAGAGAGAAGTTAAAGTGAAAACAGTAAGAGCAAGCAGCTAAGAACCAGGAAAAAACCCAACAAAACAACAGATGACAAATTCCTGGCAGGGGCTGGGATGAGGAGAGGCAAACAGAAAGGAGGAGAAGTTGTCATTGAGGAAATCCTGGCAGGTCTCCCCTACCAGCCCCAGCAAATAAAGATCTCTGCAGCTCCATTGAAGGTCGACAGGTCTGTGCAGCCCAAGGCTCCTCCAGTTTGCAGCTTTTGAACTGGCTCACAGTGAGCTCTGCCCTTTTTTTGTTTTTTTTTTTTGGGGGGAGGATGAGGTGGTGGCAGCTCAGGGCTGGGGCTGAAAATCCCTCCCTTGCTGGGGTCTCCTCCAGCTGCTCTCCTCCAGCTCTGCTGAATTCAGTCTGTGCTGAGGACATCTGTATTTTTGGATTATTCATTATGAATTGATTAGTTCATCCCACAGTCACCCTGATCATATTCTCCCTATGTACTAACATCTCAATGAATGAGCAGTCAAGTAGAAAATGAATGCATTAGTGCCTGATTGTATTACTAAGCTCTTGTATATGCTAACGAATGCAGCAGAGCTTAATTCAGCCCAACAACAAACAGGTAGTTGCAGAGTTAAGCAGCACAAGTGTCCAAATAAGAGTAAAACATCAAAAAAAAATCCTCTTAATATCTTTTGTGTTTAACATTCAAATTAGCTTTGGACACGAGTGCTTGTTTGTGGAGAATTCTTTTGTCTGGGTATAGAGACATTTTCCTGCTAGGATTTTCACAATCATGACACTGAATCAGCCACTTTCGTCTCTGGCAGGGTAGAATTGATTACAAACCACCTAGTTAATTAAAAAAACAGCTTGCATTCAGACCTGCTTTTTAGCAGAAACTAAGCTCAGAAAATTATTTTTTGTAAGTCCACTGGAATTGCTATTTGCAGTAAAATATGCCAGATGAAGTTCTCTGCTGGGAAAGTGAAATGAAACTTTTTTTTCCCCTTCCTTTTATTTTTATTTTATATCATACTCTGTATGAGATAATTTCCTATTTCTACCCACAGCAGCTACAATTGTACATACAGAAAAGAAAAGCTCAGAGAAAACACAAAAGGAACGGGTACATTTTCTGAGCAGGTTGGCCAGGCAGGAACTTTGTCCTTGTCCATTGACTTACTGCATGATGCAGAGAATAGCAGCTCTCTGGATCACAATCTCTTCATCAAAACTTTATGAGTTATAGATGAAAAAGTCTGGAAAATTCCCACCCAGGCTCAGGTTTGGCTCCCTTGCTCAGAGCAAGCTGCAGACATGCAGAGCCCTGCAGTCCAAGCACACCCAGTGCTGTGGCTTTTGTGGGGCACAGAGCACACAAACCTACTTGTGCTCCCCAAATTTACAAGGATATTTACTCAGGGAGCTTTCCATGAGGATTTCTAGACAGGCTCAGATGGTGCAAACAGCCAGCATCCTAACAGGTCCATATTATCCCTTCTACCAGCTGGTTACCATTAAAATGAAAGGGACAGTAGTAAAAAAAAAAAAAAAAAAAAAAAAAAAAAAAAAAAAAAAATCTTCCTTTTTAGGGAGAAAACAATCACCTAGACCACAAAAGACTCTATAGTAGCTGTCAGAACAAGGCCTGGACAGCATCCCCCTCCACAAAAGGGTGGGCACTGACCCCTCCAGAGCCCATGGAGGTGAAATTCAGAAGAGAAGCAGCTGTGCCCATCATGACCTGAAAGCAGCAGGGTGACTCAGCTGTGAGGCTGCATTTCTCAGGCAGCCTCCTGGCTTAGGGCTTGCACAAAAAGCCCTAAGAAATCCCTCCTGGACTGTACTCCTCTTGACTTTGTTCCTAGGAGGGACTGCAGTAGGCAGCAGGGCTGCAGAGAGGCCCTGGGCAGGGCTGGCTGCCCCATCAGGAGGATTTTGGACCTGACACAAACCAAAGCTGTCAGTGGTGCTGGGCAGCCGAGCCCTAGGACAGCAGCACTGACCCTGGGCATCCTCATCCCCTGCTCCTTGCACCAAAACCAGGCATGGCAAGAGCCACACAGGCATGGCATGCTCCTGCCACTGACCCAAATCCCTCCTGAGGGATTGCCCCTAGCAGGGGAATTTGGCTGCTCCTTTTGATGCCTTGTGAAGGCTGACCTAGAGCAGAGGCTGGACAGAGCTAAAGAATAAAGCAGGGATTTATTATTAAAAGGCCTCAGTGGATCCACCTTGGGCAGCACCAGAGCCCAGCCAGGGCTGCACCCAAGGTGAACCAAAATGGCCCCAAAATGCACGGCCGCTCACGGGGGCTCTCACTTTTACAAGTTCTGCTCCATTTGCATCTTGGAGTTCATTGTCCCATTCCAGCTTTAGCCCATGCAGTCCCATCCTGCTTGTTTTTCTCTCTTCAGCCCACGTTGTTTGTGCTCTTGGGCCTGAGATTTGGATCATTTGTCCTTGGTCCCCAGCTGGAGCAGGAATTGTTTTGTCTCCCTGCTCTGTGCAGAGAGCTCACCATCTCCTACCATGAAGCCCAGACCCACACACTAAAGCAGCACAGAATCTGAAAATATAAAAGCTAAAACCTGAGGCATCACTTTGACTCAGCAATGGGCAGCTCTTCCTGATGTCAGCCAAGGGAGATTTTCACTTCCCCTCTCTGATGAGCCTTGGCTGTGTGAAGGTGGCCAGGCCCTGTGGCCAAAGACCTGTCCTCCCACGGGCAGTGGGAGATTGTGGAACTGAGCACTCAAATCCACTGAGCAGAGTCTAAATTAGAGCCTGCAAGAAGTGCCTGTAACAACCTGAGTGCAGAAAACTGACTCATCCCTGTGTTTTCACCAAGCACAGACTGTGGCTGTTTGGCAATAGACCAAATAAAATGACAGTATAAACTGCCAGATCCCAGCAAATCTCTTCTTTTGCTGCCTTTCTTTTTCACTTCCAAGAGGCAGAGTTGGTTTTGTTGCTATCCCATAGAGAAGCCTCATTCTCAGGTCTAAATTTGGCTCTCCCATCTTCTCAGTAGGCAAAGTGACAGAGAGAGTGGTCTCATAGAAGAATCAGTCAACCCCAGAGATGCATTTGGGGTCTCCAACCAGTAGAGAGACAAATGGCCTTTGAATCCTGGCCATGGGGAGCATGGTCAAGGACTGCTGAGGTTTTGGTGGGAGGTTCCATCCCCACCCCATGGGCTGCACCCAGCTTGAAGGGAAGGTTTAGCACTTGCTGCACTCCACAGGTGAGAGTCCTAACACAGGCACAAGGGAGCAAGGGCTGCCAGAAATGCTGCATTCATCAGCCTTTCTCTGCATGGGGAAGAGTTGTGCAGGCTTAAAAAATACATGGTGATAGTCTGATTTAAGTGCAGATGAAAGCTGCTGGGCCCCAGCTCCCAGGAGAGCTCCGTGGGAGCAGCAGGAGTGGCCACGGCTCAGACTTCCCCGAGGATTCCCAGAAATAAAATTGAAAGGGTTGACCCCAGAGAAGGACTGCAGAGGTGCTGCCTCCTCAGGGCCTGGGGCAGGACTGGTCCTGGAACAGGGGTTTTGCTCAGGTCAGCAGGAGAGTCAGGAACACTCCTGGCTCCCTGCAGCATCTGTTAGTCCAGCAGAGATCCTGGGTTTGTAGTTCAGGCATGTTTCCACTAAGAACCACAGTGAGACCATTCACTCCTCTCATACAGCCCACCAAAGAGCCATTTGTGATAATGACCAAACTTGGTTTCATCTTGGAAATCTTTAATAGACTCCTGTATATTATTGAGGTTTTAATGGAGCTAGGAGGAAACCAGAAAAGATACCACAGACTATATGAAGATGCTGGGTTTATTTTCTGTATTCTGAATAAACCACTATTTAAAATTTTTGGATAATATTTTCTATATTCCCCTCAGAGAAATTTGTATTTATTATTTCAGATTCTTCACCTCATCTTTTCTTTTCTTCCTTCACTTTTTTTCCCCCTTCTTTCTACAGCCACAGAAGAAAAATAATAAAATAAATAGGAAAAAGAAGCAGTGATGGCCCCATTGCCAATCTTCCAGGAGTAGCTGCTCCTCACAAATCAGACCTTTTGCTCTGTCCCAGGGGCAGGGAGCTGGAGGAGGCAGCATGCACCAGCCCTGAGCAGGGAGCAGGATGTAGCTCATGAGCTGTGTGACAAGGAAGTGCCAACTTTTGATGGGACATGGTTGGGACAATCATCTGGTCATTCCAAAGCTGGGCACGTACTGGAAGAAGGTCACCAAACCTGTTTGTTTGCCTTCCCTGGAGAGATGCCATCCTCTCTTCCTGGTTGAGGGGGAATCTCCAGGCCTCTGTGAAGGAAAGAGACAAGGAAAGGAGGATGGGACACTCCAAGTGCCCCTTGACATAATCAGACAAGGACAGCAATGGTTTGCCCATCTCAGAAACATTTTACTCACTCAGAGACAAACAGAACCTACCTGGTAACTCTATAGTCCCAAGACTTGTCCTGTACAAACAGGATAAGCTTCTCCATAGAAATTATCTCCTTGACATTAGCTGGGTGCTCCTGAGCCAGAGGAACAAACTCCCTGGAGAACAGTGATAAAACCTCTCCAACTGCCAGGTTATCAAATGTTTATGGTAATCAAAGGGAGATGGTGATTACATTTGACCCCAGTGGGTGAGCACAAGTATCAGGCAACCTGGGCACAAGTACTCATGATTATGAGCTCCTGGACTAATAAAGGCAATTAGATATAAACAGAGGCATCAGTAGCAAATGAAAGTAGGACCTCTGTTCCCAAACACAACTCTGGCAGTGGAGTGTTTTTCTCTATCCAAGCAAAACTGCTTCAGATAAACAAATTTGATGAGCACATGCTTAACTCAACATGTGCAACTGAGGAGCTCTCCAGTTTTACCTCATGTCTCCCAGAGAAATGAGGGAATTTTGAGGTTTTACTCTTGGAGATGTAACTGCCTTGGAGGAGACCCTCACAGAGATTAGAAGTTTTATATTACACAGTAATATAAATATAAATAGCACTTATAAATATAAAATAGCAGTTTATAATGTGAGGAAAGTCTTGCCTTGCTTCACCAGGAAATGAGGTACAGAAGCAAACTGTCCTGCAAAATCTGCAGGAATTGTCCAAGCAGTTCAGAAAAGGAACACAGGGCTGGGCAAAATCAGACAAACAGGCCTGCAGACAGATGCTTTGTATTAACAGACAAAAAAAGGGGAAAAAAAAAAAAAGGAGAAAAAATCCCCCAAGACATCGTGACCTAAGAATCAAAACAATCCCCAACACTACTTTAACCTGAAAAAGCATCTCTGCAAGAGTCCACACACACCCAGCCCTGGAGGTGTTATTTGGAACATCAGATTCCACTATAGAGATCTCTACCCCACTTTCTAACATTTCCAATCCCTACATACTCAGTTGTATCCAGAAGTGGATGTAAAAAATACTCCTGCCTTACCTCTGCATTGCTCAAAGAGGGAAGGCCATGCATGTTACTCAAGAGTTTACTGTTCAGAACAGGAAAACCGGTCTAAATTTTTAAATTTTTTGTTATCAGTCATGTTTACTCTTCAGAGCTGCTTTTCATGACCTCAGTAGGAGCTCATGCCTTTGGAAGAGCTTTCACAAAGCTGGAAAGAAACACAGGGTGGGAAATGCCTGCTCTGGATTTTGTACCAACTCTCTTGGAGCAAAACACTTTGCTGAGGCAAGAGCTGGAAAGCAGGAGAGAGGCAAAGTGAGAGGATAATCTAATTTGCTCAATAAGATCAACTCACTTGATCCAAAAGAAAGAATTGGGACCTACTGTTACGGACAGCAAGCAGGGTTAAACCCAAAATAGCCACAGGTGGGTGTCCAACACATGGACCTACCTCACACACCTCCTGGGGGTGTTCCTGATGGTGCCACCACCACACAGCACCATGTACCCTGACTCCTGGCTCCCTGCCAGCTCTCAGGGACCCCGGGTGGGCAGAGAACTGGGGGGTCCCTCAATGTGTCTGACAGCGGGGGACACTCTGGGGACACTCAGAGGGGGGACACTCTGGGGACACTCAGAGGGGGGACACTCAGAGGACACTCAGAGGGGGGACACTCTCT
>VZRH01008298.1:509961-534242 GCA_013397555.1 Urocynchramus pylzowi
AGAGGATGGGATGCTGAGTGATTGACAGAGGGTCAGGACAGGGGGGTTTGGGGATGATCTCAGCCCAGCAGAATGATAACACAGGTATAGGGAAGGGGTACAGTTAGGGGTAAACTACTTAGGAAAACTAAAGGAATACAAAAAACTATTACAAAGTATTACAAAGCATCACAAAATATAAAAACACACTACAACAGTACCCCCAAAGCACACAGCCAGCTCACTGGTGACTGAACCAAGGCCAAAGGAGCCCTTCCTCCAGGTCTCACATCCACTGGAGGCAGCACAAGGCCACAGGAGGCTGGCCACGACAACAGGAGAGTGGGGAGCCCAGAAAGTGATGGACACACCATGCTTGTGGCAGGGATGGACTGCTGCTGCTGCTGCTGCCTGTGCCCAAAGCAGGATGTGAGGCAGCTCAGGTGCCTTCAAGCTCCTTTTCTCACGGTGCTCCCAACACTCACAGCCAAACCACTCTGGTGGCCACGGAATCAGCACGGAGGAGCTCGTCCAAAATTTGATCCCATGTCCTGGGGTGACGTTATGATGCTGAATTATATCCCCATTTGTCTGTTTAGCCCAGAAATAAGTTTTGCACCGTTAAGATTGGATCTGAGAGCGAAGAGAGGGGAGGAAGAAGCACAGTTTGCTTTCAGAAACGGCACTCACTCCTCCACATTCCTGCTGCTGTTGTCTGCAGATGGACAGAGCTCTCCTTTGCTTTTAGTTAGTTTTTAGCTAGCTGAGGCAGAGATTTTCCCTGGACTGTGGTTTTTCTTTTCCTTGGAACTGTGTAAACCTGCTCTGGACTGAAAAACATGGAGAGCTCACACCTGTGGCCCGCTGGGCCAGGCCTGGAGGGACTGATAAGAGACTGAGCCCAGCTACAGCCCACAAAGGGGACCTTCTGAGTTTGTCATCTCTTCAGACTGGCAAGAGGTTTTATTGTTTAATATTGGTGAATGCTTTGCCTGTTAAATTAACAGGTTTTTTTTTTCTTTTCTCCTGCTTTTTCTGAACCAGTTGGGCGAGGGGCCGCTTAAATCTGCTTTCTAAAGGAACCCCTGTGGAGGTTTTCTCCCAAATTTCTCCCAGGACACCCCAGCTTACACAGGAGCCACTTCCCAGCCCTCCAGCATCTTGCTGAGCAGACTGAAACCCTGCAGAGTGCTTTCTGCCTCTCCTTGGACAAAAGCAAAACCAACAGAGGCTGGGAGCCAGGAAGAAGAGGCCAAAGCATGGGCTGTGGAAAAGAGGACACAGGCTGTTGGTGTTCTTCTGGCTTGTTGTTTTTATTTTTTTCTTCTGTTTGAGGAGCTGTAGTGTCATCTTGTTTTATTTCCTGGCACTGCAGGCTGCTGGCAGGATGACTTGGTTGCCAGGGAAACCACTGGGAAAGTGCAGAGGGCTGCTGCCCACATCTGGGCACCACCACCACGGCTGCCAGCGAGGATCCCCCTGCCCCCAGCCCTGCCAGGCCAGGGGGGAAGAGCAGAAACAGCAGCCAGCTGAGCATCAGCTCCCACAGTGCCCAGATCAGGGGCTGATCTCAGTCTCCAGAGCCAGGGAGTGAGCCCTGCATAAGGGTCAGGATGTACAGCCAGCCCTCACCCACCAGCAAGGACAGGGTTAGCCCAGTGCCTAAGGCAGGCTCTATTTTTATTATTTTTTATTTTTAAATCGCTGCCATTAGGAGGATTGTTATGGTTGGCAATTTGCAATAATCAATTTGGAACCACAGTTTGATTAGTTAATGCACTTTCTGCTGCTCTCTGCTCTTAATTTGATTGGGAGGAGAGAGGGGGGGATTTTGTTTCCTGGTTTGTGACAGGGCTGGTTCGTCCATGTGGTGACACATCCCTGCTCCCCTGGGGCTGTGGCATGTCCCAGCCAGGGGCAGGACAGGCTGGGTGTCCCCTGCCTTCTCCAGGCAGCCAGAAGGACCATCCTCCCCCTCACCCCTCAGGCTCAGCCTCTCCTCTCTGCCTCCCCTGCTCCACACAAAGGGCTGTGGGCACATGGGTGGGCAAGGCAGCTCTGGAGCAAAAGGAAAGCTGAGCATCAGCTCCAGAAGTATCTGTAATACATGATAATATCCAAAATAAACTCCAGGCAGGCACTGCTTTTCACACTTGCCTGTAATATGTGATTATCCTGAAGGTTCTCACTTCAGTGCCCACACATTATTCCCACCAACAGCAGAGAGAGTAACAAAGCTGGAGAAGCATTTACAGGAAGGAAGAGAAGGAAATGCATTTTCCTCTCCCTCTCATGATCTATCCAGACTCCAGATACCTTTCTGCAATCCATATTTTTCTATGGAACCTGCCCAGCTTGTTAAAGCAATGCAGGAGTCACCAATCAGTTCATTTAGAAGCTGACACAGGTGTGTCCATGCTACTGCACAT
The DNA here is from genome assembly GCA_013397555.1 of Urocynchramus pylzowi. Lineage (NCBI taxonomy): Eukaryota > Metazoa > Chordata > Aves > Passeriformes > Fringillidae > Urocynchramus > Urocynchramus pylzowi. Next base: position 512,370 of record VZRH01008298.1, read on the forward strand.
CTCCTCTCCAGGGCATCCCGTGGCTTTGCTGGTATTCCAACACCCAGCCTCAGGAAATCTGGAGCTGAAAAGCACCCAACAGCTTTGAAAGCACCCAACACCTTGACTCCAAGGCTCACCTAGGCAGCCCCAACCCTCCCAGCTCCAGGAACAGCTGTGACAGCCACTTTGGAAAGGCCTTTTCACCTTAAAAATGACAGTGCTGTGACACAACAACCCCTCCAAACCAAGTCACTTCTGAAAAAAGAGTGATCCCTGTTTTAGAAGAAAAATTAAGTACAGACCAAACTCCTCTGGACTTGCATGTCCCAAATGGTGAAAGGGAGGACCACAGAATGTGCAGGGGAAACTCCAGTGCTGTGAGGAGTCATAAACCCCAGACCAGACTTGGTGAACAGAGCAGTTAGCAGAGAACCAGGGGGAATATTTCCATCAATTGCCTTTTACTACATCCCCACCAAGGTGACTCAGGCATTGACAGAGCCCAGAGAATCCCAAATTGCTCCTCTCTGTAACTTCCAAGGAGTCAGCTGGGGCCACCCAGCTCAGAGCTATTTTCTGCCTCCGTCACTCATGCTGTCTCTCAGAGCTCTTCACTGCTGCTCCTTCCTTTCCCTTCCTGCTCACACTATTCCCAATCTAGGCAGCTTCCTCCACCCACCTCTCCCCGTCCCCAAATCTGAGTTTGATGCTCTGTTCCCATCTCCTCGGTTATTCTCAGCACCATGTTCCAAAGATACACCAAGCAGGGAGGCTGTGACGCTCCACTCTGCTGCCCTAAGTGAGCAAGTTTATCTCTGTGCCATTAAAGGGAGAGGAAAAACCCAACAAATCCATTTTTTAAAAGCCTTTATACATCCCACCTGCTCGCGGAGCATCCTTGGGAGAAATCGGGGTTGTTGTGACTGACGTTACCTGGTGCAGTAATTAGAAGCTGTATTTACAGCCTTGCTACCATTTTAATGCTGTTTTGCATCTGTTGTGCTCTCACTCAGAGAGTAAATGTGGTGGGGAACATCTGTTTCCTTCTGCTGGCTCAGGAGATGTCCCTGGCCTGCGATTTCCCCTCTGCTGCCCTGGGCTGTCAATTTTTCAATTGCCACGGCAGGGACGTCTCCCTGCAGCAACAGGTGCCAGTCCTTGGCCAGATCTCCCAGCAGAGGGGAGGTTTGAGGTGACCCCACTGGCAGTTTGGCTCATGGCACCCCCAGGACCCCTCTCAGCCTGTGATCCCTTGCTCTCCAAACCCCCAACCATTGGTGTTTGGTCACCTCACAAAAAGGGATGAAGAGAAATCAGAGATATTTAACTCCTTCACCTCTCTTTATCCTCCCTGGGATGCCTGGAGGCCCAGGCTGGAGGATCCTGACTCAGGGGGTGATAAGACAGCAGTTAGCTTTGAAATTGTACAGGAAACTGAATGCATTTGAGACAATGGGGCTGATAAAATTCGGCCCAGGGGACAGAAGGAGTTGGCTGATGTTGTCTGAGCCCTCACACAGTTATCCCCCCATGGTCCTGAGAACCCAGAGCAGTCCCAGTCAACTGGAAGCTGGCAAATGTCGCTCCAATTTTCAAAAAGGGCAAGAATGAAAACCCTGGTAATTATAGGCCTGTCAGTCTCACATCAGTGCCTGGTGAAATTATGGAGAAGATCATTCCAGCAGTTATTGAAAAACACTTGAGAGACAATTCAGTCAGTGGACAAAACCAAGGTTGATGAAGGGGCAGTCAGGCCTGACACTCTCTGAATATCCTTTTATTACAGAATTACCCTCTCAGTGGGCAGAGGGAGGCAGTGGGTGTGGGCTTTGGGGATTTCAGCAGAGCTCCTGATGCTGTCTCTCACAGTAACCTTCTGGACAAGGTGTCCAGCAGGCAGGTAGACATGTACAAAACAGCTGGTGAAGGGTCAGGCTCCACCAGCAAATGGGACAATATCTGTCTGAGGGCCAGGCAAGACTATTCTCAATTTTAGAGCCCATGCTCTTGTGTTTTATCAGTTTCCTGGGCAGAGGAGTTGAACACAAACTAAGTAAATTTGTCAACAGTGTTATATTAGGAGGTCCAGTTCATTCCCTTGAAGGCAGAAGAGAGACCTTGTGGCTTTATGGAGAGATCTTGCTACAGCAGAGCTCTGAGCAAACAGGAATTGAATTAAATTTAACAATTTCCACATTCTGCACCTGGGACTGTGCAAACCTGGCTGTACGTGTGGGATGAGGGACAAGAGGCTGGAAAAGCTGGCTTAAACTGCATCAGAAGAAGATCATATTGGCTGTGTGAAAGAACTTTTCATTGAGAGGGTGATCAAGCACTGGAATTGCTCCTCAGGGAGGTGGCCAGGGCCCTGCCACCCTGCCAGAGCTCAACCACAGCCTGTACAGCCCTCTTGGGTACATGGTTCAGCTTCAAGGTTGCCCTGTTTGGAGTCAGGGCTTGGGCTCTGATCTTCACAGGGCCCTTTCAAACTCAGGATTTTCCAGAATCCTCTGCTCCCACCCAGCTCAGAAGTGCATTGGCAATTCCTCCATGGTACATGACACCCTGGACCAGCAGTGCCATCAGCTGTCACTGCATTGCACTGAAGGAGGGGCTCTCAGACAGCAAGCCACTGCTGAATTGGTTATTCCTGGACACATTTATCTCTGTTTTCAAATCACATAACCCATTCTGACCCTGCACCCAAGCCAATGCACACTCAGCCTGTGCCACAGAGACTCCTCCACCAGCACCACAGGCCTCCCCCTCCACCCCCAGAGCCTGCAAACACCCAAGGAGCAGAGGCTCTGCTGAAAAGCACAGTCTGAAAAGCCAGACCCAGCCATGTCTGTATGGTGGGTCTCAATCCACAATCTCATGTTCCTGTCTCATCCCCAGTGTTGCACCTGAGGAATGTGGAAAGCTCAGCCACAGAGCTGCCAGAGCTTTCCCAAAGGAGCCAGGCTGTTGTCTGACCTGTCTTCCAAGAGGAAAACTGCAGCCCAGAGAAGGGAAGTGGCTAATTCTTGTCTTGACCAAGCTCACCCAGCAGGTTTCCAGCAGCCTCAGAGGTGAAAACCAAGGTCTCCCACCCCTGGCCAAAGCCCAAAGCCCAGAGCCCAGCTCCACAGTGCCTCAGGTAGCTGAGCTGGAGGCTAATGCTGTGCTCTTTATCTTCCCATCCTCTCTGCACTTCCCTAGCCTAGTCCAAGAACTTGTCTGGATTAGAAAAATGATGTAAATGCAGCCAAAAAGCATTTTGGATCCCTGCACTGATCCAGGTGTGGACACAGTCCTCCTCCTCCTGGCTGCAGCTATTCCAGGCAGCACTGGACCAAGCTTAAGCAGCTCAGGAGCTCCTGCTTGCTCAGGCTGGAGCTGTGTGCTCACACTGGGACTGGTTTTCCCAAAGCTGGGCTCAGACAGACTGGTGAGGCACAGAGGGGGAGCTGGGTGGCAGCTGTGGCTGGGGAGGGCAGAGGAGGAGGCAGCCTGGGCTTGCAGGCCCAGCAGGGAGGAGGCATCAGGTCAGAAAGGTGACCCTGGGTCTTAAAGGTCAGCCTGAGGTCCTGTTTGGAAAATCAGGTGCTTTTCCAGCTCCTGCCCCCTCTAGCAATGGGTCTGCTCCTCCCTCACTTCTGACAGCCCTGCAGCAACACATGGGGTGAGGAAATCTGCCTGCACAGGACTCTGTGGCCAGGTCAAGTACGGAAGCAGATGTGAGGAGACCCTCCTGCAGCTCCAGGATTTGCTTTCCACCAGCAGTGTGTGGCCAGACCCGTTCCTGATTTAGCCTCCTTGCCCTGATCTGTCCTGCCCAGTCAAATCTGGGCTGCTCCAGGCTGGTGCTGCCTCCCCATCTCTGCACATCAGCACTGAGCACCACAACCTCCCCAGGGCTGGGCTCTCCAGACAATTCCACACCACAAACCACTGTTAGTAAACAGCAGCAGCTGGAAAATGCACCAGGAAAACTGCTCTGCTCCACAGCAGGTTTAAGGAGAGCCAGGGTTATGCAGGTTTTTTGTACATTAAAGCCAACAGAAGTTTCTTAGCTTATTTAGGTCAATTAACTACAGCTTTCAAATTAAGTTCTCATCTCATTTTACAGACAAGCTGTAAGCAAAGCGTAAAAAAAGGGTCAGCTGAGGAGAGCAGAGCCCAGGCTTTCCAGACAAGTAATTTAAACCCGAAGGGCAGAAACAAAATTGAGATCAAAGGAGAGCACAGAGACCGCCTAAACAACTCCTGCTGCTTCACCCACTTGTTCTTGCTTTGCTCTGTGCCCCAAAGTCCAGCCAGGAGAAGGTGGCAGAAGAGGCTCCACGAAGAGCTGAGCAGGGAAGCCATTTGTGGCACACACCACCACATCCCATCGGTCTCCCGGAGCCGGCAAGGACGGTCCATATTCTGGAGTGCCATCTACCGGCATTTCTATCTCTTTGCTGTAAATTAAAGCCAACCCCGGTGTTAGAAGGGCGCTCAGGTTGCAGCCAAGCACTTGAAAAATGCCAGAATCCAGATAACCCCAGGCCAGTCCCCTTGTACAGGTGCATCACAACACACAGTGGAATAATAAGATCATGGAGCACTTCTTTTCCTGCAGGAAAAAGCCCCTTTCGTACACCAGATGGATAGTGCTCTCTTAATGAGCAGCTATTCAATATTTTTCTTTATCCTCATCCTTCAATATGTAGTCCTGTGTCCTGGGCATGGCATGCTATTGAAGTCCTGGGCTAAATAATGAGCTATTAATTTTCTCCTGGGCTTTCACAGCATTTATTATCACAGTATCCGAGTGGTTTGCAAACATTAATTTGCCTGAGAGCAGCCCTGCAAGAGAGTGGAATTATTCTTGTGCAGATGGAGAACTGAGGCATGGCCAGTTTAAAACCAGAAGGGTACCCTGGGCTTGGGTGCTCCAGCTGAGATTTTCCAGCTCTCATTTTTCAGAGCTGCACAAGTCAAAGGTTTTTAGGGCACCACATCCACAACCTCTGTGGTGGAAAATCCAGGATTCCTGTACAACTGACTAATATGATGAAGCAGAAGTCATTTATTGTTTGCATTACACACATATTCATAGATTCTAGAAACTACTAAGTGCACACTTCTTGACTGGTGCTTTTGCCTTGTTCACTCATTTTCTGCTTGCATTTCTTGGGGTACATGATTGGTTACAGCCCAGGTGTTTCACAGTTCTCTTATTTAGTTCTTGCAGTCTTTGGTATATTTTTGGTTTTTCAGCCTCTTCTTTCTTAATTTAGCACAATTTATGTTCTAATAGCCTTGATGAATTCCTCAGGCTTTGATAACAAATTTAACAGCGGGTTGGCTGGTGCACACTATGGCTTAACCCTTGCAAATACATTGCAGCAAACCTCCACCTTTGGCTGTGAGTCCCCAGCTTTCCCCACTCCCAGCACCTCAGCTGGGAGCCCAGCAGCTCTGGGGTTCATCTGAGATGCAGCTTCTCCACATTTTGTCTGACACTGCTGCAGTCCTCCAGGCTGCCCCAGGAGCTCCAGAGAGACCCAGTCCCCAGAAACTTCTGTTGGCTTTAATGTACAAAAAACCTGCATAACCCTGGCTCTCCTGAAGCCTACTGTGGAGCAGAGTGGCTTTCCAGGAGCAGCACATCCCTCTGGGGTGGTCATCTCTGACCACAGCCTAAACAATCCCTTCAGCCTGGGGCAGCCAAATTTACACTGTGCATCTTCCCAGAGACCATCTCTTCCCCATAACACAGCCCACCACAGAACATTTCCTCACACACCTCTGGCAAGCTGAAAATTTGGGTAAAAAGACCAGAAATCAAAGCAAAAATGTGCCAAAGGAGGAGAGAGCAGCAGCAACACAGACAGACTGGAGCCCTGCCACCAAAGAATAACAGTCCCTGTTGGTTAGAAGAACCCATCAATACAGATCTAGGGGAGAGAGCAAAAAGCTCATCCGTATTCCCTGTCCAGCAGGAAAAATGGGTTATCCCACCTCTAAATCCAGTGAGCAGCATGACCCAGCCCATGTGAGCAGCTACACCAACCCCACAGTGAGAGAATGGTGCCAGGGCACGTGGCCAGACTGTCACACAGCAGCTCTGCAGGCTTCAGAAGATGTGAAAGAGATCCAGAACAGAGCCAGCACGTCACAGGAGAGGGCAGGGGAGAGGATGAGTCCCTTCTTTGGCACATCAGTCAGGCTGCAGCCACCACAGCCACCCAGGAGGGGAAGAGCTCAGGCTGTGCCTGCCCTCGGGTGTGGAGCTCTGACCCAGCTGCTTCACATCCCCACGTTTTTGGTGGAGGCAGAGCTTCAGTTCCCCTGCTCCAGGGCTGGTGGATCTCATCATGGCAAAACCAGCCTTTCATTCTGCTCTGATGAGGCCTTTTCCTGGTCACCAATTTCATTTCACCCAGAAGAATCACAAGACCATTTTGGGGACCAGAAGTTGATATTTTATATTGTGTTTAAGGAAGAAAGAACCAATCACATCATGACTACTATATTTTCTTTTTACTTTTCATCCTTTCCAGCCCCTTAACCCTCCTAAGATCTTATTTGCATTTTTGATCAGACCCATACACCAAGAGAAAGCCCTCAGGGAGCTGGTTGTAACAGTGCCCAGGTCCTTATCCTGGGCTGAATCAATTAATTTACACCCCTGGGAATAAAATGGATTTTTCCTGGCAACGTGTACAATTACTCCCTGTTTTCATTGGTAAGAGAAGGGGAGACTGAGGCTTTGAAATGCAAAGTCGTTTGTGCAAATCATCATCTCCAGCAGCAAAAGCTTCCCCCTGGTGCTGTGATCCCAGGTGAGGCAGCATCTTACCTGTGAGGGAAGGAGCTCCAGGAGTCATCCAGGCTCCTCCTTGCCCTGGGGCCCTGGGGATCAGCGATGGCTCTGCCACAGGAGATGAAGGGGATCCTTCAGTAAGGGACCAAACCCCCCTGTGCCTTCCCAAAACACAGCAGCATCCCCTAAAAACGGGCACATGCTCATGCTGCCCTTGCAGGGCTCTCCAATTTACCCCCCTTAGCTCCACTGACCAGGTCTTTTATTATTTTAAATTTCTACCTCCGAGCTCAAGGCTCTTAACTACATCCCCAACACAGAGCACAGCAGGAGGAAAACTTTGCACAGCAACTGTCTGGGGGTTTTCAGCCCAATTTGCTATTTTAAGATTCTTCAGCTCAATTTCCTCCTGTATTATTACATTTAGGTTTGGCTTTTTGGGGGGTTTTTTGGAGGTTTTTTTTGGTTGGTTTTTGTTGTTGTTGTTTAGTTTTGGGGGTTTTTTGTTGGCTTTTTTTTTTGTTGTTGTTGTTGTTTGTTTTGTTTTTTGGTTTTTGGGGTTTTTTTGTTGGTTTTGTTTTGTTTTGTTTCTGGTTTTGGTTTTTTTTTCCTTGAGTGCATAAACATGGATGAAATCCACTCTGAGCTGGAAGCTGGGAATAGGTTTTCTCTCACCTCACAGTGGGAAGATTGTTCCCTGATAGGAGAAGAAAGGAAGAATATCCTGGTGTGGTCTAAACCTCCTGCAAGTGGCAGCCAGTGCTTTGTGCACCCCAACAAGTTTCTTGGGGGTGTCAGAGATAAAATGCTTTGCCAGGTCTCGCCTTGCATGAAAGCTGAGCCACCTCCTTACCCCACATCCCATGCAAAGGCAACAGCACTTTTGGAAATGTCTTAACTAACTTAAATTAGTTAAGTTATTAATAGTTGTAGTATTATGTAGTATTATATAGTATTTTGAAGTTATAATAGTTATTAGCTAAATTATTAATAATCTGCAAATGCAAATGCTGCTGATTAAGCACACAGAGTGTCCCTTTCCCCCCTCATCCTGACTTTTTAGTTCCTCTCATTCTCCCTGTTCTCTCTCATTTCCTTCTCACACTGCTTTCCCCATCTGCCTGACTCTTCTCCAGCTATCGTGGAGGGATTTTGAGGGTTTTCATGCTCCCCTCCAGCTGAACAGCTCCTCTCCAGTCCTGTCCTTTCCCAGGGACACCAGCACCTTCCTCCCGTGCTTTCCTGGGCACTGGAAGCTTTTCCCAGCAGCAGCACATCCACCAAGCTGCAGGGCAGAGCTGCCAAAGGCAAGGGCCAGCAGGAACTATCCACCTAAAACTCACCAGGCTGGAGCCAGCAGAGTCCCACCAGGGTTAGCTTTATCTCTGGTTACTGACACTCACAAGTGCCAAATGGAGCTCCAGGAATCCTGGCCTGCAAAAGCATTGCCAAAACCAGGGAGCTCAGATAACCCTGGCTGAGAAACTTTGGGGTTTTCTGGTGCAGCCAGCCCTGAGCAAACACCCAGAGCCTCCCTTCCCCTCCTGCTCCAGAGCTGGAAGAGCCTTTCCAGGAGGTTTCAGGATTTCTGTGATTCACCACCGAGGCAGAAGAATTTTCTGTGTTAAGGGATGGGAGAGCCACAGGCTGCAGCCCGGTGTGTGTGCCTCAGTTTCCCACTCCAGACCCAGGAATGATCCCAGCCACCCCTTCAGTGCCTGTGGTGTCTCTGGGTACAGAGAATCCTTCTCCACACCCAGCTCCAGCCTCAAGTGGAACAACGCAAAAATCAAGTTCTCCTCCTCAGACCAACTCCCTGCACAACCCCTAGGTTGAACTCTGTGGAAAATACTTAATTAATCTCTCTTGCTGCAGCCTAATTCTCTCTTCAACATGTGGCTGTCACTTCCCTGTCATCACAGCTGATTTACAATGGGGTTTAATTAAATCCTCCGTACATTATTCAGCATTCTCTGAAGACAACACCAAAGCAGCCAAGGGTATTTAAAATGTCACCTGCTGAGACGTATCATCTCCTCCTAAATAAATATGACAGTGATCAAACTTTGGCTAATTACAGTGACTTCGTTATTTGTTTGTATGTTTTAATATTTAATTGCTTTCGTGTTCATCCAATTACAAAGCAACAGCAAATAGAAATTAACTTTTTATCAGCGTGTTCCCAGCCCAGCTAATCAGCACTTCAAAGGCCAGACACAATAGGAGGCCATCCAACCTGAGAGTGCTTTACAATATATTCTCTGCTGAATGGACCGTTCTATTAAATTAAGGGAGAATTGTGTTTGTCAGGGCACTCCCAGCTCCCACCCGGATTCCCTTTATGTGCCCATTTAGGGCCTCCTTGCAGCAGGACTGTAAATTGTTTGTGTTGCTGCTGGGGCTGGGATCTGCTCTGCCGCTGCCCGAGGTGGCTCCATGTCAGCAGAAAACCCTGGGAAATCGCTTCCCTTGGGAAGAACACGCACATCTTGCCTCCCTGGCAGGTGGGGAGCAGAGGCAGCATCACACAGAATGTCCTGAATGAAGTTACAGAGGAGCTCAACCTCACTCTTCCCTCCCCAAATCTGAATTTTTTCCCCAAAATCTGAATTTTCCCCCAAATCTGAATTTTCCCCCCAAATCTGAATTTTTCTCCCAAAATCTGAATTTTCCCCCCAAATCTGAATTTTCCCCCAAATCTGAATTTTCCCCCCAAATCTGAATTTTCCCCCCAAATCTGAATTTTTACCCCCAAAATCTGAATTTTACCCCCCAAATCTGAATTTTCCAGCGCAGCTGCCGCAGATGCCGGAGCACTCCCAAGCCAGGGGGCTGCAATAATTTTAATTTCATCCCCATTCCCTTGTGCCTGTTGAAATTAAGCTCAGCTTGGCAATGAGAAGAGCTCCATGAACTCCCATCCTTGATGAGTCTGGGACACCTCGACCCATTTTAGTGATGACCAGGGGAAAGCAGCAGGAAGAGCCTGGGGATTCACGGCTGATACAAATAAAATGATTTCTGCCAGTGCAACAATCTTGCTGGCGACCAGCAAACTATTTATATTGTCAGAAACCCGATGAAGAAAACAAAAGGTTAAGTGTAGCTGCTTTCCCCCTACAAATCTCCCGGCAGAAGTGGAAGCTGAGTGTAGACAGAGTGATTTAGGGTCACAGAAAACAGATAAATAGCACATATGCCAAGCAGCAGAGGAGGAACAGCACCAGACGAGCACAGGCATAAATGAGCCACATTAAAGGACAGCTCTGCATTGCCCTAGTCCTGAATCTTTTGCTTTGCCCCATGAGTACTGCTCCAAAAAGCCAGGATTTTTAGTCACCACAGTGGAATTCCAGACAAGAGACTCAGAATTGTTCCATCAGTTAATGTGATTTTGGGAAGCAGTCTATATAATGATAATAAAGCACAACCTCCTTGTTTTAAATATTCAAATGTCAAATATTCAAGGAAGAAAAAGTTAACCCTAACCCTATGCATCCATAAATCTGGGCCAGGCAGAGGTGCCTCACTTGGAAGCACACACAGATTTTGATGTTACAGCCCAAACATGCCTTGTTGGGTTTTGGAGTTTATCAGAAGCCTTTCTTTCTTTGTGCACACAAAGAAAATAAAGAAAAACACTTGCACAGCTGAAAATGGGACAAACTGGGAGGTTTCTTGCCCCAAATGCTGCTGTTTCTGAGAGTGGTACACCACCAAATTTAATTTTAAATGTATTTCTTTACATCATCAATAAAAAAAAATTCTAAAAAAATTATTTTAATTCTTACTGCTTTTTTTATTGTAATTACTGTTAATAAAATTTTCTTTATTCCTTTTAAATTTTTAAACTTACTTTACCTTTCTCCTTATCCTATCTTCCTGCCTCACAACAAAAAATAAATACATAAATAATTAACCAACACTAAAACCCGCCACACTCATCAACACATTAATGAAAAAATCTCAAAATTAAAAAAATCTTAAATTAACAAACCAAAACCACTACACCCTCCAAGCAGTAAATGAAAACCTCCAAGAGACCAGAACAGCCACAGCTCCTTCACACAGATTTTGGGAGATGCCACAGCCCCTCTCACACCTTAATTCTTCCTGTTCACCCAAACCTATTGCAGCAGGACCTGCCTTGAAAGGATAATTGTATAGAAATATCCTCATGTAAAAGGATAATTCTGTAGAAAATCTATTTCTCCAAACTCCACTGCAGCACAAAGACTCATCTCTGTCCCTGGAGCACCAGGAGACCTGGCAGCCACAGTGGCACCAACTTTCTGCAAAGGATGCAGTGACAACCTCACATTGAAACCCTCACATTGTTGAAAAAAAAAAAGAAAGTAGTAGGGGAAAAAAAAAAAAAAAAAAAAAAAGTACTTTTACTAGATGGATATATTTTTTCTTTAAAGCGTACAAAAACAACTTCTGTTTTTTCCCCAGAGAAACAACTCTGTGTTTAATTTTAGGCTTCTCTCATAAAATATTAAATGGACAAAGAAATCTGTTTGAAATACTTTGATTTTATAGAAATTAAATATTTAATTTGACTCAAAATATTGTCTCAGATTTTTTTTTTTAACCTTTGAGAGTGGTTTCATTGGAGAAATCAGACTTGCAGAGGTTTTCATGCAAACAGGAGTTCTGCTTTCTGCTATCTCCAGTAAGAACTCATTCACTTAATTTCTCTCCACCACAGTTACATGGCTCATTAAAAAAATACAGAAATATTGGTCCCACCCCAAGGATGAAGCTGAAATAAATTTGATGGGGTCCTTTGAAACAGCTGAGCAATGGTGAGGGAGTGATTTGAGGTTGGGAGGAAGAAAACTGAGAAGAAATGCAGAAATATGCATGTGAAGAAAAACAGGTATTTCCCACTTTGGTGAAAAATTTGAGCATTTTGAAGTCTATGCACAAAGACTTCAGCAAAGCTGAATGGCATGAGACAGGGAAGCAAATAAAACCCCACCAAACTCACAGGTAGGAAGAGCTGTTTGTCAGCACAGAAAAGTAACTTTTAAAGTTACTTTTAAGTTGAGAAGCGATAGAATGGGAGGAACTGGTCTAAGGGATTAAAAATATTTAATTCCAGAGATATAGACCTTTCAATGAGGAAATTAGAAGAAAATATCCTGATTTTCCAGGCCATTGCCAACAACACCCAAAGCATTGCTCTCATGCTGCAAATGGGGTAGAGGCTTCAAACTCTACTGGTACCAGTGGGGATTTATACTGAAAAAAATCCATCAGTTCATTCCCTGCAGAGTCCTGGTTTGAATCAATTCAATATCCTTTGCCCCGAGGGGAAAAAAAAGTTGGAGAAAGTCCTGAAATCATGTTTATATCGCTTCCAACATGCAATTTATTTTCCTCCCTCTGCTTGGAGGGAATTTGTATCCTGCAGCTTAAGCTGACTGCATCTGTCCAACTGCAGCCAAAGCACAAACCCCAGGCTCAGCTCCCAAACCTGGCCTGGACCAAATCAAAGGGTTCAGATGGCACAGCCTGCTCACTCTGGAACTTGCTGATATTTGGAATTGTGATTTACCAGCCTCCTCTGGGCCAGCAATGATACTGATATTATTATTATTATTTCTGTATCGACATCTTTAATGTTTTCCAGGATGGCAAATACATCTCCTGCTCAGTTTTACTGCTTAGTTTTGGCATTTTTCAGCTCTGTGATAAATGGGGTGGCTGAGTACTGGGCATATCTCCAGACTTCTGTAGCTGTCATGACATCAGAACTCAAGAAATAACTCCATGCTGGGGACAGCACAAAGAATCCAGTCTCCCCCCAGCTCCCCATTTCTCTGCTCCCAGGTTCTCATTACACAGCTAAGTTTTAATTTGGTCATTTCATAGAGAAAAAAAATCACAGAGCCAGAAAATTACAGGGGAATTTGAACTTTCCTTCCCTAAAGCCAGGTTGGACAGGGCCTGGAGCATGGTTTAGTGGAAGGAGCCCTGCCCATAGCAGAAGTTTGGAGCTAAATGACCTTCAAGGTTCCTCCCAGCCCAAAACTTCCTCTGATTCCATGGAGAATCAAGTTTCTAACCATGGCTGCTGAGGATATTTTCAAAAGGCAACACTCCAAGCCAAAAACTGAGGAGAAAAAAAAGAAAAACAGAACTATGATGGTGATGGGAGAAAAATATCCAAAAGGACACTCCACAAATCAAATGGCAGGAGCTGTTTTGGTCAGCACCACTGAAGTGCTGGGTATGGGTGTGCCTGAGGGATTATCCAGGACATTTGGGGTGGGCACTGGGGTTTGAGAACTCTTGGAAATGCAGTGGGAAGGAACAACCCAAGCCAGGATGGCACTGACATACTGAAAATGGGGCAGTGGAGAAAAGCCCCAACTGTGTCCATCTCACACAGAGTGGGTGAAATGTACAAACTCATTTTTAGTTGCTCCTCCTGTGTTTCCATCCCCCTTTTCAGCCTGTTCAGGTTTATTAGGCCAACAAAGAGTGAAAAGCAGCAAAAGCCCAGTGAAATTCCTGTCTTAGGTTGGAAATGGGGGTGTGCATTCCATTCCCATCTGTCAGAGCTGGGGCAGTTCTCTCCTGTTCACTGGGCAGTTTCCTTTATCTCTCCCACAGCCAATCCTCCCTCCAGGAGATCTCTGCTGTCCATGGCCACTGAGTGTCCCTGCATGGCTGATCAAATTCCATCATCCCATGGGAGAGGCTCTGCCCAGGGGAGGAGCCAAGCATTCCTACCTGGATCCAATCTGCCCTTGGGAACACCCCAGCAGCCTTTGCCCCCTGCATTCCCAGAGGAGCAGCTTTCTGCTCCCCTGCATTCCCAGAGGGAGCCCAGGCCCATCTCCAGCAGCCCTGGAGCTCCAGAGGAAAACTCCCCCCTTGTCCAGGATCCCTGCTCCAGCAGAGCCACAGCTGGCACTGCAGGAGGGCTGAGCCACCCTGGGATGGCCCTGCTGCCACCAGCCTGACCCACAGCGTGCCAGGGCCTGTGCTGACTCTGTCAGTGGTTTGTTTTCCTTTTTTGTACTATTGCATTTGTATTTTCAATTTTCCTAGTAAAGAACTGTTATTCCCATTCCCATATCATTGAGATGCCCCTTAATTTCAAAATTATAATAATTGAGAAGGAGGGGGTTTGCATTTTCCATTTCAAGGGAGGCTCCTGCCTTCCTCAGCACACACCTGTCTGTTCAAACCAAGACAATTCCTCAGGATCTTTCTGCCTTCCCCATATGGGGATCCTCCTGCTGCACACAGCTCCAGAAACCACTGGCCCAGCCCATCCCTCACCTGCCTCCTGCTCCAGAAAAGACAATCTCTGCTCCCTCCCCCTCCTGGCAGGCTCAGAGCTGCCCCAGGGTCTCCGTGGGGAGATCCATCAGGTGTTTTAGGATGAGCCAAGCTTCTGGATAAAGACAAGGGTGTGGTGGATTGCTGGAAAAAAACTGTTGAGACACAAGTTGTGGGTGAGACATAGCACATCCTGGGAGATTGAATGACCACTGCAGGTGTTCCAGAACCATCTGGACACAGTCCTGTGCCTGGGATGACCCTGCTTGAGTAGGGAGGTGGGACCAGATGATCCCACCTGGGGTCCCTTCCAAGCTGACCCATCCTGGGATTCTGATCTCAACTGCACACAAGGAAAAGCTCAAAAGGGGATCCAAGGGCATTGGGCTGCACCCAGCCCCTCCAGCATCAGGCTCTGATGGTGCCCTGTGACATTCCAAAGCTTTTGCAGAAGGAAATGCTCCCAGAAAACCCCAGACAGGAACAGATTGACTTCCAACACACACAAAATTATATTAAAAAAAAAAAAGGAAAAAAAAAATCAAAGCCAGCAGCTTGCACACAAGCCTTGCATTTGCAATTCTGATTCTCTAATATGAAACAGCTCCCAACTGGGGGAGGGGTAGACAGGAAATATTACAGCAACGTTATTTTGTTACACTAATTACCAATAATGGCACATACTAGACTACCAACCACAGTCAATTCATTTTGAAAGCTATATAATAATGTTTAGGATAAGGAATTAATTTTTATAGCCACTGAAGCAGATTTACTTGTACTGTAATGCTGATTTATTACAAATTAAATTTCTTAACTCCAGAAGTTTCCTTGGAGAGCCTCAGCAGGACCTGGGGGGGGACATACCTGGCTGTAAGGGGGAAATTTTGGCAGCATTAAGGTTCAGGTCAGAGTGCTCAGACCATTATTAACCCTTCAGCACACAAGCCCCTTTGGATGTACCCACTTTCATGGGCAAATTCAGCCCCACAGTGTGCACACAATGACCCACTGGGTGATTTTTCTCAAGTCAACTGATTGTGAAAGGGTGGGGTTTAAGTAATTTTTTTTTTATTGCCTCATTTACAAAGGTAAAATTTCAGTACTACAAGGGTCTGTTGTTTTCTTTTTTTTCCCCAGCGTAGAGAATTCCATAAAAGATTCATAAAGTGAAAACTTTGAAGTACAGTCAAGAAGATCTACTCATTAATTTACGAAAACATCGCTGCTGTCAATTATTGACTGTGAAGAGGTTCAGATTGTCTCTTCCACTTCCATGCAGGAGCTGCTGGCTCAGGCTTTGCACTGAGCTGAGGGCAAGGCTGGGCCTGGGCACAAGACCAAAGAGGGAGAGTCCTTGGCAGGACTTCAGACAGGGACTGAATGTGATCATTTCTGACTGAAATAATTTATGAAATGATTGGGAAAACTCCAGGTTCTTCACTCCTGCTCATCAGCACCCATTAATAGAGCCATGACTGTCTGGATAAGAAGTCTCCAGGGCCTTCTCCTGCAGGTACATTAGCTGGGCTGGTCTTGAAAGAGTTTTCTTCCAGCTCTGGAGATGTGGCTGGCTGTGGCTGGGTGGATGAGGACAGGAACCCAGGGGATGGCTGGGCCGAGCTCTGCATCCTCCAGAGAGAGGTGGTGCATCCATTCTGCCTCCAGGGAAGGAAGAGCCACTGTTCCCTGAGTGCTTGGGATGCTCAAAGCAAACACAGGGAGGGTACAGCAGATGGTGGGAACACAGGCTTGGGTTTTGGGATCCATCTCTCTTGGGTTTGCAGGGAATTTTGTGGTGTCAGGGAACATACATGGCCAGAGAAGGAGCTACACATCTGCATGAACCACACCAAGGGAGTTCTGATGGGACCCAGCCATGGGACCTTCGTCACTAAGAAAACCCAATGGAAAATGTCCCTGCTATCTAGCCAGCCCTGAAAAATATTCAGGCAAACACCCACAGACGGGCACCCACCAGGGAGCCTTTCAGGGCACCGGTCAAGGACCAGTCTGTGGGCAGCTCCTCCTCATCTTCATCTTGGAAAAGGGCCCCAGCCTGCCAATCCAGCTCTTGGCATTGCTACTCCTTTAAAAGGAGCCACTCATTCAGCCTGAGCCTTCCAACAGCTCCAGTGACAACTGGCAGCCCAGCCCAGCAGCCAAGGCTTGCAGTGGTTTCTAAACATCGTCTCTGCACCATCTGATGTGTGCAGGCACCAAACAAAAACCCACTCGAATTCCTCAGGAGGAAGAACAACGAGGCTGGAGCTGCTCCAATTCCTGTCCTGGCTGGAAGCAGCTCCCGGCGGGCAGACGCAAAATCGCTGAAGGAATTTGTCTGATGCCGTTTGCACGTTTGGTTCTGCGCGGTGGTTTTGGGTTTGTTTTGTGTTTTAACGACGCTTCTAGAGATCCCACCGCTTTAAGTTTCATCCTGGGAGGGAGATGCAGAGGGAGGAGAGCCATTATCTCATCCCTAAAGACGAGGAGAAGGGAGGAGGGCTTTCCTATGCTAATCCTGCGCAGGCTGATCTCCCAGCGATGATGCTTTCCTGTGCTCCAGGATAAATGAGACTTCCCTAATTCTGTCCCCGCTGCAAATAAACAGACGGGGAGCCTGCACCATGCGGCTGGCGCTGCCCTATCCATCAGCGTCCCGACTGTAGGTAGCAGTGATTACAGCTCATTATCGGCAATTACCTCCGCGGAGCTCGTGGGTGTTTCCCCCTAGAACTTTCAGCAGCTCCAAAGCTCTTTGAAGGTTTCTCTGTGAAGAACGGCTTTAGGAAATCTCTCCCTCTCTGCTCAGTAGTCAGACCTTCCTTCCAGAAGCCCTAGCCATCAGACACCACAGTGCAATCATGAGAAAGAACTGGGAAAAAATCGCCAGCCCCATGAGCCCGAAGGATGGGCGATGCACCAGGTCTGTCCCCTGGGCACAGCTGGTCACAGCTGGTCACTGGGGACACATCTGCTCAGAAGGACTCTTCCTTCTCTCTTTTGCTCCTCAGAAAGCTTCTCCCATGAGCAAGCTGGCCTCCCCTCGCCCCTCCTCCAAACCCACAATGTAATTCCCACAAAAACCCCCACACAACGGAGCAGCACACGTACAGTGGGTGCCTTTCCCGCATACAAAGTACCACGGCAGCGGACTGAGGGATGGACCCTTTGAGAAATTCATATGCCAGCCTTCCCACTATAGCAATTTCATTCTGTCTTTGTAATTGTCTGATATTACATTGTTCCCTGCCAGAAGATTAATTAGCTAGTCTTACCCTCCAACATACCATCCCTCTGCAACCCTCAAGGAAGCTGGAGCGGTGCCAAGCCGCACGGATTTGCTATTCTGGCTGGCAGCTGCTACTGTCGCTGCAAAAAAAAAGAAAAAAGAAAAAAAGGAAAAAAAAAAAAGCCTCCTTTTGTCCCCAAGCAGCAATTGCTGTGCCAACTGACCCCGGCCCTCCCAAGGCCACCACCAACGAGGCGGCCAAGTCTCAATGCCATGGGCCGGCAGTGCGGAAAAATAAAGAGTGGCAGGAAGCGGAAATTAAGGATTAAAAAAAAAAAATCAAGCAAAAACCCCCCCACACACACACACAGCCAACGCCCCACACTCCAAGCCCCTGCCTGGTGTCAGTACTCAGGCTGGCTGAGCATGGCTGTGCTGTGGCCGTGAGTCATGAGGGACACGCCGTGGGAAGGGCACGGGCGAGGTGACATCCCTGCATCGACATCAACACCAACATCAGCATCCCCACATCAGCATCNCCCCCCCCACACACACACAGCCAACGCCCCACACTCCAAGCCCCTGCCTGGTGTCAGTACTCAGGCTGGCTGAGCATGGCTGTGCTGTGGCCGTGAGTCATGAGGGACACGCCGTGGGAAGGGCACGGGCGAGGTGACATCCCTGCATCGACATCAACACCAACATCAGCATCCCCACATCAGCATCCCCCATCCCAGCCCAGAGCCACCTTCAGGCCCCACCCCACCCTCAGCTCGTGCCCCAGAGGAGAGGGCAGCAGGGACATCACCGTGCTGGCAGCGGGGAGCCACCACCCCGGCCAGGGCTGCTGCTGCAGCCGCTCTTGGCAAGGAGCCTGGCCCGGCACCGCTGTGGAGCTGCTGCTTTTGTTCCATCTCCATCTTCTGTCCTCACACTCACACACGCTCTGGATCTCTCCATCTCACCCTAAACGTGGTGCCCAGGCAGGTGGGAGCTGTGTGGTTATGAGCACAGCACACCTGTGCTCACCATCCCAGCGAGCTGTGGGGGCACAAGGGTTTTCCCTCTTTGTGCAGGGGAGGAGAGCTCAAAGACTGGGAGGTAAAAACCTGAAAAGTATAGTCACCCATCTAAACTGATGCACACCACAAAGCCAACTGGCAAGCACATCATCTTTCCTTGCAGGCAGTCCTCAAAAAGCTCTGCTCTGCTAAAGTCACCCCAGCTGTTCATGTTTGCTGGTTGATTTGCTGGTTTGCCCCATCAGCACCACAGGGCTCTCCAGCCCTGTCCCACCAGGGCTGCAGCACTGTGTAGCAAGGTGTTTTCAGCAGAGGAGGCACTACAAGCGCCAACAAGTTGTGTTTAAGGTAAAAAAGGAAGAAAAGGAGAGCAGGACCCCTGCAACACCACCAGACACAGCTACAATCAGTGAGGGACGTACTGCACCCTGTACAACCCAACGGGATCCGGTCCCCAAAACCACTGAGACAAACCAAACCCGCCAGCTTTGCCTCGCATCCCTCATCCAGCTCAAAAGGAGACCAATTTATGATTAATTATTATGAAAATTTAGCAGCTGTCGCAGGAGGTCCCCCTTCCTCCCCAGCCTGGGGACTGGCGGGGGGACAGGGAGCCGCGTTCGCTGGGCACCGTTCGGAGCCACCCGCGCCCGGGCTGTGGCAAAGGAGCTGATGAAGCTCCTCCACGAAGACAGCAGCTCCAGACTGGGCCGGCAGCCCCCCTCGCCGGGCGCCACGGAAACGGGAATCCAGCCCTGATGAATGCAGTATTAATTAATTAAGAGAAGATGCACACGAAGGGGGTGGGAGGCAGGGGGTCTTTGCGCTGCGGAAATTACCCAAGGAGGGGCCGCCGTAAATTTGGGTTTTATTGTTTTTGCTCTGGAGAAGGCGCACGGGGGGAGCTGCATGGCCAGGCGGTGGGAGTGGGACCCGCTGGCACCAGATCTGCCCATCCTCCATCGCCAAGGAAAGGAGGATATCCCAAAAAAATGAGGAGGGAGGGAAGAGGCACGCGCGGCTCCACGCCGCCATCTTCTCCCAGTGCGGAGGCCGAATGCAAAATCAATTTTGCACACTCCGAAATGGCTGTTCGGGAAGGGATTTTTGCTCTGGAGAGGTTAATGGGGAAGCTCAACCCAGCTGATGCTGGGGGGATGGATGCTGCTTTTCAGTTTGCATATTGAGATTGTTTACACACATGATTAGCTAATATATTAAGCTTCTTAAAGGAAAAAAAAAAACAAAAAAAGACGGCAAAGCGCGTGGTTTAGTTTTGATTTGCATTCCTCACTCACTCTCTCCTTCACAATGCACCACCTGGAGAAGAGCAAGGACTTGGCCATCGCTGCCAACAGCTGGCTTTTGGAGAAGGGAAACAAATGGTTAAAATTCCATCAAAGACTGCAGTGTCCAGCATGATTTAGCACATCCACATCACAGCACCTCAGGTAAATGCTGGTCCCCATCACGCAAAGTGGGGCAGCTCAGCCTGCTCAGAGGTGAGTTTTGGGTGGGTACTCAGCAGCCCGGGGCGGCCAGACCCCGACCTCCCTGGGAAGGACAAGATTCCTGTGGGAAGCCTGCTCTGCCAAGCCTTGGCCAGGGGCAGTGGGGTGCCAGGGACAGGGGAGTGGAGGCTGCAGAGCCCACATGCAACGGGAGGTGCTCAGCACTGCAGCTTTTCCTCTGCATGGCTCTGCTCCTGGGGGCTGGGCGTGGTTTCAAGTCTCTTTTCTGCCTCAAGGCTGGAGACAAACACCCTGGAGATAGCCAAGGCTTTGTTTCATCACCAGCAGGGGCAGAGGAACTCAGCTGCAGACCCAGCTGCACTCCCCTGGGCTGACAGGACAGAGACCATCATTCCCTGATCCAGAGACCTTCTGGGCATCTCCAGGACATCCCAGCCATCCCAGGTACTGAAATTCAGACCTGACTGTTTCCTCACTCCTCACATCACACACACTCCTGCACCACAAACCAAGGGTATGGCTGTGCTTCCAGCAGCCCCACAGATCCATCCCAGGTTATGCCAGTGTTTAACTGGTTTCACTCAGCACTTCTCCATGCAAACTTCTTCCTGAACCATCTCAGCAGGATGACTGGCTGGAATTATTTCGGGGGACCACTTTTAAACACCAGGCTGCATGCTCAGAGCCTTGTGCTGCTCCTCCAACCCAGAGCCTGTGCTGCAGACCCTGTTCCTGCACCCCTGCTCTTTGGATCCTCCAAATGCAACGCCCTTGTGCAGTTCCAAAGCTCTTCCAGCTCACCATCCTTCTCCTCTAACGTGGTTTTAAAGCCACACTTTTCCTGTGCTCCATTTTTCAGGAGTTTTTACAGGAGGAGTAATCCCTCCTTCCACAGCCAGGCATCACAGCAGCCACCACACCAGCAGCTCAGCTGCTCCTCTTTCCCCTCACGTTCCTCCCCAGCTCTCACCACCCAGGGTGTGTTATTTATACAACATCTCTAAGCATTGACTTCTTCAACACAATTTTTCCTTTAATTACTTGCATTAAAAATAAAAATGCCAACCTATGTGAGCAACTGCTCTCATTACAGTATCAGTCCTCCAGGTAATTAATATCTGTTAGCTTTGGCTTGTGCACCAGGATGCCTAAATCCAAAACACACAAGGCTGCCAAGTTACTTTGCAAACAGGAGCACTTGCCTTGAAGAAAGAATAATGTTATCCAACTTCTCCTATGCAACCTCCCCATAACCTTTGCTTTCAAGGTCTTAGGGAAGGAAAGCTCATCAAGCTCAGAAGGGATTGCAGTGAAACCAAAGGGGAGACCCAGAGGAAAGCAAAGAGAAGAGAAACAGATCTGCAGAAGAAAGAGATACACCATCTTTGTACCTGAGAGGAATGATGGATTTGTCTTTACAAACAAGCTGTGGGTCTGCTGGTAGATAAAATCAGCACGGAGAGGTAAAAGAAACAATGGGGAGGATTCCACTGATTGATGAATGGAAAAAGATATTTGGCTTTACAAACAAACTGCAGGTTTGCTGATAAATTAAATTGAATATTAAAAGATGAAAGAAACAATGGGGAAACCCCCTAAATTCCATAAAAATTAAAAATGAAAAGGGAGGGTTATACATTAGAGGGAAATCTCTGGTATCAGGCATTTCAGGAAGTCTGTACCTCTCAAGTACCTCAGCCAGTGGGGAAAGAGAGAAGGGAAATTGGGATAAAAAGGAGGCTGCGTCCTCCAAAAACTTGAGAGATCCTAGGGGAATGCCCCATGGCCTCTCCCTTTATTTGAATAAAGTAAAAGGACTCCTCTGTCTCCTTTTTGGACAAAAACCTCTGGTGTTTGTGGATTAATTCTCCTGACATACCCACTCTGCTGTACTCACACAGGCCAGATGGGAAAGAGTGAGTCTGAGAAAAAACCTCCCAGCAGCTCCCAGAGCACACACACACACTCACACACACTCACACACAGACACACACACACACGCAGCAGCTCTGCCGTGGAGACACGGGATGGTCCAGACATGGAGTTCTGATGTGTTTTATTTCAGGCAAC
>VZRH01008298.1:536714-572641 GCA_013397555.1 Urocynchramus pylzowi
CCTCTGGAGCTCCAGGGCTGCTGGAGATGGGCCTGGGCTCCCTCTGGGAATGCAGGGAGCAGAAAGCTGCTCCTCTGGGAATCCAGTGGAAAGGCTGTTCTGGTGTCCCAGAAGCTCAGATTGGATCCAGGTAGGAATGCTTGGCTCCTCCCCTGGGCAGAGCCTCTCCCATGGGATGCTGGAATTTGATCAGCCATGCAGGGACACTCAGTGGCCATGGACAGCAGAGATCTCCTGGAGGGAGGATTGGCTGTGGGAGAGATAAAGGAAAGTGCCCAGTGAACAGGAGAGAACTGCCCCAGCTCTGACAGAACAGAACACACCCCCCCACTGACACCTTTCAGCCCAGGACAGGCCCTGCCCATCAGCCCTGGCACAGCTGCTGAAGGTTCCAAGACACCCCATGAGCAAAAGCCCTTCCTCTCCAGGGCCCCAGCCCTGCAGGGGGTGTAGCTCATCCCCAGAGGGTCTGGGATTGCCAAAGCCCAGCTTGGCAGCCCAGCTGGGGAGAGCTGCCAGAAACCAAGTGCTGCCAGCCTGAATGAATCTCATCCAAATAACCAGCACCCATTTTCCTGTCCCACCTTCAGCACCCCAGGCTGCTCCTCAGGCTCAGACCAGCTCCCCTGAAACCCCTCTGACCTTCCCCCCTGCTTTATTTTGAGCACATGGAGCTTGTCCCTCTTTTGCAGAGAATTTCCCTGGACCTGTTGATTCCTCACCCATCAAATTTAAATTTATCTTATCCAGGTTGCAGCCAAGGCTCTGTGCCAGGGACTGCCCACGCTGGTGGCAGATAATTTGTTCTAGTAACCCCCATGCTGCTGGCCCTGCACTGAACCTCCTTCCAGTTCAGCACAGAAGAAAAAAACCCCAACATCCTGTATCCCAAACAGATTTTGGTGGGTGATCCATGCACATGGAGGTCCCACGGGATGGCAGAGATTGGGATATCAGCAGCTGGATTCAGGCCTTGGCAAAGATGAAGGTGTTTTGTACTCCCCTGAGCTGTTCTTATTTACACCCCTGGGATAGATGAGTAATGTGATGGTTGACTTTCACAATTAAAGGGCAAATATTAGAAGTTTTATAGATTTATAGTTATGTTTTACCCCCCTTGTGTTGTTATCAGGGGTGGCCTGAGTTTGGGACATTTGGGAGGGTTGGCTCATTACTATGGCAACAGCTGACCTCCAATCAGGATTTCAGGAAGTGATCTCCACCACTGGACAGGGAAGGAGGAGTCGATGGACAGAACTTTGGGAGGGGCTGAAGGGTTAAAAGGTGAAACCTCCATTGTGAGGATGAGCACATGGTGGGGAAAATCCTCTGCTCCCAGCGCTGTAATATTTTCTCTATTCAATCTTCTGTTGTATTTTTGATAAGGTTCTAATAAACCTTTTAAATTTTTTGGAAGTGAGCATCACTTCTCACACCCCCAAACACAGCACTTCCTCTCCTGAAAAACTCCAGCCTCTGCAAATTAAGGGCCAGGTCACTCCAGCTCCCAGCCATGCTGCTGCTCCTCTTCCAGAGGAATTTGACACCCAAGGCTTTGGTGAAACCTCGTGCTGGGCCCTCCAACCTGTCAGCCACCACCCAGGAGGAGCTGGGCCAGGATCTCTCCTGCCTCTGTGTGAAACAGGATCACTGCTCAAGCAACCTCCCATCAAAAGGGGACCTGCCAATCCACTGGGTCCTTGTGCTCTCATCACAGGGTCTTAAACTCACCAAGATCGAGGGCTCTTGCTTTGCTCACCCCTGAAAAGCAGGAGGAAGCTGCAGATATACTAGGAGCACTTAGGAGGAAAAACATTACAGCATCTAAAGGTACTTTAAATGATTTAGATACAAACTTGCCTGTAATAAGACATCTATTTTGGTTAATCTCTTAGTTGCAAATCTTGAAACTCTTGAACCTGCCTCAGGCTACTGTCAGCAGCACTTCATTTAACACTGCTTATTGGGAATAACTGCTATTTCCCACTGTAACCTCCAAACCTCTTAAAGTCTCTCTTATTGCTCTGCCCAAATATACTTGCCTTCAGGATACAGAGGGTTTTTTCTTGCTAAGAACTGTTAAGATGATTTGAACAAGCTGAATCAGAGGAGACTGTTTCTCAGCCAAAGCAGCCAAAACTCAAAACACCATCCCTGCGATATTTTGGGAGTGATTCTTCTTTTTTTTCTCCCAAGCATTTACTCAGGTTATGAAATCCAACAGCTGCACTTTGATCACTCTTCACAAGCAAAGGAGTGGAAGGAATGGAGGGTTGTGTGTTCATCCTCCAGGAAAGTCACCTGGGGGAGGGATCTCCATCCCTGCCCACACCTGTGGCTGTGGAGACCATCTCCAGCTCACCATGGTCAGAGCTCTCTGCTGGGGGCTTGAGCAGCTCCAATGCAGCTCCTGTGCTCCAAACTCAACCCCATTTTTATTTCAAGGGGATGCAGAGCTCTGGTGGGCACCTGTGACTCCAGTCCCACCCATCCCAGCTCAGCTGGTTTGATTTTAAACACAACCACAGCTGGACCTTGGGCACACCTAGCACTGACCTGAGGGGTGCCACAGCTCCAGCCCCAGCACATCTGGGAATTGCAGCAGTCCTGGGGCAGGGGTGAGGCCCCTCCCTGTCCTGCAGGCACAGGGAGCAGCATGAATCCACTGTTTTTTTGGTTGCCACAGGAGCCCCAGGCAAGAGCAGCTGCAGCAGAGCAAAGAGAGGGACAAGAGCTCTCCAAGTCTTTGAGATGTGGCACTAAAATTCAATACAGGACCTTCCAGCCCAGCCCAGCCTGGGGCAGCCACTCATCACTGCAGGTTTGCAGAGCCCAGAGTAACCTCAGTCACCACCTGCCCTCTGCTCACTGGGAAAAGCTTTGGTCACTAAAGAGTTTTGACCCACGTGGAGCAGGACATAGACATGGGGCACCAGGACCATTATTGTCACTGCTTTTAATGAAGGAATGGGACTATCATGTTTATTGTTCAGAGAAACATTAGTTTGAGAGGTTGTGAGATTTTAAAGGAGTAATCAGTTGGTTATAGTTTAAAGTAGTTATACATTTTTTTTGTTGCAAGACAATACATTAACTTTCGAATTTAATAGATAGCTGCTACAAGGTTTATTTTGTTTTTCTAACTTATCACTTTTACTTAATTTGTTGTGTTGTGGATACTTTTGCTCAATGGGTTTCTGTCACATGATTAAATATATGTTTTTATTATAACTTCTAAACTCTTAACTTTATACAACCACACCCCTACATTATAAACACTTTATTATCTTATCAATACAATTTCTCACTTACTTAAGGCATATTCTTAGAACGAACTTATGACTTACTTATAAAGCAGAGACATAAATTTATGATTTCTCTACTTAATATTTGTAGACTTGATTTTTACATCTGCTCCTTCCAAGGCTGCAGATCAAACCCTCCTGTAGAAGATTCTATCTTTCCATTTCCCACACAGGACCCCAAAGAAGAGGGACAGAGCTCACACCAGACACAGGCCTGACTTGGGATCAGTTTCTATTCCCAGCAATATGCTTGAGAAAGTGCCCAGCATTAAGGGATTACAGCTCTGGGGGTTTAGAGACACACTCTCACATCCATCTGCACCAGGTTTCACACAAAAGCCTTGCCAGAAACAAAACCCCAAACCAGTGTGAAATACATAAGCTGTGATAAATAACAGCCTGTCTGCTCTGTGCATTCACCCTGGTTTTGTAGGGATGAGGCCACCAGTTAATCCAGTCTCTGCCAAGGCCCCTTCCATCCTGGAGAGTTTCAGAAGTCATTTGCAGACATCTCAGCTTGCCCAGTAATTTTGTCCCTTATTAAATATTGCTAATGACAGGGTTTTAGACTCTCAGCCATATATTCACTTTCTGTTCTAGTATAAATTTTAATCTGTCTTCCCTCTTCCTTCTAGACAAGTCTTTAAAAAAAATTACTGGAATATAAAGGAAAGCACCAAGTAATTGAGCAGAGCTGCTGAAAGCAGAAAGGAAGGAAAGCTAAGGAAAGTTATAATGATTGAAAAGTTCAATGAAATCGGAGGAAAGCAGGAAAAATTCCGATTTTTAATGAAATGGATGGCGAGGTGTCACTGGCACATGGCAGCAGATCCCTGGAAGGTGAGCTCTGTTTTCCCAGCCCAGGTCAGGCTCCCACCTCCATGGGCCACTTCAAAACCATCACCCCACTCCCCTTCCTTTGTTTAAACTAGGGCTGCATTTTCTCCTCTCCATTCACCCTCAAGCTAAACCTTTTCATCTGGTGCTTTCAAAGCCTAACCAATAAAATGTTGAAACCAATAAAACTGTTTGTAGGGGGAAAGTTTTCTGAAGAAAGCAAGCACAGAAGATGATGTTTTACCAAAAGCTATAGGCAGAAAAGGGGAGGCTGGAGTTGAAAAGCCCATGCAGATGAATCTTGAACGGTCTATTCTCACCCTCATAATGAGCACATACATGATTAATGAAAATATTTATCCTCATAACCCACTGCAGAGAGTTAATATTTAATCCAAAGTCCATGTGAAAGCCCAGCCTCTCCTGGTTCCTCACCTACCTTCTTGTTTCCTTGGAAATCTCTGAACCCTGCCAACTGACCTGAGATTTGGCTCTTTGGGGCTGGCTTTTCCTGGCTTTCTGCATAAGTCCCACACCTTTTGATCCCCAAAGCTCTGCCACCCGGGACCTACAAGGTTTCTCAGATAATCCCGTGGAGCTGCTGCTTTGTAAAGTGCCTCACTTTGATATTCAAGGCAAAGCTGGACAGCCCACACATGAAAAGACATCCTTCCCTTTCTTCCCAGGCTTAATTCCATCTGCAAATTAAACATATCGAGGCAGATATTTATAGAGGAATGCCCTGATCCTCCCAGGAGGGCCCTGCAGTCTCCAATGTGTAATTTTGCTTTAGGAATATGATTTTAATCTTGATTTTTTTCCGAGGCTGGTGGCAGGAGAGGAGCAGGGCAGGGAAGGGGGAGTGCTGGAGGTGGGGCTCTCCTCTGCTGCCCCACACTTTGAGCCCTGGGGTGATGCAGTGGGGGGTGGCTGCATGAACCCAGGGGCTCCAGGCTCTTTCTGCTCCCCTGTCCTTCTCCTCTGCAGAGCTGTTTCAGGACAAGGGCCTTAAAAGGTGACAGTTTTCACTTTTGAAAGAATGGGGTCTGTAAACTTTGCCAGTGAGAGCTTTCAACTGTGACTTGGAAAAAAAAAACCCCAAACCAAACCAACCTCCTTTAAAAATGGTGCACAGATTGAAATAACTGCCCAGCCCTGGGTCCTGATGGCCCTTTGTGACAAGGAGCTCTCACAGAATCATCCACCTCCCTGCATCCCAGTCCTCCATCCCATATTTTCACTGTGGGCAACCACCAGCACTAAAAAAAATCCACAAAAAGAGAATGTTTTGGCTTATGTCATTTACAGATATGCACTAGAGCAGAGGATAAAGGACTTTTATTTTGTTTTCCAGTTAAGTATTTTCATTTTATCCTCTTGTTAAAGAGTAACTCAATGCTATTCTTTTGCCCAGCATCACTCACTTAAACATCCTCCTGATGGGAAGAGTTCAGGGGAGGGAAACTTGCAGGAAAGATGGTTTCAGTAGTAATAAGAAGGGGGACTTGGGCACATTTCTGCATGCTATGAGGTATGTCTTTAAGCTTCAGTAAACTTTTGGAGTCCCTGGGAAGCTGGTAATGTGCCTTTGAAGGAAGTATGACTTATGAAATTGCAGTTTTTAGCTTAGCTGGGTAATGTTAATGAGAAAATATCATGGGCTGCGGGTGGAAGTCTCCTGAATCCCATAAGTTAGGAGTAAATTATTCTGTTTTTCTAAATGAAGCAGCGCTGTGCAATGCTGCTCCTAAATCAGGCTGATGGTGAGAATTATTTATTCATTTGTGAAGGTCCAGAGAGAAGCTCAGGCAAATAAATACAAACTAAACTGCATGAGAGAGTTACAAACTTGAGCTTGCTGTGGGCATGGAAGAAAAGGATTTGTGAGAGGGAACAGGAGGGTTGGGGACCAGCACCTTGTGTGAAGGAGGAGCTGGAGGGACAAATCCTCCTTTCTGCTGGAGCCACAGTGAAGATGATCAACCCCCCCAAGCTTTCAGCTGCAGTGCAGCAGCTTCCCTGTAATTAAAGCTTGAGCTCTGCAGCTCTGCCTGTGCCTGCTGCAGCCCGGCAAGCACATCAAAGGGAGATGTTTCCCAGAGGACAGCTCCCACACCAGGGAATTCAGGGTTTGATGCACACCCCAGTGTGTAAGTGGTGGCCCAGCAAAGCCCCTGAGCAGCAGCTCAGGGCTGCATCACTGAGCAGGTGATGCCACATCCCCCTGGGGCTCCTGGTGCTCGCTGCTGCCCTGGTTTTGGGCAGCACAGCTTCACCCAAGGGAGCCCTTTGGGGCTCCCAGCTCCTCTGGGCTCTGCAGGTACCACACAGCTCATCTTCCCCTGCTGCCAGCACCTGGCCTCCTACCCAGAGAGGATTTATCCCTCCCTGAGCAGGTCTCCACTGATGGTGTTAATCAGGGAGATGGACGAGTACAAGCCCATTTATTGTGCACTGTGGGTGAGTGATAAGTCTGTGCCAGAGCCTGGGAAAGCAATCAGGAGAAGGGAGCGAAAGGAAGAGGAGGGAAGAGCAGCATTGTGGGTAAATATGTGCACTTCTGGTGGTGATTACCCTCCAAGTAATTAGTTTTTAAATCAGGCAGACGTTTCGGGAACTACTCGCTATGAGCTGCTTTAATTATTTATACTCCCTTTTATTCTTATTATTTATAGTCCTCCTCTTTGGATGGAGATGCTCTGTGGAACCTGACCCATCTCCAGCCCTCCCTGGCCCAGCAGCCACCTCCTCCAGGGCTGCCAGGCACCCCCAGAGCCCGGCTGTGCTGGGGGACCCCTCTCCCTCCCAGAGCCAGGCAAGGCAAGGAGGGCCCATCCTTGCAGTGCAAAGCTGTTCAGCTCAGTGATTAAACTCTCACTCATCTTCATTTCCCTCATTTGTTAAAGTGAGGCCACTCAATAAGCCATTAGTGCCAGGTCCTTTCTGCCAGCCCAGGCATCCTGAGGCACATTTCCCTTGGAGGGTGTGGGCAGGGGGAGCAGCTCCTTGCCTGCCCCCTCCTCTGCCCAAACCCTCCCCATCCAGCCCCTCCCAGCTCACTCCTGGGAGGCTCTGGGGAGCGAGGGGGAATTTTGCAATGGCCAGCCCTTCCCCCAGCTGGGATTTTTCCCACAGCACCACACAAGCCCCTGTTCCATCAGAGCATCTGGTGTTGCTGCTCTCCCCTCGCCAACCCCACCTCTCTGGAGCTTCCCAACATCTGGAAGCCATTCCCTGCACCATTCCCATGAAGGGACCTCTGACCCCTTGAGCTCTTCCTCTGCCCTGAACAAAAGCTGCCCTTACTGCTGAGCTGGGGAATTTTGCCTGCTTTCCCCTCTCTCCATCCACAAACCATTTCTCAACGTGTCACCAGGACAGCATCTGCCTGGGAAGCCCTGGAGCATCCCCTGTCCCTCCATGGACACTCAGATTCCAGCATCTGCCTGGGAAGCCCTGGAGCATCCCCTGTCCCTCCATGGACACTCAGATTCCAGCATCTGCCTGGGAAGCCCTGGAGCATCCCCTGTCCCATCTTCCTCACATGCTCAGACACCAACAATGAGGAAAACTGCAAAAAAAACCCCAAATCCCAGCACAAGAAAAACTACAACATGGGGAAAAACTGCTGTAGGTTCCTCCAGGAGCAAGGCCTGTGTTTGTAGTTACTACAACTACACAGTGATTTCCCCTGCTCCCTCCCTAGGAGCTTTTGCTCTGGGTCTTGCTCTGGTTCCAGCAGTGAGAACCCCTTGACTTTGCTGCTTCTCACCCTGGAATCCTTTCTGAGCTGTGGGGGTGAGGGGGATTTGGGGTAAGGCAAGCACAGAGCTGCTGTGCAGCTCAGAAAATGGAAGGGTATGAATAGGGATGGGTTTGGCAAAGGGGGGCCCATCACTGCACACTCACTGGATGCCACGTGAGATGAGACAATTCACTGCACCAAAACCCAGGTGCCAGCAGAAAAGCAGAGTTAAAATGTGCATAAGGCTGTCCTGTGCTCTAGAGCCCCTCAGGAACCCGACCTGAGTGCTGCCCTGCTGGCTTTGTTTTCATCCAGTCCCACAGCCACACAATCCCAGAGGGGCTGAGGCTGGAAAGGACCTCTGGAAGTCACTTGCTCCAGCCCCAGCTTAAGCAGGGTCACTTAGAGCTCCAGGTGGCTTCTGAGTTCAACTACTCAGGGGGGAAAATACAATCAACACGTCAGACAGAGATTAAACCAGAGGGGACAGTGTCAGATCTGTGACACCAGGGAAAAACCAGGTTTTCAGGATGGACAATCTTCCAAGGGAAGCCAACTTCCAAGGGCACCCCAAGGCCAACCCTGCAGCCACGAAGGGTTTTGAAGACCACCTGCCTGTGGAGCCAAAGCCACAGTGGTGTGAAAGACAAGCTCCTGCCTGCCCTTGAACTAGGGGCAGCCCATTTCTCCATAAAAACACCAGGAAGCCCAGTGGGAACAGCTCCACCATGGAAGCAGAGGGATGGGATCCACCTGGCTCCCTCAGGATCAGGCTGGCTCCACCCCAAAGGTGCTCAGCACAATCAGCTCCAGCAGTTTGTAGAGTACCTGGGGCAGGTGTCTGAGGTGGGATGAGTCAAGGGGGTCAGGAATTCTCTTTCACCCTAAAGAGGGCAGTTCTGGGGTTCTGGGGCTGGACTCTCCCATCACCCCCAGCCCTCCATGCAGCAACGACTGCACCAAGGCTGGGAACAGACATTTCCAAACAAGCCTCCTTCTATTTGCATTCGAAACATTTATTTTGGGAAATACATATTAAACACTATTATTTATACAAAAATGGACTAAATTTTCATAATGCTTATAACCCCCAAAAGGCCATTTTAATAGATCTGGATGAAGGGTTTTTTTATTGTATTATTTTCTTCTTTTTTTTTCCTTCAAAAAAAAAAAAAAGGTCAGGTTACAAAGGAGAAAGCGGCGTTGTCTTGCTTGGCCCAGCTTGAGATACCAACTAGAGGAAAAAAAAGTTTAAGATGGCATTTGCACAAGTGCCTCACACAAGAGGTTTTTCTCCCCTTTCAGTCTTTTTTTAACACTTGAAATACATTTTTTTTTCAGTTAATACATTTTTTGTTGTTGTTTTTGCTAAAATATAGCAAGTCAGCAAGTAGAGAATTGCTGTTCCCCAACAGCTCTGTGGGGCTGTTGTGGAGGGGGGATATGAGTGAAGGGGAGAAGGGATTCTCACAATGCACCCCCCTGCCCACACCCCTTTGGCTGCTGGGGGGGACATGTGGGGAGCCCCTGAAAACCTGGGCATCCCCAGCAAGGGGGGAGCAACCCCCTCCCTCCTCCCATGCTGAGCCAGGCCCTGTCCCCCGTGGGCTCTGCAGGTGCCTTCCAGTGCTAGAGGAGGGGACACGCTGCCACTTCAGTGTGTGCTGCCAAAAATGGGTGATTTGCAGGAAGTTTTTTTCCCTTAGAGAGGATTGGGAGACTGGTGGACACCAGAAAGGCAAAAGGAGCTGGGGAGAGGGGCAGGACTGCAGAGCTTAGCTCCAGGACCCCCTGCTCCTGTGTCACAGTGCTACCTAACGCTTGCAGGGTCTGATTTACTGGAGACACACAGAAAGAGAAGGGTCTGGGGGCAGAGCAGGGGGAGCAGCACCCACAAACACCCCCCAGCCCCCCCCCAGAACAGCTGCAGGGCTCGGTCAGCACATGCACAGAACCCCTGCACAAGGACCAGCAAAACAGGAGCATCTTCCCTGGACACACAGGGGACCCAGGAAATGAAAAGGAATTTACAGATACGCAAGAGCCTCCTCTGATGTAGGGAAAAGCCCAAGAATCACAAGGGTCAGACAGGACAACCCTCTGCCTCCCACCACTGCTTTGCAGAGACGAAGTTCCACGCTCAGCCCCCTCAGGACAAACACACTCGGAGCCTTCAGAGGACAAAGACCCACCCAACTGAGTGACAAATAAATACACAAGTGTTCCCAGGACATCAGCCACAGCTCTGGCCCAAAGGAAAGGGAATGAGAGTCTCTGTGGAGGTTCACAGCCTTCTGCAGGCTGCAGACAGACAAGGCAGACCCTCCCTCCCCTCTCCCATGCTATTGCAAGGTCACAGTCTGAAAAGGCACTTCTCCCAAAGCAGGTCGCTCTGCCTGGCCGGGGGTCGGTGACAGGCGAGGTGACACCTAAACACTCCCAGTTTATTGCATGTAGACAGGGTACAGGGGCTGGCTTGGGGGCTGGCAGGTCCCAGAGGGCTGCAGAGGGCTCGGAGGAGCAGCAGGAGACAAGGATGGCACTGCCTTGCTCTCTTCATCCCACCGTACCTTGCTTCCGAAGGCTCCTTTCCCCTGGAGGAACCCTCGCCTTCAATGGACGGAGAGCAGCCCCTGCATGGAGGGGCTGCAAGGGCTCCAGGGCACCCCAACCCTGCTGGCCCCACACATCTGCTCCCCTGGGTTTGGCTGTGGGGCCACAGCTGGGGGCAAGCGAGAGCCCGACCTCCGCAGAGGGACGGTCCCCGGGCCAGGGACGCCGCTCTGGGGGCTGAGCACAAAACTCACGGCACAAAGCGGGGGGAGAGCGGCCACCCCGCTCCACGTCTGGTTATTTGGTCAGTTTACATGGCAGGGGGTCAGGGAGCAGGGCAAGAGGGACAGTGGCAGAGGGTTTATATAAAAATAAAGGGGGAAGAGGGGAGAAACAGCGAGCGTGAGCGAGCGAGGTCCTGGCTGCGGCGAGGGACGGTTACATTTCGTTGGCCACCAGCTCTTTGTCGGCCACGCCGTTGGACAGAGAGCTCTGGCCCTCGTTCAGCCTCTTCACCCTGTAGGCTTCAAAGTGGATGTTGCTGGTAATATCCTTGATGTTCTGCATGTGTGTCCTGCAGGGAAGGAGATGGAGCAATCACACCAGCCCAGACTCTGCGCCCCAACCTGGTCACCCCAAACACCCCCCAGTCCCAAAGTCCCCTCCTGCCTTGGAGGTTAATGGGGCCTTTAGGGCACAGGAGGGAAGTAAAGGCAATAACTGGCAGCATTATTGGGCAGCAGGAGCTGAAGCCTTCACTTGTGCCTGGGGACACAGGACCTGTGGCTGCAGAACACCCACCCAGGGAGATCCTAACCCTTCCAGTCCTGGAGTGAGGTTTTGTAGCCCCACACAACTCTGCCAGCAGCAGATCACATGTGCAGAGTTTATTTGCAGCCAAACTGGGGAGGAGCCCAGAGCCCCCTCTCCAGCAAGCCCAGGGGGCTCAGCCTCCCTCTCCCCCACAGAAGGGACATTTCTTTCAAGAGGGACCAGCCATCACCCAGGCCCCACAACGACACCCCAGTGAAGGGCGATGTCTTTGAACTGGGGGTGAGATCTGGCACTGGTGTGGGACCACTAAGGCCAAATGCTGCCTGCAGGTGAGCTGGAGCCACACCACCAGCAATCCTGACCCCTCCCCTGCTCCTCTCCCCCCTGCACCCAGCCCCCAAGGAGTGGGGCCACCCCTTGCAGAGGGGCTTCAGAGTGGCAGTGGGCTGGGAGGGAAGGCAGGGATGGAGGGGTGGAGGGATGGAGCAGCAGAGCAAAGCAGCAGCTGCTTCAAGCTGTGCTGGGCTGTCCCCTTTCCCTGGATGCCACCTGGTGAGCAAAGGCTCTGGGGACAGGGCACTGACCTGATGAGGAGGTCCCGCAGGTAGGCGAACTCACAGTGTGTTGTGTTCTCCACTGGCAAGAGAGACAGAAAGCCATCAATGAGCCCCCGTGGCCACCACCTGGGGCAAGCAGCACCTGGGGGCTTCCCCAGCGTGTGGAGGGCTCAGATGGGCTCTGACACCCCAGGGAATAAGTGCAGGACTCAGGAGTCCTCTTTGCTGCTGTAAAGCTGGCACCGGTCCCTGGCCCAGCTGAGCCCTGGCGAGGTCTGACTGAGCATCAGTGTCCCACCAAGGAGGAGCTGCCAGCAGCACCCCAGCACAACCCCAGAACCCCAGACAAGACAGGGAAGGGCTGTGGTGAGCTCTGCAGTGAGCACCAGGCGTGTCTCCACTGGAGTTTCATCTGTAGCTCGGCCAGGAGCATCCTGCAGCATCCCAGGCACTCTGTGAGGGCTGCCAGGGCTCTGCAAGGACGTGAACTGCTGCTGCCAAAGGCCTCTGCTGGCAGGAGGAGGAGTGCTTGCAACAGGGAAAAATCAAGGGGTGCTTCTCCACCACAATCAGTCTGACAGCTGCTATTTGACCTCTAGTTTTACTCAATTTAGAGGAAGAACTCCTTTTTAATTTTTTTTTTTTTTATCCCAACAATCCTGTACATAAAATAGCAGAATCCTTTGTGGTGGAGAAGACCTCTAAGATCGAGTCCAGCCATTAAACATCATGCAGGAATGGCAAAACACAAACAACACTGCTGTGCAAAGGCTGCCTGTGGCCATGGCTGTGTCCTGGGGGTCTCCCTGTGCTGAAGGCAGATGCCTTCACAAGTAGAAGGTGAGGGTTTAATGAATCCCATTGAACTCAGAATGTTCAGGGACACAGCACGAGAGGGCAGCAGAGCTTCAAAATACACTGATTTTCCTGGCAGCTTTGTTAAACCATCCCTCAACACAGGATTCCTATTAAAGACTCGTAAATGAGAGGAACCTGTGAAGTGAAGGGGAGGAAGATGAGAGAGGTGGCACTGGAGATGAGCCAGCTGGCTGCCAGAAACCACCAACAGGGAAATTGTAGCTGTGCTGGAGCCAGGAGCTTTCATCTAGCCTTTAAACCATGAATGCAAAATGGGGAAGAAAAAAGGGAGATGCTGATGGGAAATGGAAGAGGGAAGAGATCCCACAAGGGCATCAACCAAAGGCATGGTGGGGGGTACAGATCCCAGGAGAAGGTTCTGACAGGGGCTTGAGACATGGGGATGCCACTGGTGTGCCTTGAGACATGGGGATGCCACTGGTGTGCCTAATCAGGCAATCAGCTGTGCAAGAAGCACAAGCCAGGCCATGAGACCCCCAGAAATGTCCCCTCCAGCACTCAGCAGACCCCAAGACACACAAAGGCCCAGGAACCCATCACAGGAGCACTGGCCAAGGTGTTTTCAGTCCTCAAACATCAGGAAAATTATCTTTTTTTGGAGGGGCAGGGAAACACCACATCCACCTCAACTTCTACTGCTGGTTTTGGACTTTATTGCCTTCTGCCACAGCAGGGAGGTGAGCTCAGGTGGGGAAGCAAGGATGAGGTACCTTCAATGGTGCCCCACTTGGTCTTCCTCCCAAGGATTCTTCTTCCATTCACTTGGTACTCCTGGTCACTGCCCACCACTGCAAATGGGATCATTTCCTGTGGAAAGAGAAAAACAAGGCTGTGATTTCTTCTGAGAACTGGTCAGGAAACCAAACCAGTGAGCAAAGTCCTACATCCTCCTGTTTCCAGGGGCTTTCATGGGATGAGCTGGTTTGCCCCTGATGCTCCTGAGCAGAGCTGCCTGCCAGGCCCCACAGGCAGCCCAGGACTGGGTACCAGCATCTCCTGCACATGTGCCCAGCCTAAAACCAGCCCAAACCCAGCCTAGTCCAGTCCCTCATTGGCAGGCACCAGGTACAGATGGAGCAAAAGTACCCCAAAGCTGCCCTGGGAATTGCCCCCAGCATCTGGCAACCTGTGGCCAACTCATTTTCTGATCCAAGTTGGTGTCTTTGAACTTCAGAGTTTCTAAAAGACCTTTTTCTTCCTCGAGTTTGTCCAATCCACTTTACTATGCCAAAAAAATTGCTGGCTGATTCCTGCAGTGTGGAATTGCCAGCTGCAGGCAGCCTACAGGTGAAATTTCATCCCAGTGCTGGGAAGGCTGCTGCCCTAGCCAGGGATGGGCAGGCACCTCTGCTCCCTGAGCCTGGGGCAGGGGAAGGGGCCACGGACCCTCTGCTGAGGGCACCTGGCAGGGGTGGAGATGGGGGAGGAGGATGGACAGGACACCTTCCCCACCCTCCTTCCACCCCTGCCCTGAGCTCTGGCAGGATCCCTGCTGCTGGGCAGACCCCATGGGCAGGGCAGAGCAGCTTTGGGAAGACAACAGAGGCCTTTTGGAAGGGAAGCCCAGGACATGCCCAGGCCTGGAGCTGCAGGGTCTGCCCCAGCCTCGGGCCCTGCACTGACCCGGAATTTGTCGTTCACCAGCCGATCTTCAGAGTCCTCATCAAACTCCTTCTGGGGGTACACGTCGATCCCGTTGGCCAGGAGATCAGCCATTATCTAGGAGGGAAGAGCACAGGGACAGGTGAAGGACAGGCAGGCACAGGAGCTGCACTCCCACCACGGCAGCTGCTGCCAAAAGGGTCTCTGAGTGATGCCCACCAGTCACAGCAGCAGCATCCTCCCTCTCCATCCCAAACACTGCCCACCTGGGGGACAGAGACTGTGCCACACACCCACCAAGAGCTTGCCCTGGAACCTCTGCAAGAACCTGGTGCCAAGACACAGGTTCTTGCAGAGTGAGATGAAGTTACATGAGCTGGATGTTGTTTGGGGATTGGAGAATACAAACAAGACAACCCAAGCTGCCCAAGCAAAGGGGAACACAGCTGCCAGGCTTGTAACAAAAAGGTGCAAAGCTGCTCTCTGGTGCTTGTTTACAAATTCCTTGGAAAAGGAATGTGATCTGTGGGGACAAGGACACAGCTTGGAAGGGCAGACTCTAAGGACTTTACCTCTCTGCAAGGCCAAGAGATGCTGAAATCTGATTCCTGGGTGGAAGCTCAGCACAGGGAGCTTGAAGGATCAACCTTCTCCTACAACGCTGCAAACCCCAACCCAGGCTGGCAGCAGCTCCCATCACTTCCTGTGGCAACAACTCCACACCAGTCCTACAGTGCAGGCTGGCAAAGGAGTGGATCCAGCCCAGGGGATGCCCCCAGCCAGCTCCCACCCCCAACCAAACCCCACACTGAGTTTAGGGGAACAACCCAACAAAGCCAACTCTGGGGAGCAGATTCCACTCCCTCAGCACAGCACTGGCACCAACCTGCAGCCAGGCTGGTGCTTCACATCCCCTGCCCAAACCCAGAACCTATCATCTCTCTGAACCAGCGACACCCAGATGCAGACAGGGGCTCTGCTTTTGGAAGCACACATGCAGGCACACTGGAATGAATGAGTGGAAAAAATCCCAGCCTGTGCCCAGCTGGCCTGATTTCCTGCCCTCTCATCTGCTGGAAGCAAACACACCATGTGGTGAAATGTTCTCCCTCCATCTGAAAGGATTTGGGAGGTCTGGTTACAGTCAGGAAGCAATCAGAGATAGGATGAGCTCGTCCTGTGCTGAGCCAGTGCAGCACAGCAGAGCCAGGCACTGTCCCCATGATCTTCCATGGTATCAGCAGCCAAGGGTACCCAGGTGACATCTGAGGTCCCAGACTGACTTTGCAGTGCCAGAGCCAGCCAGCCACCTGCAGGCACAGGGATGGGTGCACTGGTAACCTCTGAATGGAGCCAGCAGCCTGCAGAAGCCACCACAGAGAGCAGATGTGGCACCATGGACTCAGCCCTCCGTGTCCCCTCACCAGCTCCTAGCAGAGCTCTGTGCAAACAGCCTGACAAGCCAAGTGAGCCCAGCCTGGGTCACCCCTCAGCTCCATTCCCAGCCAGCCTCTAGCCAAGGAAATTGCTTGGAGAGTTTGGATTAGCCCCCAAAACCAGACTGAGTATTTTAGTGCCTGATGCTGCTCATTAAGAACTGGGAAGGAGAGGCTCCCACACTGCTGTGGGAAGGAGCAGCTTGCCCTCTCCTGCAAGGGGGCATGGAACCACCCCTGGCTAAGCTGTCCATAACCAAAGGAGTGGCCCCTCAAACTACTCTTTTGGCAAGACTCTCTTTCCCTTTATTTCTCCCAGGTCAGGCTCATGGATCAAGGAGCCTGGTGGTTTTTACTTCTGCAGGGAATGCTGAGGCCATCACGCCTGCAGCCACATCCACCGCCCACACAAATGGATTTACAGACCCTTACCAAACCCCCAAATGAGCCACCTCCACCTCTCAGAGCACAACCCATGCCTTGCTGTGGATTCAGACAGCCCCTCCTCACCTCCCAAACACGGGAATTTCATACCTTGCTTCCCTCTTAAACCTCACCCAGCTGAGCTCAGCAAACCCACACGTTTTTGACTGGTTCCTGTATCAGTGCACAATGCTGCAGAGGGAGGCTTTTCCAGCCCCTACGTGCATCAACCTCCCAAAATAACAGAAACCAGCCTGAAAATAACAACAACAACAACAAAGGAGGGAGGAGAAGCAGGCCTGGAGCTCCAAACTTATCCTGCACTGACAAAGATCCAAGAGAAACACGAGGAAGTGCTTGGAGAGCAGGCCTACCCCGCGGCCACGCGGGATCGCTCCGAGCTGCAGCCGGAGGAATGCGCCGGGCTCCCGGCCAGGCACTGCCTGCACAGCCCTGCCAGGAGAGCCACGAGGGGCACAGGGGCAGCAGGGGATGGGCTAGCACAGATGGGAGCCCAGGGAAGGGGCAGCAGCCCCTTACCCGTTGTTTGAAGTAGTCCCTCTCCTCCAGCGTTAGCGTGTCGGCTTTGGCGATCACCGGGACGATGTTGACCACTTTGCTCAGGCGCTTCATGAACTCGATGTCCAACGGCCGCAGCCTGGAAAACAGCAGGGAAAAGGGGATTGGAAAACAGCAGGGAAAAGGGGATTGGAAAACAGCAGGGAAAAGGGGATTGGAAAACAGCAGGGAAAAGGGGATTGGAAAACAGCAGGGAAAAGGGGATTTGCACTCCGAGGCTGCTGCGATCCCTTGGCAGGGAGGGGCATTCAAAGAGCAGAGAGGGAATCACTTCCTTTCAGATAGGACAAGTAAAGACATTTTCTTAAAAGCACAACAGCCAGAGAGGGTTTGACAACACTTTAAACATTTCCCTTTCAAAGCTGCCGCTGTCCCTGTGAACCCTCACAAAGCCCCGTGAAGTGGCAGAGGGCTTTTATCTCTGCAGGGCCACAGAGGACTGCAGGAACTTGCCCAGAGCTACTGGTGTCCTTGGTGGGGCTGGGATGAGAGCAGGGCAATGCTGGCTGCAGGGCCAGCCCACTGCCATGTACAAATCAAAACCTGCTCCAGCTCTATCCAAGCTGTCACCAACCATCCAGGGACAGCACAACGTGGACATGGCCACGGGTGACTGTCCCTGCTCACACTCCCCTGTGTTGAGCACCATTTGCTTGGGACAACTTACTGAGAGTATTTCTGCATGCCCCATTTAATATCTGCTTCATCATTTGCTCCCAGAGTGTTTGGAAGCACCTGTAACACTGGTGGTACAAAAGCAATAAAATGGAAATTAATATTTATGCAAAATATTTATGTTGTTCAAAGTGATATAGATACTTTATCCAGAAAACTTGATGCTGAAGGTTTATCATATGCCTGCACAGGATTTTGATTTAGGGAGCCTTTAAGTTCTCCATCAATGTCACACAATCTGTGATTCATAGTGGTCTCTAGATTTCTTTCAAAGGGTCATACAAAAAGGTTGTAAGAAAGGGTTCACTTTAAGTAAACCCTGAAGTCTGTGGTTATGCACAAGCTGGGAGTGCCTCTCACATTCATCAGCTGGGATTAAAAAAAGCTCTGGACATTCTCCCGGGGCTCACAGAGCACAGAAGAGATGCTGCTTGTTCCAGAGGGCAAGAATGTCAGAAAATCTCTACAACAAAAGTCTCAGCAGAGGAAAGCTGCAGGGATTGCATAACCCCAGTGATCAGTGCCTCGGGAAATCCCTCCCTGCTGACAGCTCCACTTCCAAGGCCTGCAGACAGTGATGAAGGCACCTGGCCATCATCCTCCTCCCTGCTCCTCAGTCCTCTCTGAAGGTGTTTTAACTGCTGGGGGTCCCAAACCAGGAGAAGAAAACCCTCCTTGGGACACCTCCAGGTGCTGCAGGTCCCCCTTGGTGGCTCTGAAGGTGAGGGGGACATGCAACACAGTTGAGTTGGTGTTGTCTTTTTTTGAAAAGGAAACCTGGAGGTCCCAGGGTCAAGAATCATCTCTGGGCAGGAGGTGTTTGAAATGAGTCCTCACTGAAGGGCCAAGAGAGCACCCACTGCCACCACACCCAAGCCAAACCCCACCATGGTCTCCCTGGGCCCTACAAAGGGCTCAGAGACCCCTGCAGACCCAGGCTCAGGAGTGCAGAGGGGAAGGGACTGATCCTGCCCCTCAGCAGCCACCAGGCAGTGTCCCCATCCCAAGGGGACACCTCTGCCTGGCTCCAGTGCTGAGGGAGGGACATTCAGCCCCAAAGAGACTCGCTCAGCTCCAGCTGACCTGAAAACAGCAGCTCAAGGCT
Source organism: Urocynchramus pylzowi (assembly GCA_013397555.1). Taxonomy (NCBI): domain Eukaryota; kingdom Metazoa; phylum Chordata; class Aves; order Passeriformes; family Fringillidae; genus Urocynchramus; species Urocynchramus pylzowi. The sequence continues at coordinate 555,185 of VZRH01008298.1, forward strand.
GCCCCAGAGCAGCCAGCACTGGTGACCCAGCTGAACCCTCCCCTGGTCATCCCCTCTCGCAGGGATGGAGCTGGACTGTGCCAGGTGGATCCTGTCCCCACACACCAACACACACAGCCCTGAGCACGTCATTAGCACAGGGACAAACGAGGTCCTAACACAAACACAGGGTCACAGATCACCCTGGGCCCCAGGAAAAAGAGATTTTGGCTATTAAAGGGAAAAAAGAATAGAAAAAACCACAAGGAACCCCCCATGGACACATCTAAACTGACTTGCTGCTGGCAAACATTGTTTGGAGCTCTGCATAATGTATTTCCCAGACCTCCAAGGAAGTAATGCAGTAATGCTCCTTTCCCAGCAGAATTCTTTCCCCTCCTCTCTCTTTGCTATTTTCCAAACAATTTTTCTCTTCTAAAAGCTTCTTCCCCACTGAGCCTGTGTTCCTGCCTCTTTCATCAGCTTTTCCTTTAAAGACCAGGATGCATACAGAGCATGAATCCACAATCAGGCAGACATTAGAGTTTCAGCTCAATCTACATGCTAAAAGCTCAGTTCCATCCCTCAGATCCCTCACACATCCCGAGGATGCCACAGTGAGCCAGGAGAGGAGGCAGAGCCAGGGCCTGGGCAGACCCCTGCTGTGTCCAGCAGCATCCCCCAGGCTGTGTCCATCTGCACCCAGGCACCTCTGACACAACTTTCTGCTCCCATGGGCTCCTGCAAGTGCCTCATCCACACAGCTCACCTCCCTGCATCACCCTGAGACTCCCCAGCAGAGCACACTGTATGTTTTTAGGGTTTTCTGCAAGTTTCTAGATGTCCTATCAACTCCTGCTAGGTAGGTAGCTCCCCCAAAACCTTAACTGTGTAAAAGGAAGTGAACCTTTCCACTAAGAACAATGCCTGCCTGTAGCTACACATCACATTCATGTGAAGACACCATGGATTAAGGTGGTGACAAGTGTTATTTGCTCCAAGCACATCACACAGGGGAAGGGAAGGCTCAAGACAAAAACCAATCTTTTTTCCTCCCCTTCCCCAAACAGTCCCTGATATTCTTAACTTACAACATACACTTTTTGGGCTTTGCTGGGAGGGGTGGAGGAGCTCGAAGGGGAGTGGATGGGCTGGAGCAGGAGGTGCAGCATGGGCTCAAACCACTCCAGGTGGTGCTGGTTGTTCCTTCATCCCCTCCTGCCGTGGGCCTGGGGGAGGCTGTGCAGCTGGGCACGCCTTGCCAGGGCTGGGCACACACTTGTGGTGCCCAGGACACACATTATTTCTGCCACAGTGCACAGACAGGATCTAAGCACAGGCTCATTCCTGCTGGTTCCCCTGAAATGCTGTTACAGGAATCAAAATCCACAGTGAGCTGGGAAGTTATTTCCTTTTGGTTGTGCCCCAGACCAAACTAACAGCAGGAATTTGAGCTGTGTGTTAAGCAAACACCAGTGAGGAGCCAGCAGCTGCCCAGCCCCATCACCTGCTCCAGGGAGCTGGTGGGCACTTGAGAGGGGCAGCCAGAGGGGAAAGAGGGAGTGGGTGGCAGCTCCTGAGCCACCAGCCCTGGTAGAGGCAGGAGAGGTGCTGATGAGGCCAGGCAGAGTTCCAGAGCCACTCCTGAGCTGAACAGAGCTTTGCAGGGGTCAGAGCAGGGATATTTATTGGGTGGCAGGGCCCAGCTTGTGCAGCTGCAGCTGGAAGCCCCTGCCAGCACCATCCTCAGCCTTCACATGCATGGTTACATGGGACTGTTACAGGCTGTGTGTGAACTGGATGGGCTGCAAAGCCTGTCCTGAACTCCCTTGTGAACTCCCTCATGCAGCAGAAACTTCTCTGCTGATTAACCCTGGAGCTGCCTGGATGGGAGGGCCAGACTGAAACTGAGCCAAACAATCCTCTGCTCCAGCCTCCAGATCTCTGCACCAACTTTGTTTTTGTTTTTTTTTTTTATCTCTCACTCCTTTTTATTTAGGAAAAAGCAAGCTCTCACCCAGTGCCCTGGCAGGCTTAACCCAGCTGCCTGCAGCATGCACAGGGAGTCCTGTGCCATGCCCACCCACATCACCAGCAGCAGCTCCCCAGGCAACACAAACACCCCGTGCAGGCACACCCCAGGAGGGCAGCACCAAGCACCTGGGATGGCGAGTGCAGCACGTGGATGGTGCCATGGGGGCGTGCTGGGGCTGGGTGACAATGTCCCCAGTGCAGGTCCCTACAGCTCTACCAGCCACTGCCATCCTCCCAGTCACACCTGGAGAGGACAGAGGCACCACAGCAAGGACCTCAATGCCCTTCCCATACCCTGATTGAAGGGACCATGGACCTGCTGCCTCGGCCAGGGCACAAACCTGCACCCAGCCGTGTGTGACAACCCCAGGACAAGGCTCCCCCACAGGATCCTCTGCTACAGCACTGTCACAGCAGCTCCACCCTGCAGGAGAGCTGCCCACGTCACCCTCCGCTGGGGAAAGCCTGTCCATGATGATGAAAAACATAATTTGGACTTCACAAGAGAGCAGAAAGGAACCCTAACGCCTACTCGAGCTCTCAGAGAAGCGAAATTTCCCATCAGCCTCCCCCTCCCAGTGGGGTTTGTCCCTCAGGTGGCAGGAGGGGGCCGGGTGAGCCGGTGACAGCCCCAGCCAGGGGAAAGAGGATCAGCACAGGGCTCAGCAACAACAGCCCCCAACTGCCGGGCTCGCTCGGATATTGGAAACACATGTTCACTGGAGAGAAGGAAAAAAAGCAGCTGAAAATCCACACAACTGCTGTTGGCCAGAGGCTGAGAGAAACCAGAGCATGGCTGGAGAGGCTCCGCCAGGGGACACGGAACAGGGCTCCACATCCCTGCCTGCCCTGCCAGGCACCCAGCACAGCCAGCCCTGCCTCCACATCCCTGCCTGCCCCGCCAGGCACCCAGCACAGCCACCAGCCTTGCCTCCACATCCCTGCCTGCCCTGCCAGGCACCCAGCACAGCCACCAGCCTTGCCTCCACATCCCTGCCTGCCCTGCCTCCACATCCCTGCCTGCCCTGCCAGGCACCCAGCACAGCCACCAGCCTTGCCTCCACATCCCTGCCTGCCCTGCCTCCACATCCCTGCCTGCCCTGCCAGGCACCCAGCACAGCCTGCCCTGCTTCTACATCCCTGCCTGCCCTGCCAGGCACCCAGCACAGCCAGCACACTCTGAGCATCAGATGTGTTCTCTAAGAGTTAAACAGCCAGAGGGGTGAGGAAAAGCTGGAGCACAGCTAAAGCTGCAAGTCAGACCTGCTGAGGCAGGGGCTGCAGATCAGGGCTGAGATTAGTGGGACCAACACTTCAGACTGGCCTAAAAATGTCATTTCCCTTTGAAACCTTCTCTGATTGTATTCAGCCATAAATGTTTCGTCAGCCCCTCTGCTCCTGATCAGTTACACAAGAGGGGCATTACTGGCCCATGCAGTCATTTTATTCCAGTGAAGGATGCATTTTTGGTCTACCCACTGACAGAAGCAAAACAAAGTCTTTTCTATTGGAATAAATCTCCACATGGGGAAGTGGAAAAGGCTGACATTAATGCAGTGCTGGAGGCTTAAGTTTACTTTTGAAAACAGACCCAAAAACATCCCCAATGCAGACAGAGCCAGAAGTGGAAGGAATTGACACAAATCAAAAGGAAACTTAGGTCTCGTTTTCTGTTGTGATACTTTAAGTCACATTTTTCAAGACATTTTAAGTGCCCCAGATTTTCAGGGTGGGCTGTGTGCCTAGGAGGGAAAAAAAATAAAAAACAGAAAAGGAAAAAAAAATTAAGAGTGAGATCTGGGCCTTTTGATGTTGTCACTTGAGAAGTGCCAGAGCCAGGAGAACTCTGGGCTGAATAAACAGCATCCCTCTTGCAGACTAGTCAAACAACCTACAAAATACCCTTATGGGGTGAGGGTGTTTGCTGCCTTGGAAGCACAAGGAAAACTGGCTTCTCCCCTTACAATATCAGGACAAAGAAAAGAAAAATATTAATGTTCTGCTTGTAAAAGTAGCCTCTCCAACAAATTTGAGACCTCTGTCCATCCTTGGTCAAGCAAGCCAGGTGACCACAGCAAAGGCAGCAGCTCCCAGGAGCTCAGAGAGGATTTCATGGCCCTTCAGAAGAGAAAACACCACACTTCTCTCGGGTACAGCAGTTCTGCTGTGTTATTGCAAGGCCTCCAGATGATACAGCCCTGAGGATGGCTTCAAGCTCTCCTCGAGCTCCTCAAGCCCCAAAAACCATGGGAGGATGCTGGGCAGAAGTGCCCTGAGGGCTGAGCTGCTGGGAGATGGAGAGGGAAGGCTGAGGGGAGCAGGGACAGCGGGGTACGTACGAGTGGCCCGTGGCTGGGATGAAATAAATACAGCAGTGCACCCGCGTGTCGGGGATCTGCTTCTTCCTGTTTATGTTGATCTCCTCCTGCAGGTACTTCTCGTACTGGTCGTTGATGAACTTCATGATGGGCTGCCAGCTGCAGAGAGAGGGCAACACAGGGTGGTGTGAGGGACCTGGACCACCCTGACTTTCTGTGTGAAGGAGAGTCTGGGATGCTCAGCATCTCCTAAATCACAAACCTCAGGTGTTCACTGCTCAGCAACTCCATGCACAGCTGCAGAAGGGATTTACTGGCTGCTTTAGACAAGCAAGTGCCTAAAAAGTGCTCCCTTCTCTCCTCCTGGACCCAGCTGAGGAGCAGCACAGCACTGGGGCCACACCCTGGCTCCTTGCAGGGTGCCACAGAACAGGAGCATGAGCAGAATCAAAGCCCACAAGCCCAGCCCAGCTGGTGGTGGGGACAAGGTCCCTGCCATGGGCCACCCCTGCCAGCCCAGGGCCCATCCCAAAGAGCCAGACACTGTTCCAGGGATCCCAGGCAGAGTTCAGCCTCCAGAGCCACATGAGCAGGGTCTGGGGACTGGCCCTGCTGGCACACAGCTGCTCCCAGCCACAAACAAAGGTTGTCTCATGCCTGGAACAGCAGGATGTTTGTGGCTCTCACGGGGAGCATGGCACTGCTCTGCCACCACAACAACCTCCTTCCTGCTGCCCACGGAGCAGGGGGGCACAGCACCAGGCTCCAGCCCTGGGCAGGGTGGGGTGGCAGGGTGTGCTGGGGCTCCCCTGCCCTCCCCCTGCACCCAGGGCACAGGGGCAGCTCACCAGTTCTCGTTGTTGATGTGGTCCCCAAAGCCCGGCGTGTCGATGACCGTCAGCTTCATGCGAACCCCCTTCTCCTCGATCTCTGAAAGAGAGGAAGGCTGGGGTGTGAGGTGAGTGTTGATGGGTGCTCTGGCCAAGCCCACCCTCCCAAATTCAGCTCAGGGCTGGAGCTTGCTCTCAGGGGAGAAATGCACCTTCACAGCTCCTGAGAGGCACAAATCAGCCATCCAAAGGGATCCACCCTGAAATGCCACCCCCACAGCCACCTCACTGGTCCCTTCCAACACAGTTAACTCAATGCTGATGAATAAATAAAACCCAGATGTTTTCTCAGCCCTGCAAGCATCTCTGGATGGTAAAAGCCCATTCAGAGAGATGAGAGTGGAGGTTTATGGAGGTCCAAAACTCTGCGAGTCCCCAGAGACACAAGGCAGAGCAGGAGCTAAAGCCAAAGCAGCAGGTGGGACCTGCGGGGCCTCACCGTGAGTGATGGATTTGATTTCAATGGTCTTGGGGATCCTCTCCTCAGCAGCTGGCTGCACAGATTTCCGGCTGATCTTGGATTTGAAGAGGGTGTTGATTAACGTGGATTTCCCCAAGCCACTCTGACCTGGAAGAGAGCAGGAAAACCCAGAGTCAGCACTCCCTGTTCTGTCAGGGGCCAGGGGATGGGGCTGCTGACAGACTCGGCCTGCACCGGATCTGCCAGAGGGATGGAAGGAGGGAAGGACGAGGAGCAGCTGCTCCCCTGAAGCTCCCCCAAGCCAAGGAGCTCCAGTCCAGCCCAGCCAGGAGGATGCTGCAGGGTAGCAAAGCCCCTCCCTGGCTCCAAAGCAGCAAACCAAGAGCTGGTCCCTTGCATCCAGGCAAAACCCCAGCAACCCAAGGACAGGCAGACAGTGCTGGGGATGTTTGAAGGGCTGTGGTGATGCTCAGCAGGGCATGGGGACCAGAGAACCCCAAGAAAAAGCATCCCAACTGTGCCTTCACTCTCCTGCAGCCTGCTCTGTCCAGTTCCACAGGGAAGGCTTTGGAGCAGCTTGGCAAGCCTTTATCTGGACAGGACTAACAGCAGCAACAATCCTACAAACCTCAGGCCTGCTGCATCTGCTGCTGCTTCCCTGACAGACTTGCTGCTGCAATCGGCCCAGCTGGCTGCACAGACACAGGTCCACGCCAGGAGCTTCTCTGAATTCCACAACAACAACCCAAGAAGCACATGAGATTCCACAGCTTTAGAAAAACAGCTTTTAGAAAAGCATTTTCATGCTTTATATCCCAGAGCTGATGCTGATCTGTGTGGAAAGGACACAAGCAGCTCCTGACTCTCCAGGAACAGCTGTCCCATGAACTTGGAGAACAATTCCAGAGTACAGCAAACAGAATTAACTCCTCAAAACCCAAGGAGCAGAAAAAAATGGACTCCTGAAAACCCAGGGCCCCCTGCAAACACTGCAGAGACCCTGCACACAGCATGGGGACCCAATGGCCCTGTTCTGCCAAGACATGTTACAGCCCACTATCATGGCATTGCCACCAGCATGTCCCTTGTCCCACAGTGTGTCCCTAAGCAGAGTCAGCAAGGGTTTCACCACATCCTTCAGGGTCCTGGCCCATCCAGGCTGCCAAAGCCAAGGGTAGGACCAACCAGCATCACCTCCTGGCATCACCCCACTCCCTGATCCAACAGCACTTTTAGAGCTGAGTTTGCAACAATCCAGCACAGGAAAACTCTGACTGTCACTGTGGGGCTGTAAGGAACACATGGACCAGGCTGGGGGGAAGTGCTCCCAGTCCCCTGCTGCCTGAAACCACGGGGCCAAGCACTAACAGGCCTGGAGCTGGGCATGCAGAGCCAAACCAGAGCTCTCACTGCACCACTGCTCACTGTTAAATGGAGCACCTGAGAGAGGGGAAGGCTGTGTGCCACGCTGGGGACAGGTGAAATCAGGGTGACACACTGGGGACAGGTGAAATCAGGGTGACACACTGGGGACAGGTGAAATCAGGGTGACACACTGGGGACAGGTGAAATCAGGGTGACACACTGCCAGAGCTCCAGGCAGTGGGTCTCTTTGTGTCTGTCCAAGCTGCTGCAGCTGCACTGCCTGGAAAGGGACCAGAAGTGAGAGCCACCAGCAGCCAGGATGTGATGTCCCATTGGCACCACAGCCACAGGCTGACCTTGCTGAGCCACGGTGGGGTGCAGCTGGGGACCCTAAGGCTGTGACACAGGCAGCTGAGCACAGGGCAGAGCCCCCTTCCAACAGCCCTGGTTTGCATCCCACTGCCTTTCCCACAACTGAAATCCAGTGGGAAAATCACAGCTGAGCCTGGCCACCTCTGCTCTCCTTCCAGCTGCTTTGCACAGCAAACTCAATGCAAAAGATGTGCTTTGGGGTTGGGATTTTTAAAAGTTTAGACATTCCTCTTCATCTCTGCAACTTTAGAGGAAATGGGACTAAGCTGACCATGGCCCGCAGCTCCCTCAGCTCTGGCTGGGATTGTGAAACCCCTTTGAATGGGGACTTTGCTACAGTAGGGAAAGGGTTTTCACAAAGCCCCATCACAGGGACACGGTGAGGAGTGACCCCCACATTGCAGCAATGCTCAGTTCTCAGCTGCCCTGCAGGACAAGTCACCTCCCTCCTGAAAGACAGAGACTGGAGCAATTCCAACTGAAGGACTCACAGCTTAGGCTGGATGGGTGTAATGGAGCTAACCCCATCCTCAGGAGGCACAGCAGGATGAGGGCTGGCTGCTGCCCCTTCCCCGAGGTGCTGCTCCTCCTGCATCTTCTGGGAGGGCCAGAGCTTGAGTTGTTTATGCTGCCCTGAATTCCCTGCCTGTAAAGAGCCAGCCCAGCTCCTGCCAAGGGCAGAACATTGTTTTCCAGGCGCGCTGCAGCACGGGCCTCCATACCACACACAGTGCTGCCAGGAGCAGCTCTGCTCCTGAACATCCCTCCCCATCTGCACAGCACACTGCTGAGGCAGCACAGCCTGCTCCTGGAGGGATGGGAGCCTTCTCCTGCAGGGAAATGGTAGCTCAGCACAGGTAATCTCTCTTTCAGGCTCCCAGGACCAGTGCAGTGATTCCTCTGTTTGCAACAAAGAACTGGATTTGTTGAAATGCCTCCCAAGAAGTGGTTCTGTTTTTTGGGAGCTTTCTCCACGGCCTCAGGTCAAATGTTCTTTTGAGGGTCTGTGCCTTTTAACACAGAAAGTCCAAAATTCTCAGCATGCAGGGTTCTAACAGTTCTGCACTGACCAGCCTTGCTGTGATCACCCAGCCTGGGGAACCTTCCCCGTAGAGGGAATGGAAGTATCAGAATGGGAAAGGCTGAACATCCACAGAGCTTGCTGGAAAGCTCTGAAAATTAAAAATCTTAACAGAATTAGCAAAAAGTCTGGATCAGATCCTTCCACAACCCCAGGCAGACCTCCAGGATACCCTGTGGGACATCCCACAGGCATCACATCTGTAGCCTTACCCAGCTCCTCCCAGGAGGATAAAGGATTGTCAGGCCCCATCCCCACACCACTGGTCACTGCCTGGGATTTACTCCCCTCACTCCCCTGCAGCTCCTCTGGCAGACACAGGCAGGGAGAGCTGCTACCTGACCAGCCCAGCCCCAAGGAGCACAACCCAGCTCACACAAGGGTCTCCATGGCACCAGGTCAGACATTAATAGCTGGAAAAGAGCAGAAAAGCCTCATTTCTCTTCCCTTTTCCCCTTGGCTGGTGTCCCACAGTGTCTGCCCAGCTCTCCAGCATTTTGCAGGTCAGTGGTTGTGCCACCCCTGGCTTTGGGGGCCTGGGGGCTGCAGGAGCACAGATCCCCAGAGCTGAAGCTGCAGCCAGAGCAGCAGTGATGCAGCCAGTGGTCATTAGCCCAGGAGTGCTAAGGAGCAGGAGCTTGTGGGCAGCAGGATTTGGGCACACAACCCTCCAGCCCTCCCTCCCTGCATGTGGATACCCCCTGGGACACTCTCATCCCTGCCATGCCACCCTGCAGGTCCCCAAAGGAGCCAAATGACAGCGCTATGCAAACTCCTCCTACTGCTCTTTATTTCCATCAATAAATCACTGCTTTTGGCTTTTCTTCCCTGGTACTTGTAGCAGGGCTGCCTGAATATACAAAAAAAGCCCTCACAAACAGGAATTTTACCCAGATTCCTGGAGGTACCAGCAGGGATGAGGGTTTTGGAATACCAGCAGCAGTGCAACCCCTTGAGCCCTTAAATGTGCCTTCTGACTGCTCAAACCAGGGCAGGACTTCCAGGAGAGCTGTCAAGGGAGCTCTTGTGAGCCCTGACACCCCTCAAGGTGCTTTCCTCCAGGATGCACCTATGGATAATGCACCCCAAGATGCAGGAGGATGAGCACCACACCACACACACACCTTTAACCCCACTGACCCCAGGCCAGCCCCTCAGGAGCAGGGTTTGCTGACTGCCAAGGCAGAGCCCCCAGCGCTGCTCCCGAGGAGGCTCCAAAGGGGACAAACATTGAGGTGGCACGGTGACAACGCCCGGCTGAGCACGCTGCGGGCACGGGGAACAACTCACCCACAACCATGATGTTGAACTCGAAGCCCTGTTTCATGGCTTTCCTCCTCAGCTGCTCCAGGATGGCATCGATGCCCACGTAGCCGAAGTCCGCAGCCGGCTTGTCCGGCCGTGCCGGCGCCGCCTGCTTGGGGCCGGCATCCCGCGGAGCGTCCGTCATGGCGGGAGCGTGGCTGGGAACGGCCTCTGCACCTGGGGGGACACACAGCCTGCTCAGAGGTGCTGCTCCTCATGCCTCAGCTTTAGCTTTTATGTTTTTCAGATTCTGTGCTGCTTTAGTGTGCGGTTCTGAGCTTCATATTAGGGGATGGTGAGCTCTCTGCACAGAGCAGGGAGACAAAACAATTCCTTCTCTAGCTGGGGATCAAGGACAAATGATCCAAATCTCAGGCCCAAGAGCACAAACAACGTGGAATGAAGAGAGAAAAACAAGCAGGATGGAACTTCATAACCTAAAGCTGGAATTGGACAATGAACTCCAAGATGCAAATGGAGCAGAACTTGTAAAAGTGAGAGCCCCCGTGAGCGGCCGTGCATTTTGGGACCATTTTGGTTCATCTTGGGTGCAGCCCTGGCTGGGCTCTTGTGCTGCCCAAGGTGGATCCATGGAGGCCTTTTAATAAATCCTTACTTTATTCTTTAGCTCTATCTAGTCTCTGTTCTAGGTCAGCCTTCTCAAGGCATTACTCCTGGCAAGGAATCACAGGAACTGCCTGCTGCATCCAAAGCAGGAGTAAAGCACGTGCAGAGACTCACGGTACCAGCAGGCTGGGAGGGAGGAGGAGTGTGGGATCTTCCTCCACAATAATAACATTACATTTGGGATTTTCTTTCTCTGTTTACTGTGTTCACTTGATCCCTGCCCACTCCTCCAAACCTGGCACAGCAAAGGGATGCTGCTGGGGGGGTGTGAGCACACCGGGTTCCAAAGCAGGTGATCTGCTGCCACAGAGCAGGACCCAGCACCCAGAAAGTCCCAGGAAGTCCTCAGCCACATCTGGGAGTGACAAAGGCCTTTATGCCACAGCCCCGTGCCCAGGCACTGCTGCTAAAGGCTGGCAGACCCACACTCCTCCACACCACAGGAATCACAGCCCTGTGCACACTGCTGGTGGGAACAACTCAGCCCCGTGCTGGGGGGAGCTGGCTGGCTTTGCAGACTCAGGGAGTCCTTGGCATCCACTGCCACGTGCCCTCCTCGAGCTCCAGCTGACGCAGATCAGAGGCTGCCGGCCCTGCCTTGTGGAAAACCCGACACATTTGCATCAAGACAAGTTGTGCCAGACAACACCCACGCAGCCACGGAGCTTCTGTGGTCTCGCTCTCATTCTGTCCATATCTCAGAAACCCAAACCCTTCAGCTTCCCTCTGAGACAGGCTGCTTGTCTCCCCTGCAAGATGCTCCAGCCTAACAAAGTCCTTCAGGAGAAGCAAATTTAAAACTACTGCCTCAGCCAACAGCTTTTTAAGAAAAACCAGGGAATTATCTATTCCTTGGCAGGAGCATCGGCTGCTGGGAAGGACGAAGTGCCCCAAGTGCCCCGGGGTGAAGTGGCCTTGTCCCCTGCCAGCCCCAGCTGCTCTGCATCACCCACAGCAGATACAGCAAATATCCCCAAGGCAGAGTGAGCACAGGATCAGCCCAGTTCCCTGCAAGCTCCTGGAGGCATCAGCCACACACAGCACACTCCTCTGATGCAGGCACAGAGAGGGAGGTTTTAGGAAAACACACTTCTAAAGCCCTCCCCACCCCAGCTGCTGCTGCTCAGTGCCTGGGTCTCTGCAGCCACCAGCCTAAGTGAGCATTTTGTTGTTGCTCAGTGTTTTGCAATGATTATTTATTATTCTTTAATCATTTATTATTATTAATAAAAACATTATTATTTGTGAAGTCTTCACCCCCCCAGACAGCAACACAGCTCTCAGCTCATCTCACCCCACTTATTCCTGGCCTTTGATGATGTGCTGCCTGCTTTTCTCTCCCTCCCTCTCTGTAGGAGTGTGGCTGGGCCAAAGGGTCTCCTCCAAACACAAGCCCATCATCCCTTTTCCTCTGGCTGTCTCAGACTGGACCCTGCTGGGGTCTGTGAGGTGGAACCACACTCTGCCTGCAAGCACAGCACAGTTCCACATGCTTAATATAGGCCAAACAGAAGAAAAAAAAAAAAAAGAGAGAAAGAAAAAACAAATCTAAAACTAATCCCAAAGACTGTTGGGTCACTTCGAACACTTTTTTCCAGCCTTCAGTCCCATGCTGTGCAGCTGAGCATTAGTCACAGAGCTTCTGGAGAGCAAGCACACTGTCCCTGAGAGACACGGGAGCATCCCACTCCTCCTGGGAATGCTGCACAGCTGGAACTGCACTGCCATGGGAGCAGGAACCCTGCACAGCTGGAACTGCACTGCCATGGGAGCAGGAACCCTGCACAGCTGGAATTGCACTGCCATGGGAGCATCCCATTCCTCCTGGGAAACCTGCACAGCTGGAACTGCACTGCCATGGGAGCAGGAACCCTGCACAGCTGGAACTGCACTGCCATGCTGCCCCTCACAAAGTCAACCAGCCCAGAGGCCTCACCACAAACCCCAAATTAGCCCCATTCCAAAACGGCAAGGGCAAAAGTAGCAAAAAAATCCCTGCATAACATTAAAAATAACCCCAACAAAACTACAACTAAATCATGTGGAAAATATGCTGCCACCAGCAGCAACACTGGGTTATGCAATGGGTTTAACTCCTCCAGGCACCATTTGTGTGCATGGGACAACCCCAAGGATGGGACAGCAAACTGGGACACTGGGCAGGTAAAGTGCAGAGAAATTAAGAAATTAAATAGAGCAGAAAGCCACCCTCCACTTGCTAAAGGCCAGGAGCATCTCCAGCACCTCAAGGAGCAGCTGGCAGCGTGCAGAGGGGCTGACCTGTCCCTGAGCAGGGGGATGTGCAGGAAAACTGTCCCCAGCTCAGGGAGCAGACACTCCAAACTGCCCTCAGGGGGAGGAGAAGGGCTCAGGGCTCACCAGGCTCCAGCCAGACCAAAGCCACAGGAAGAGCAGCACCTCTGTCAGGGCAGCCCATGTGCTCCAGCTGGTCTTTGAGGAGCTGTGATTGAAAGCACCTGGGTCCTGATTGGGATAAATACAATAAAATCAGTATATTGTAGCTAGGAGTGTCTGCAGGACAGCAGGGATGCAAAGCCACCAATGCCCCAGCAGCACCAGCAAACTCCCAAGGGAAATGCCACAACTCAAACGTGCAATTTTTTTTTTTTTTCAGCTTCCCAGCACTGAGATGGTCTTTTCTTAGCAAAAACTCCAGTGTCACACTCGGCTCCAAGGGGTTTGTGCCAGCAGAAGGAGGGTACAGCCAAAGCACAGGACCATTCAGTGGCACACAGGGATGCTGTGCTGGGTGGCAGGGAGCACTTCCAGGAGTCACTTATCTAAAAGATAAAAGTCTTAGAAATAAATTGCAGCAGAGCAGTGGATGCCTGGGACGCATCATGGGCACATCCTGGATTTTTCTGACCTGCTGTGCTCTGAGGGGATGATGTCAAACCTGACCTGGTGCTGTCAGAGCCAGTGTCACCAAGCTGACCCTTTGGAGCACTGCAAGGAGGGATGGGTTACTAAACACCCCATTACTGTCTGAAATCCCTGAGTGCCACCGAGTCCCTGGCAAGAGCAGGAGCAGAGCTCACATGATTCACCACTGTCACCTTAACCCAACTGTTGTCCCTCACACGAGGGGCCATCACTACACTGATGGGGCAGAGAGCTCAGAGCCTGCAGCTCTCTCCCACTGAAGTGTTCCTGCATAAACATCAAGCATATGGGAACAAGTGCTTGTGCCATATTTAAACCTTTCTTGCCAGGGAAACCCTGTCCACGTGGGCACAGGAGATGTGGAAATGGCCAGGGCAGCGCTGCACCAAGCGGGGACAGAGCCAGAGCTCCGGCTCGGGCACGGCTGACTCAGGACAGCTGCTCCAAAGTTGATTTTGCCAAAGGCTCGGGGCTGTTGTCTGTAATTGATGCATGTCAGACACGAGCCAAAGCCAACATCTGTGAAGCAGCAGATGAAAGCCACCCCGCGGGGAGGGAAGCCCCTGGGAGCCCCCAGGGACCCTCCTGCCCCTTCGGCCAGCTGGACGCCGTGTGCTGTGGGACGGGCTTGGCCAGGGGCTGCTGGAGCTGCTGTGCTGGTGCCACGAGGCTGCCACAGCCCGGGACACTGCGGGCAGGGCGTGCAAGGACAGCTGTGGGCTCCCCCAAAACCCCAAAGCCAGGGGCTGGTAATCCCCCCTGAGGGTCTGGGACTGGGATCTGCACTGCAGACACACAAGGGTTAAAGCAGCCTGGCAGAGGCTGAACTGGGAATGTCTCACCCACCCCAGGTCCTGGTAGACCCAGCAGCTCCATGCTCTGCTGGTGATCTGGGAGAGCAGAGCTGCTTCTGGAGCAGGGCTGGGGGCTGCACAGAGGAACCAGACAGAGGCCAGGAGGCCACAGCCTCCCATCAACAGATCCAAACCACCCCACACTCCAGGGAAGCACACACAATCAATGGCAAAATGGCAGAGTCTGGGGAGTAAGTCCAGGAAACACCCTTTGGATGCCAGGAACACCAAGCACTGGCCACCTTTCAATGATGCTGCAACCAGTTCTGCAGAGCTACGAGCACCCAGAAGCGCAGGACATTGTGGATAACTTCCCTTCCCTCCACACAACAGATGATGGAGCTACCATGGGCTTCCAGATTTGTGGGATGGGTTTGTGCAAACACAGAGAGCAGGTTCAGAGCAGTGAACAGTGGTGTGTCAGGGTGTGAAAGCACAGCCTACCAAGCTGAGTATCCATGGATGTTTCCACAGAAGTGTGAACCACCTTAACCTTTGAAGTTTTGGAAGCAGCTCTCTTGGAGAATCTTGCCAGTAGGGTGTCACAGAGACATTTGTAGCACCAAAGAGAGAATCTACAGCTCTTGGTTAAAAACAGTTGGCTGTGGGGACTGCGGCACGTGCGGCCTCCAGGGCCTCTCCCTTTGGCACGCTGAGCCAGTGACCACAGGCTGTGGAAACAGATCCAATCTGTGGAGGAGGTGGCAGAGACACAGCTCTCCCTTCCGAGGGGACAGGAGGAGTCTCAGCAAAGCCAGGACTGGATGTAATCCCAGCACAGCCCAGGCACTGCTGGTTTTTTCAGCTGCCACGGGATCCCCTGGTGCTGAAGGTGGCAGGTCCCTGCTGGAAGTGTGGGTGCCAGGAATGTGAGGCACAGTTCGCTCCAAAGCTGAGATGGCTCAGCCTGTCACAAAGAGTCAGTGCCACAGACCCTGCAGCACCAAACTGCAACTAAGGGACGTTCCTATTATTCAGCTGCAATCACCAGCACCTGGCTGGCATTGCCAGACCCAAGCTGAGTCTGTCCCTTGCACCCCTGAGTGTTGGGCTACAGTTTCAGGCTGGCCACCAGCCCAGGCCCACCTACCAACCAGTTATGTTTCTTTCTCAGCTTGCATTTCCACCTGGGTGCCAACAAACACTACCCAGAAACAGCAGAGTGTGCTTAACTCTGCTTCATTAGACCAAACCCACCCAAGAGCTGTCAGAGAGGCGGCCAGGTGCCTCCTGAGCACGCAGGATGCTCTAGGCTTGAAGTGGTTTACTCACATGGGGAATAAGCCTGTTTTCAGAGTTTAAAAGAGGAGGCAATGATTCCTGCTGTGGTGTGAGTGCTTCCATAGGCGACCAGTCCGAGCCACAGCCCTGAGCCACAAGTCACAGGCACACATCACATGCGGGTCGAGCTGTGCCCGCCGGCCACGTGCGCTTCCGTCCTCACTCACTGTGCGCTTCCCCTCCCGCTCCGGAAGCCCAGCAGTCCCCTGCCCTCTGCAGCTCAACCCTCCTGGGAAGAGGGTTGAGAGTCTCCTGGCTCTTTTATTTACAAGAGATGGATGCTTCAGGGCTCCCCATCACTGCTTCCCTTCCCAGCCTAAACCCTTCGGCTGCTGCAGGCTCTGCTCAGCAGCGTTCCTGGGCTGGGATGCAGGAGCCCATCCCAGGGGTCGAACCCTGGTGCCAGCTGCACAACCTCGAACTGCTGCCCGTGGCTCCTGGATGTGGTGTGAGGCTGACCACCAGGCTGACCACCACCCTGCCCTGGCAGCACAACCCACAGTCTGACATTCTCATTCCTCCAACCACGTGAGACAGCAGCTCTAAACCACTTACAAAAACCTGCAAAGAGTTGTTAGGCTGTTTTCCTCCATGTTTAAAAAGGAGATTATCATGAGGAACCCCAAGTCTCGGCTTGGGCATGCAGAGATCTCTGGCCATGTGGCTCCACTGAACACCCTCTGTAAGGAGCTTGTTCCCCTGGAGCTGGAGCAAGGTTGACCCCAGAGCAGCCCTCCCTCACTGGGAGCACCCCATTGAGAGGAGCCTTCCTGCACACACATCTCAGCAGAAGCTGCTCCATCAACAGGTCCCATGTAGCCCACGCCAGTGGCCAGCACAGCCCTTGCTCCCTGCAGGCAGGCTCAGAGTGCCTGTGTCCAGGAGGGTCCATAGACACCCACAAAACTGATTCCATGGGGGCTCTGAGGATGGGATCCACTCCCACCCCTGTCCACCCAGCCTGGACAACGGTACTCAGCCCAGGAGGGACATGGGGACCCTCCCCAGCCCCCAGCCAAGGGACAGCACCCTTCACTCCTATCACCACTGCTCTGCAGAGCTCTGTGCTGTGTAAACAAAGAGCCAGGCAGCGATCCCCAAACTCAGCTTGTCCAGACAGCACTGCAGAAGGAACGAGTTCGGGCCAAGCCCCAGGAATGGGCACCGGGCACGGCTGAGTGTGCCCAGAGCCCCGAGCTGCACTCGGGCACTGATGCCCCCGTCCCACGAGGCACTGACTGCAGCTACGGCAAAAAAAGGAGCAAGCCAGAGGGAGTCACATCCTCGGGGCTGCCGCTCAGCTCTTTTTCTTCTCCTTTTTAATTTTTTTTTCGCTTGGTTTTGTTCTTTGACGGGCAGGGTGGTATGGATTTTTATTTAATTTCTTTGTTTGTTTCTGTTGTTTTCTTTCTTTACCAAAGGCAGCTGCGCCCCAGGCGCCCCGCGAGCCCTTCAGCGGGGGCAGCAGCCGGAGCTGGGGCAGGGGACAAGGGTGTCCCCACGGGGCCAGGGCAGGGGACCAGGGGGTGCCCCCCAGGCAGGGCAGGGCTTGATCTATTGATCTTCACGGCTCCCGGACAATGCCGGCAGCGCGGCCAGGCGGTGCCGAGCCGCGGCCTCTCGTGTGGGGCACGGCGGCGGCTGAAGGGGCCGAGGCCCGAGCCCCCCGCAGCAGCCGGTGCCCCTGCCCGGGGCATGCCCTGCCCCGGCCGGGACCCCCCACACTGCCCTCCGTGAGAACCGCGGCACCCACCCCCCGCTCTCTCAAGCCCTTCCCCAGGATAATCCACCCCCAAAAAGCGTTTCCCCATCCCCATAATCCCCCCTGCGCTGCTCCACGGAGCCCCCGCCCCCGGGCAGCGGAGACTCACCCGCGGCGGCGGCGGCTCCGGCAGCCGGTGGCTCCCGCTTCCTCCCGCGCTGTCCTCCGCCTCCTCCCCCATCGCCCTTCCTCCTCCTCCTCCTCCACCCCCATCAGCCTGCCTCCTCCCCCTCCAGCCCGGCCCGGGGGGATGGAGCCTCTTCC
>VZRH01008298.1:572766-603746 GCA_013397555.1 Urocynchramus pylzowi
AGGGCCCGGGGCCCGGCCCCCCCGCAGCAGCCGGTGCCCCTGCCCGGGGCATGCCCTGCCCCGGCCGGGAACCCCCACACTGCCCTCCGTGAGAACCGCGGCACCCACCCCCCGCTCTCTCAAGCCCTTCCCCAGGATAATCCACCCCCAAAAAGCGTTTCCCCATCCCCATAATCCCCCCTGCGCTGCTCCACGGAGCCCCCGCCCCCGGGCAGCGGAGACTCACCCGCGGCGGCGGCGGCTCCGGCAGCCGGTGGCTCCCGCTTCCTCCCGCGCTGTCCTCCGCCTCCTCCCCCATCGCCCTTCCTCCTCCTCCTCCTCCACCCCCATCAGCCTGCCTCCTCCCCCTCCAGCCCGGCCCGGGGGGATGGAGCCTCNGGGGGGATGGAGCCTCTTCCCGGGAAGTTGCTTCGCCCCCGGGCGGTTTCCATCCCCCCGCCGCTCCGGGCCCGGCCCGGCCCAGGGGGGCCCGCAAAGGGTGAGAGCAACGAGAGTTTGGGGCGCGTCCCACCCCGGCTGCACCGGGAGCTGCGGGAAACTTCCACGGCAAGGAGAGAGGCTGGGACAAGCGGGGGGCAGCCGTTCCGAGAGGAGCCCACTTCACCCACACCTCCAGGGCCAGGCTCTCATCCACATCCCCGTCCCTGAGCCCAGGGAAGCCTTTTGCTTCCCAGCATCCCGAAATTCTCCGGCAGAGCCCCAGGGCAGTCGCGGGTGGGTGTGAGTGCTGGGAGCGTGGGCTCACTTTGCTCTGCAGCTGCTTGAAGATGTCTGGGCTGCGTCTCACATCTGCCAGGACAAGATGTCAACCCACCCCCACGGGCATGGCTGCTCTCTCAAATGATGTCAGTGAAGCTGAATGAAGAAATTAGCTGCCTCCGCAACTCCTTCCTGCCTTATACCTTGATCCCAGAATGTCCCACCCCTCTCCCAGCAGCGGAGGGAAGGGCCAGCCGCAGGAGGGAAGCTGGGCTGCAGCACCTGGCCCTGCTCCCTCCAACACACACCCTGATGTGGGGTGAAGTGCCCTCCGTGATGTCCAGCAGTGCTCTTGGGACTCTCTCCTGTCACGGCCAAGGTGAAGCCAACCTCCCACTTTTGGGCTCCTGGGTCTTTGACAGTTACCTTGACCTACCCTATGACCTCAGGACTTTCTCCTTGCAGTTCCCAGATTTGTATTCCCAGAGAAAGGCCTGCAGGTGATGAAAAGGTTAAGACACATGTGCACATCTGCAATCTTCAACACCCAGAGGACTCCCTGTCCCACGAACAGCCCCTGCACAGCCTGCAAGCCCAGGACTAGTACTGGTACTCCCTTTTGGAGCTGTTACCAGCATCACCAGCCTCTGCCACACTCCTGCACTTGATGCAAGCCCTGCCACCCGTGCCAGTGCCACCACAGCCATCCCTGCTCTGTCTCCTGCCTGTGGCTGTCACCTTCCCTCTCTGCTTCCAGACCACCAGCAGTGGCAGATCTTCCTCCCCCCAGCACAGCCACCCCACAGCAGGCTGGCAGCAGCCCTCCCCACCACGCTGGGCTGGCAGCACTCCCCCTGTGATGCCCAGCAAGGCTGGCCCAGGCTGCTCTGCAAACGATGGGTGCTGAGGGGGGGGGCAAGACCCACATCCCCCCACTTCAGCAAGGACCACAAAGACCAGTTTCTGAGAAACCTTCACCCAGCACCCAGGCAGGAAACCCAGCCTCAATCTGCTTATGCTGCAGCTGCGTGAAGATTTCTGCCAGATTACACCACTTTTTATGACTTATTAAAGCTCTAACCCCTATCAATGGGCATTAGTGTTTTAATCTCTCTAATCTCCAGGAAAATCCAGTGCTAGATGCCAAACCAGGCTTGCCCCAGTGGCAGCTGGGTCTGTTTGCAAGTCACTCCAGCCTTGTTTTAGCTGGAGAAAGGCAGGAAAAGGCTGTGCTGAGCTCACTTAGGTGCTGTGCTTGCACAAAGAGTAAAGGGAGGATCTCAGGTGCGATGGCTTCCTGTCCCTGCCATTAAGTTTGACCACATCTGTGGCTGGCAGGAGTTAAGCATCAGCACAGGGTTCATGTGCCCAGACTGAGACCAGCAAAGGGGTGAACACGGCGTGCTCAGCCACGTGAACCAGCTCCTCCTTGCCCCGAGTTAATTTCTTCAGATTGAAATCATGGCCATACTTTATTCTTTCCTGTGCAGGAATAAAAATGTAACTATAGAAAAGTTCTCCTCATGGTCACTGAAGCTCTGCAAAGACATTTCACAGAAACACAGACTGGTTTGGTTGAAAAGGACCTCAAAGACCATCTAATTCCAATCAGGGGCAGGGACATCTTCCCCTAGACCAGGTCCAACCCAGCCTTGGACACTTCCAGGGATGTGGCAGCCACAGCTTCTCTGCACACCCCCAGCCAGGACCTCACCACCCTCAGGGAAAAAACTAGGGCACATGGGAACTCAACACCATGTACAAGTTGTTTCCCAGATTAATTAACAGAAAATATTTTGTTTCAGCTCATATCTCCTCCTCCCCAGGAGCAACAGGTGGTGAGCCAGCAGCTCAGAAGGACAACAAAGTGTCATCCTTGGCCTCACAGCCAGTGCAGCAGGGCTTTGAGAGCATTGCTGGTCCCAAGGATGGCTCTTGGGGACTTTGGGGTGTTCACACACAGGAGGCACTCACAGGGTGACAAACCAACTCCTGGAAGAACAAATCCCAGACAAACTCTGGGCTTTGTTCTTACAGGAGCATCTCCATTCCTGAGAGAAGAACAGGGCCCTGCCTGTGCCTCTCCCACTGCTCATTTCTGGCTCTGAGCACAGGCAGGACTGACAGGCAGAGGAAGGAAGCAGTGCAGATGAACTGGAGAGGGATTAAGTGACTCGCCCAGGGTCACACAGAAATCTTACAGCAGAGCCAAGAATTGGATCCAAATCCCCTAATTAAGGGTTTTAAAATCACAAACTCATTGTTCTTCTCTTAGAAAAACCTCATAATCAGAGTTAGGAGCAATTCTAACAAGGCCTATTGCTATTGTAAGCTGTATCAAGGGATTTGAACTAACTACAGATCCAGCTTTTAGTCTTGCAACTAATCTGAAATGTTGAGGAAGATTCCTGCCTGGCTTACACAATGCAATCTGTTCTGCTTTGTGGGACATCCCTGCAGGTGAAAGCAGGTCCCCATGTCACAGCCACACTGTGCAGGGCTGGTAGAGAATGTGATGCTCAGGGGTACACCAACGAGGGTTTCAACAGTCCCTGAGTTTTGGGGACAATCCCAACCACAGCCCTTTGCAGCAGAAACCTCCCCAGCAGTGGGGCTGTCCCCCAGCAGCACTCCTCTGTGCCAGGCAATGCTCTGCCCTGGGCCAGCCCCAACCATAAATCCCCAGCTTTGAGGAATAACCAAGATCTGCAAATGAAGGCAGCTTCACCAGCACTACCCAGCCTGTGGGCAGACCTGCCAACAAACTCACTTCATCCCAAGCTGCCCAGCTCTTAAGGGAACATCAAATCCCTTGGGCACAGGCAGCACGAGCAGGACATGTTCTCCCGCAGGAATGCTGAAGGGACATTTCCAATTTTACTGCACCTCAGCAACCCCCAGTTAAAAGTGCACTGTTAGGGCTTAGGAAATAATTTTTATTCTTTCAATATTGCTGCAATGCTGACTACCTGCCAGTCCCCAGTGACTTTGACAGACAGATGGAAATTTTGCCAGCTATATTTATAATCTCAGATCAATAGCAGAATGAAAAGCACATCCAGAGACCTTGGTGGAGCACCAGCAAACCCAGTGAAAAGTAGCATGACCGAGAAAAGGACACAAGCTTGCAGATCACAAGACCAAAAGTTAATTCTTTTTAGCATGGAAAGAGACACCATAACCTCCAGCAAGAACAGAAAGGATCCCCCAGTGCCAGGAACAGTTAAAAACACCCCCAAGGCTTTTCTAAGAGCCTGAGTGCAGGTCTGCAATGTTACCACCCAGGGAGGCAGCCACCATGGTCCCTTCAGCATGTGCAGGGTAACTCCCAGAACATCTCTGAGGCCCACAGATCAATGACATTTCCCCCTCTCTGGCTGTAGTGAACTCCCAAGTCCATAGATGATGCAGTTTTTTTTCTTTTAAGCCACGTGGTAGTTCCTCTGAGCAGCCCATGTCAGACACACCTCTGCAGGTATCCCACCAGTTCCTTCATGAAAGCAGCTCTTTGGTGGCTTAAATCTCCCCAGAGAGAGAGGGCAGTGGAGCAGCAGAAACATGGGGTGCAGGCACTGCCAGGAGCACCCCAGAGCCCTTCAGAGCTCAGGGACATCCTGAGGCAGCACAGGGAGCAGCCACCCCTTCATGCCTTGCCCAGGAGCAGCACCCAGACCCTCCAGCATCACTGCACCGTGGCTGCTCTGCTGAACCCACACTACAGCCAGGAGTGCCCCAGCTTCCACCCCAGCAGAACCCAGAGTCTCCTCCAGCTGGACATCTCCAGGCTGCTCCCACTCTCCAGGAAGGAAGGAAGGAATTGTTTCACACGCTGTCACCAACCATCACGCGCAGCTGGCACCGCGTCCTTGGCGTGAGTCACCCCCTCCCTGGGGAGGCCGTGCCTGGGTTCCTGGTGTCACATCCCAGCAGTGTCCCTGCAGCAGCCTCCCTTCCTCTGGCACATTCCTCCTGCAGAGGATCTGCAGGCAGGAGGCTCCTCACCGTGCTTGAGCAATCCAGCATTTTCCAAAAGGGAGCAGGCTTTGCTAGGAAGGCGCTCCGCAGTCACAAACGTTTGGAAAAAGCAAGAAAGAACCCCATTCCTTCCTAATTCCTTTTCCTTCACATGGGGCACTGGTTGGGGCACTGCCATGCTGGTTTGGACAGACACAAAGCACACTGCCAGGCACTGCCATGGCCTCAGCTCTGAGCACAGGTTTTGCTCAGCAGGGACAGGTCTGCCTTGGCACCAAAACGCTGCTGCTCAAATCCCTGGGCCAGCTCTGCAGATGGCACAGCCCAGCCATGCCCAAGGAAACACACTTGGCTGCTTAGGAGCAATCCTCACCCCTCCTCCTCAAGGGCATGATCTGCTCCCCCAGAAACCCCCACAGATTATCACAAAGGATAAATTATCCCCAAAATGGATAAAGCAAAACTCTGCACCTCACCCCACCAGCACCCCTGCGCCCCACTCCACCACAGCCCTGTATCCTGCCCTGTGGAGAGAGGGAGCAGATGGAGCCTACACAGAGCTCACACACCAAGGAGCACCTCAGAGAGCCCCACCACCACCTCTGCTCCTCTCACCACCAGCAGCATGGGCAAAGCAGACCCAGCAGCAGGGGCAGAGGATGAGTTTGGTGAAAATAAATCACCTTTGCAAGGGAAAACAGCAGGGAGTGGAAAATTCGACTGCCTGAGTCACCCCAAACTTGTTCAAGGAGTTTAAATCGTTTCATCTCCTCTCTAGATGGGGAGATGCCCAGGCAGTGACATCCCTGGGGGTCACAGCAACCCCCTGGCACAAACCAAGCTGCAAAGAAGTTGCTGGGGTGCCCTAACAGTTCCTGCAGGCCACGTGCAGGGATACACGTCCCTGCGAGCTGCACATAATGGGCCCTTCTCCATCCTTTGTCTGTTGCCCCTTCTAAACCTATAAACACCGTTTGGAGGTAAAGAAGAAAGAATTTAGGGCATCCTAAGGCTGAAAAGAAGGAAAACTCCATTCAAGCAGCCGGGCTGTCTCCTGCAGCTTAATTAACAACAACCCATCCCCAGCAAGCTGCTGCAGCGCCAGCTGTCTCCTCGCATGGAGGTGCCTTGCTCCGAAGAATAGTGCTTTGTGTTTTGATGGGAAAAGGTCAGGAGGATGGGGGGGAGGAGGAGCACGGGTGGGAGGGAAATGTGCTGCCTCCCTGCAGTTCCCGACGCTGTGAGCCAGCCCTGCTCGGTGCCCATCTGCTGCCGGCTCAGCGCTGGGACATGGGGGCGCCCCTCCAGCAGCCTTGGGGTGATCACGTCCTAAAACTCAGCAGAGAGAGGGGACATGGGGAGAATTCTGTGGGCTGCACTCCCCCCACTGCTGGGAGGCCTGGGGAGCTGCTGATGCCACTTTGACACGGTCCAGGACCCCCTCTGGGGAAATCCCTGCTCTGCTCTTATCAGGAGGCTCCCTGATAACAGCACAGGATCAGGCTGCAGGGAGCCAGCACTGTGTGCCCCTGGCAGCTTTTCCAGGCCACCAGAAAGGGACATTTCCTGCTACCATTTGGCTTTTGCATAAACAAACAAGCCAGGCTCACAGCAGCAGTGGATGGATCCAAGGTGATGCAACAATGCAGCACATGGGGCAAAAAAGCAAAATGGACCCAAGTTTGGGGTGTGAACTGCCCACAGCCACCAGACTGCAGGGCATGGCCAGGAAATCACCTTCATTTCTGCTTGGCCACAGAGCCCAGCACTGAGTACCTAACCAAGACACCCCCTTGGATCCTGGGCACCACAGCCAAGGGCTCCTGGGATATCTATGGATGCTCTCTGCCTGCCATCACCCTGCTCCTGGCTGGTTATCCAGCCTTCCAGCTCTCCTGGAAAAGTGATGCTCCTGCCCCAGCCCAGTGCCACACCAGGCTGGGCACTGGTGCCCAGGGAGCACCACTGACACAGTCACTGCCCTCCAAGGAGCACACAGGCAGCTCTCGTGCTCTGCCAGCTGGCCTGGCCTCTGCTCTCACTGTCACTTTTGCCCCCTCCTTCTCCCACCCATGTCCCTCTGTGCCATCCAGGCAGCCTGGGGCTGCCCCAGCACGGAGACACCTCTGGTGCCAGTGCAGGACTGGGCTGCAAAGTCCCATCCATTTATACTGGGGAATAAAGAGAGACTAAAAAATGGCAAAGAAAGGCAGCAGGAAGGAAGGTCCCTGTCCCACAGACACGTCCCCTAGCCAGGCACCAAGGCTTTGCACTTCATCCCCCAGCTGGGCAGGGGGAGGACACAGCCCACAGTGCCCCCACAGTGCTCCCACCCCAGGAAAAGGTCCCTGTTGCTCAGCAAAGGGCCATTCATCACCAGGACTGTGTGGGATGACAAAGGGTTAACCCACTGCAGCTGGGCCAGAAATACCATCCAGGACAAAGAGAGACTTCATGTCACCCACACTGCAGGAAGAAAAAGGGGCCTTAATCCCAAAGAAAATGTGGCTTTTACAGCCCCGCCTGACCAGGGCCCTCCAGCAAGTTTTGCATCTACAGCAAGAGTTAACCCAGCCTGAGTTTGAGAAGGGGCCAGAAAATAGGAAAGGAAATCACTTTTCCACAAGTTTGTGAGAAGGGAGAGCTGGGTGGAGGCGGCTGGACCCAGGCAGCATCCCTGCAGCAGGAGCACAGGGACATGGATGTCTCAGCCTGGAAAATCTGATGGCCCCAAAGCATCCCTAGAGCTGCCAGACCTGGGCAGTGGTTCTCAGGGGATTTATCAGGGGATGGAGAAAGCACCACTGCTGATTTCCCAGCAGCTGCTAGAGATCACACTGAGGAACCTGTGAGCACCCCAGCACTGCCTGGCATTTTGGGGATGGTAAAGATGAGCCAGCAGAGATTTTCAGAGCATTAATGGCAGAACTCTGCTTCGTCCCCATGAGGACAGGGACCCCAGGGAACAAAGCTGGGAGGCAGACAGTGCTCACATCCTCTAGATGTGCACAAACCCTCTCTGCCTTCACCTCCCAGCTGCCAGCCAGGCACACATCCCACAGTGCCACATCCCTGTCACAGCTGTGTCCCTGTGGCAAGTGGGGTTTGCCAGCCTGGCCCTTCTACCCTGTCACATTGAAATGCTACATGCCCACTCCCCTCCTGACTTTTGGACAGACACTTCCAGGATGCCACTGAGCTGTACTTGCAAGATTAACTCTTTCACTCCCATTTTGGTGATTATTTTTTAACAAACGAGGTCACTTTACTGTACTCTACTCCACAAAGCCCGACAAATTTTGGGGATAAATGAAATAAAGTCCAGTTGAATTCATCCATAAGACCCCAGCACCCAGCAGGCTCAACCCCAGGAGAGCCAGCCTTCCCTTTCCCCTGTACTGGAGCACAGCTCAGACCCGTTACCCAAGGAGCAGCAGCTCCAGCCCCAGCACAGCTCTGCCAGGGCTGCATGCAGCGTCGGGGCCGCACGGAAATCACAGCATTTAAAACCACAGGCTATAAAAATTCCACCCTGCTCGGAGAAGGGAAGTCTGGATTCCCCATGGAGACGTGGCCAGGAGCCACTGCTGCTGGGCTATTGGCCACCAAGCCATTACAGACCCTGCCACATGTGCACACCTCGAGCTGTGGCCAGCACACCCTGGTGAGAGGGTACGTGCTGAGGGGCTCTGGGGTCAAACACATTCAAACCCCACCCCACAGCCACTCAGGCATTTTGATCTCAACATGGGAAATCATGGATGGCAACAGCATGGGAGAGGTCAGAGCTCCCATGGTTAGCACAGTCCTCCGTGTGCTCCAAACTTATTTCATCAGTTGTGACATGTCCTTATCTGCACTCAGGATGCCCTTCCAGCAGGGCACACACCCTGGACATCTGTACTCCTCCTGGATGCTGTATCCTACAGTCTGGAATCACACCTGGACAAGGCAGCAGCGCTTAGGGGTTCACACATAATCACAATTCTTGCTTTTTTTTGCATTTTTACCTTGTCTCAAAACCAAAGCTCAGCCCGGTGTTGCCATTTGTGTGCACACAAATGCCCCATTGCCTGGCTCACCTATCTCCCAGGGGAATTTATTCCACTGACCAACAGTTATTAATTAGCACCAGGAAACTCTCAGCCAGCACATGTCCAACAGCAGCACAAAATCCCCTCCCACCCCAGAGCTGCACCACCAGTCTGCTCCCTCCGCCGCACCCACCACCCACAGCAGCAGGAATTCAATAAAATTCAGCGCCTTTAACCCAAAACCAAAACTTGCCTGGCACTATGGGAGGCTGTTCCTGTGCTCCTCTGCTCCGTGGGTTTCTGTAAGCTGACCCTGGGAAGCAGCAGCAGCAGCAAGGCCAGGGTGCTGTGCAGAGCACAAGCTCGTGGATGGCTGGATACCCGTGGTTCCAGAGCAGGGTTTAGGGGAGAGAAGGAACGACCTGCTATTTACAGAAGGGTGGACACAACGCCGATGAAATCGCCAAGAAATCCGATCTAAACAGCTCGGTGTGTGCTGGGAGTCACAGCACAGGGCAGCAGCACCGGCCCCACTGCATCCCAGCTGCTCCCCCGGCCCAGATCTGCTCTGGCAGAGCCGAGGTAGTCTCAGCCCTGAACACGTCAGCCCAGATCCATCCCGGATGCTCCTTCCCTAAATGAAGTGTGGTCACACTGGATGGATATAAAAAGCCTAGCCTGAAATGCTCTGGCGTGAAGCCTTTCCTGCAACCCCGGCTGCTTCCAAGGGCTGTTTGACAGGGAGACATTGGGGTTCAGAGGGGAGGCACTGGGATACAGAGGGAAAGAGCAATTCCTGGGGGTTCACACTGACACAGCCAGCCCAGCACCCCCATTCTCTGCCAGACAAAGGCAAGAGGGAAAACCCCTGGGCTTGGCAAGTCCAGGTGGTTCTTAACATCCGTGTCACAGCCACTGGGCACACAGTCAGGAGCAGTGAGACAAGGATGCAGAGGGGCTGTTCAAATTATTAAAAAAAAACCAGAAAAAATAATAAAGAAAAAAAAAGTGAAGCCCAGAGCTGGGCCAGTTTGCAGAGCTCTAGGGCTGTGACACAGCACAGAACAAACTGAGGGGACACAGCACAGAACAAACTGTGAGGACACAGCAGAGACCAAACTGAGGGGACACAGCACAGAACAAACTGCAGGGACACAGCACAGAACAAACTGAGGGGACACAGCACAGAACAGAGGGGACACAGCACAGAGCAAACCGCGGGGACGCAGCGGGACTGGAGCACGGTGTGACCCGGCTGCCACCCCCGGTCCCCAGGGACCACCGAGCCTCGGTGTCCCCCCCAGCCCCATCCCCCCGCACTCACCAGCAGCTCCCGCGGGGGCCGGGCTTGGCCGGGGCTGGTTCAGCAGAGCCGATTAAAGAGAAACCCGCCCGATTAAAGAGAAACCCGCGGGGGATGCTCCCAGCTGGGACATTCCTCCCAGGAAGGGACCAGCTCTCCCCTGGCAGGCAGCCGGCCACCCCCACGTGCCCTGTCCCCAACCCTGTGGTGTCCACATTCCAGTGACATCCCCACGTGCCCCCTTCCCTGTGCTGTCCCCATCCCCACGGCATCCACATCCCTGGAGTGCCATCATCCCTTTGGTGTCTCCAACCTTGTGGCATCCCCACCCTCACGGTGTCCCCATCCATGTGACATCTCCACAGCCCTGTTGTTTTTGTGGGGGCTGCTGTGTCCCCCAGGCTCTGGGTGATGCCAGTGCACCCCACAGTGCATAGGGGATGCATGCCCTGGGCACAGGCTGCAGCTCAGGGGGCTGCTGCAAGTGATGGGGCAGGATGGGCAAGAGAAGAGGGGAGCAGGAGGCTGTTTTTGGGGAGCCCTTCCCACACAGGCAGTGAGAGCCACGGAAAAGGGCTGGGCACAGGAGCCCTGCACCCACCAGAGCACACAGGGATGCTCAGGAGGTGGGTTGCAACAAGAAGCCATCAAACACCAGAAGTTCCTTTTCCACATCAGTTCACAGCCAACTTCCAGAGCAGAAACCAAGGAGTGAGGCTGCCCTGGGCTGCCAGGCCTCCCCTAGGTCACCAGACACGCTCCCTGGGATGTCACAGGAATGCATTTGCCAAAAGTAACGTGAGAGCAGCTCCAGCAGCCCGCAGAGCCCTCACAGCCACACATCTGCCAGGCTGGGGAGGCTGGGGCAGCCCCTTCCCACCTGGTAAAGGCAGAGGCTCTGCTCTGTGACACTCACTGCAGCTTAAAGGTCACAGGCCCCAAAGGGCTTGGAGGTTTCCAGCTCTGCAGGATACAGCTCTCATGTCTGACACCCTCCTGAAGCTGAGAGCAGACAGTGCTGCTGACTTCAGCCAGCACTTGGGGGCCCAGGTCCCCCCACACCCTCACGAGAGTGCTTGGGAATCGATCAACCATCAGTGACGTTTTTTAACCTGAAGAAAAAGCATTGAGGGCTTTAAGACCCCAGATCCAGAGTTTGGGACCATTCAAGCAAAAGCTGTGGTGGAAACTTATTTTCTGGAAACATTTCTTCTATTCATATCTGTGCTGTGTCCCCTCAGTTTGCTCTGTGCTGTGTCCCCTCAGTCTGCACAGATACAAACCACACCTGGCCCCTCCAGCTGGGGCAGGACCCCCAAACTCAGCAGGGACCCCACCACAGGCAGCACCCTCCCCTTCCCTGGCACTGCCAGCAGCCAGGGCTGCTTCTCACCACAGGGCTGCAGGAGCTGGGTGAGGATGGCCCATCGGCATCAGGGTCCCATTCTGCTGGCAGCTGGCACCCCAGGATCACATCAGGGTTGCTGGCACCTCGTGTCACCCCCAGGACCTGATGCCACCCTCTGTGACTCCTCTGTCCCACTCTCTGCCTGCTCAGGTGGTGCAGAGGCTCAGCCTAGCACATCCCATCCCACAGGGAGCCTGAGCAGTGGCAGAGCCTCCTCCCTCAGCACAAGCCCTGACAAATCATTTCCCTGTGACAATGCCTGCATCACATCCCTGGGATTTCCCCCCTGCTAAACCACTGCTCTATTTTTCCCCTCCTTACCCTTCAAAGCCCCACACACTCATTGCACAGCCACATTTAGCTTCCCCACCCCACAGATCCCCACTGGCATGGCTGTGGAGACGCCAGCACAGCCCTTGCCACAGATTTTTACTCCCTGAGGCTGAGCAGAGCTCAAGCAGAGACTTACTCAGCCAAGGATGATGATGAGGATGGTGCACGCTGCCTGGCGCCCGCGAGAGCCAAGGATGCTTCAGCACCTAGTTCAGCTGCTGCCCCAGAGAGCCTGCCCCCAACTTCTGAAAAGTTCTCCTCAATTCCCTTCCAAAAGGTCTCACAAAGCAGATCCCTCCTGGCTCTCTGCCTCCCTCACCACCAGACATGAAAAGCACTCGAGTTTCTCCCCGGGTAACGCGGGTAAAAGCCTCCAACATCAAAGGCACCACACGAGAGTTCTCGCCCCCCCATTCCTCCCAGGCACCAGTGCTGGGGCTGCCTCCCTTGAAAGCACTGCAACCTCAGTGGTTGAGGCACCAACTGTGCTGAAAACACAGTTTTGATTTTTTTTTTCCTGCATTTTTTTCTTTCTTTCTGTCTTTTTTTTATTTTTTTAAATCAGCCACAAACTGGGGAACTCGGTGGCAAATCTTCAGGGGCAACACAACCAGTGTGGTCTGGTGGGGTTTTGCCCACTGTCTGCTGTGTGGTCACCCCAAAAAAAGGGGAGCAAAAATATCCCTTGTGCCAGCCCTGCCTGCTCATTGCCCAACACTAAAGGAAGCCACTGAGTGTCCTGAAGCAAAACCACAAGCACCCTCCAAGTGAGCAGATTCCCATGGATTTCTCAGCAGCCTCTGCAACTCCTGTCCCCCATCTGCAAAAGAAAATATCTCCCCCCTGCTTGGTGAAGCACTTTGATATCTGCACAGCAAAGCAGGGCGAGGGAGGGGTGTTTGCCTTCCTGGAAACAGGGAGCAGCATTTACACCCAAAACAACAAAATTCCGGGGCAGAGGGAGCAGTTGCAGATGCAGCAGGAACAGCCACGGATCCAGAAAATGAGGAGGACTAGAAAATAGCTTCAAACACCGCAGGGATTTCAAAAACTCCTAGGAGCACATGGTTTCTTGGCCCATTTCAGAGCGTTCCTCATCCCTCCATCCCACACAGCAGTTGTTCCTGCCAGATCACTGCCTGCCCGGGAATGCTGGGCTCATTTTATTGCTGGAGCATGGAAACAACCCTGGTTTGCAGGGGGGAGGTGGGAGGGCTCTGCTGTTTAGCACTTGGCTGTGTTCACGCTGTGATTAATATCACCCAACACACAGATACCAGATGTGCTCGGGGCAGGCTGGAGCGTATCCTAAATTGCACCAAGATGGAATTTTTGGGCAATTTTCAGGGAGTGCTGAGGGCAGGCACTGATGGGAGAGCAGAGATTTACACAGATAGGCAAGAAAAGAGAATTCTGTAGGGTTATGGCACTGGTCATAACCCCTGGGCCAGCTGCAATGCCACGGGCTGTGCTTATAATCAGCACCTTGTCATTTTGGGGGCAATTACTCCAATTCCCATCCATCTGTGGGTCTGATTTCCACATGCTCACAGCAAAAGACACTTCAGTTTTACCCCTCCTTCTGCTGATCTCACAAAGTTTAGCTCCAGGAAGGAATTGATGGTTCAGGAGCAGCAAATACTGGTAAGGTTGGACCTCTCCATGCTGCTTCCCAGGGTCCCACTGCAAGCCCAGTCCTAAGCAAATCCACTAGCAGCTTCTCCCCATCCCTAGGGGAGGGGTGCCCTGGGGTCACCTACATGGGTGTCCCTTTAATTAGAACCAAATCCTGGAGCAGCACTGGAGATCCATTCCAGCTTTTTGGAGGCCACACACTGCCCTGATGGACAGCTGACCTGAACCAGGGCGGCTTCTGGCTCATTGCTGGGTGCAGGGTGATGTGGGGCTTTGCCTCATGGCCTGTCCCTGTCCAGTGTGACACAACCCAACACTTCCCCAGGGTGGGGAGCACCTGGCCATGCCAAGCAGCCACAGAGCAGCAAAGTCCCTCTGGAGCTCTACAACCAGCAAACAGGGGGGCCCAGGTAAGGAGGGGATCTGCTGGAATACCTTCAGCATGCCACAACTGTGTGATGCCCCAAACCCTCCCCATGGGATTTCAGAGACCTCTCTTCTCTGTGCAGGGTTCCCTCCTGCTGATCCCACCTGTGGGACATGGCTGATGTCCTCCAAAAATGAGTTCAGGCCGTGCCTGGGCCTGCTGGTTTTCACTTTTCTTCTTTGCCCAGATTTGGGAGCTGAGCTTTGAGTCATTCTCACCTCCCCCAGACCAGGTCAGCCCCACACAGAGGTGCCCAGCTGTGGTTCACACCCCATTTCAGTAGCTCTGGGTGCTGCTGATGACATGACAGCACCAGTGTCACCAGGGCTGTCCCACAGGACACAAACCTGAGAACAAAAAGAGGGACCAGGGCAGAGAAAACTGTGCTAGCTGTGTCTTCTGAAAAGAAGCAACAAAACAGAGCATTTCTACTCCCTGAAACTCCATGGATGTGCTTGCTGCCAACAGGGAAAATGTGGGAGCCTGTCTGTCTGTCCAGGCAGGACCTGCAGCGACTCTGGGCGTGAGAAATCCCAAATTCTGCTTTCCACAGGGCTGCCTTTGTGCTTCTGCTGAAATGGTGAGGTCTGGTTGGCACCTAAAGCCTGGTTTGGTTCACCAGGGCAGGAGGGAGGGGCAATTCTCTGCAGGCTCCCAGCTATGGCTCCAGAGGATTCACCAAGTGAAGCATCTCTCTGTTCCTCCTCCGTTTTTTCCCACCACGGGTCCGTGCTGTGCATGCAAAACCAGCGCTGAGTTGTGAATTTACACCCAGAAACCAAAAGTAAAAGATCTCCATTATTCACTTCTGTGAGCAAAGGTTAAATCCTACCAAATACATCAGCTTTTGTGGACAGGACAAGCGTTTGGCAGCCAGCAGGAAGGAACAGGAACGTGGGAATTCCTCCTACGACTTGGCAGCAGCCTCTTCCCCCAGCACGGGAGCGCTCTGGGGTCTGCTCAGCCTCTGCCAAGCTAAGAAAGCCCCTCATTCAAGCACTCAGTAATCCACAGGACATCCTGTAGCTCAGGGAAGAGTTGAAATGGATGGATTCAAGCTGCCTAATTGTTGGAGAGAGCAATAGGGAAGGTGGGGTGGCAGACCTGGAGCTGCAGTGTCCTGACCTGCTCTTTGGAGAAACACCTGGTCCTGCTGAACACAGAAGTGTCTACAGCAAACCAGCTGTGCTGAGCTGTCACACGATGGCTGCCTGCAATGGGCTCACCACAACGTGAAAAAAGCCCTGTTAGTATTTCCTGGATGTCTAAGAGGGGCACCCTGCCTCTTCCTGCCTCACCCCAGCTGCTCAGCCCATCATCCCATGACAGAGCACACCTTGGGGATTGATGCTCTTCCAGCAACAGGGTGAGGGGGCAGTGCTGGGTTCAGGGGCACAAGGAGAGCCAAGACATACATCCTAGAAGGTATTTAGGCACCTAATTCACATTAGGCTGTAATACTCCTCAAGAGATGGCAGAAAATAGATAGATGGATAGATAGAGATAGATAGATAGATAGATAGATAGATAGATAGATAGATAGATAGATAGATAGATAGATAGATNGAGGAACCAGGGCAGCCCCACTGCCCCCAGCTCTCCTCAGAGCCTCCTCCCCAGCCTGAGGATCTGAGATAAAGGCAGAGGCTCTGCTCTGTGACACTCACTGCAGCTTAAAGGTCACAGGCCCCAAAGGGCTTGGAGGTTTCCAGCTCTGCAGGATACAGCTCTCATGTCTGACACCCTCCTGAAGCTGAGAGCAGACAGTGCTGCTGACTTCAGCCAGCACTTGGGGGCCCAGGTCCCCCCACAACCCCACGGGAATGCTTGGGAATTGATCAATCATCAGTGACATTTTTTAACCTGAAGAAAAAGCATTGAGGGCTTTAAGACCCCAGATCCAGAGTTTGGGACCATTCAAGCAAAAGCTGTGGTGGAAACTTATTTTCTAGATTAAGAGAACAGGGAAAATCAGCTTTTGAGGCAAAGGCTGGGTGCTGGATCTATCCCTTGAGGGGTGCAGGCAGGTCCAGCACAGACCCCTTCTATGTCCCTGCCCCTCCCATCCCAATTCAGGCTCCTCCAGAGCACAGCAGGGCAAGGCAGAACCCCAGTCTCACAGAGACTGGCTAAAGCTCACTCCCTGGGCTCCAGATCACCATTCATCTCAGATTTAAGACAAGCTTTAATAAAGATTTAAGCCAAACTTTGGCCTCCCTGCAGACCTGTGGCAGAGCACTGCCCCCTGCCCTGGACAGAGCCTTTCAAGGAGCCCTTTCCAAACCTCTTCCCAAACCTTTCTGTGCCTCTGCTGGTGCTGCAGCCCCAGGGCTCTGTGTCCCTCTGTGGGAGCTGTGGGAAGGAGGGCACGTCCCACACAGGGACACCCTGACCCGCAGTGACACGGAGGAAGGGCTGGCAGGGGCAGACCGAGGCTCAGCCAGCCAGGGGAAGAAAAATAAATCCCCCATGCAGGGATTACACAGCAGCACTGCTCCTTCCTGCAGCCCCACAGGCCCAGCACAGCTGCTCAGCACACCCTGGGGCTGCCTGAAGGGCGCCAGGACACTCCTGGGGAAGGATGTTCCCTTTCCCCTTGAATTCCCCCCATTCCCCCACCCCACCCAGAGCCCTGTGGATCCAAGGATGCTGCACATCAGCTGATGGGGCAGGGAGGATAAAAGCAGCCCTAAACCCAAGCACCTTTTGGGGCAGCAAAGCCTCTTTACACCCATCCCCTGCCCCACACCCTGCCCAACCACTCTGCTGGTCCCTGCACAGTGTGGCAGCCACAGGCCAGTGGGGATGGCTCCGGGGCAAATAACTGCATTTCTGCCCCCACACAGCCCCAGCATGTGCCCCTCCAGCCCTGCAGCTCCAGTGCAGCCCAGCCCTCCTGTCCTGCCCCCACACCCTGCAGTGGCAGCCCCAGGACTGGCTCCCACTCCCCCAGTGCTCCCCAAGAGCACTGGGCACCTCTGATGTACTGCAGGCTGCAGACACAGCTTTCAGCCAGCTGTGACTACTTCTGGGATTTAAATCAGCCTCATCTTCCCCTCCCCCAGGTCTTCCAAAGCTTTCCCAGGAAATGCACCCCATGGAAAAACCTGGGAAAACAAGCAGGGCGTGCCTCGCCAAACGCCGAGCCCCAAGGGCTGTGCTGCTCAGGCTTCAGGGGGATCTGTGCCATGGGGAAAGGTGGGCATCAAAGCTGAGCTCCCCAGAGCTGCCTCTGAGGATGGGACTCACCCCTCTGGATCTGTGCTCTCTCCGAGCAGCCAGGGCTGCCACCATCCCCCGTGGAACGGTGAGGAAGGGAAGGGGTCAGGGCGGAAAGCCTGGGAGGAGGAGGAGGAGAAGGAGGAGGGTGCCTGGAGACAGCAGAATGCTCCATTCATGCTGCACCCGCCCCAAAATGCACCCCCACACTTAGCTGCTGCTCCTGGAGCTGGAGCACGCCTCCCAGAGGGACTCAGCTCCCAGCACGGCTGCAATTTTGCCTTCATTAGGGGCAATTTTAGGATTCTCAGTGGCTGCT
The DNA here is from genome assembly GCA_013397555.1 of Urocynchramus pylzowi. Classification (NCBI taxonomy): domain Eukaryota; kingdom Metazoa; phylum Chordata; class Aves; order Passeriformes; family Fringillidae; genus Urocynchramus; species Urocynchramus pylzowi. Next base: position 590,119 of record VZRH01008298.1, read on the forward strand.
GGAGGGACTGTGAGTGAGCTCAGACCACACTCCTCCTCTTGCTCTGCCCACAGCCTCCACCTCGTTCCTCCTGCACCTGCAGATTCCCACACACAGCTCAGATATTTTTTTATCCAACCAACAACATTCTGAATAGAATTCCCTAAATCTCCACGCTCCAGCCAGCAAAGCAGGGCTTGGAGAAGCTTTCCATAGCAGAAACCCGCGGGGAGCTGAAGATGTGACAGCCACCAGGTCCCCCCTGCCACGGGAGCCCGTCTGTGCCTGCCCTTCCCCGGGCTCCTGCACACGCATATTCCCCCGTCTGTCGCAGCCCTGTCCGTCTGTCCTGGACACGCAGCAGCTGCTATTCCCTGCCTGGCCAGGTAGATGGTGCTCAGCCGGCAGCAAGCGGGAATTCCTCGGCGCTGGAGGGGTTCCCATGCCTCTGACTGAGCCGGTAATTCAGCAGTGATTTTCACTGAGGAAGAATCACAGAATTCACAGAATCACTGGGTTGGAAGAGACCTTCAAGGTCATGGAGTTCAACCCAGCCCCAACACCTCAACTAAACCCTGGCACCCAGTGCCACATCCAGGCTGTGTTAAACACACCCAGGGATGGTGACTGCACCACCTCCCCGGGCAGGCCATTCTAGAGCTTTATCACCCTTTCCATGAAGGTCCCACTCCAGCCCCAAACAAACAGGACCAACTCAGACCCAGCTCTCCCAGATTTTCACCTTCCACTTCAGCCTGGGAGATGCTGGATAAACTGCTACAAACATTTCATCAGAACTGCTGCTTCTCCAACCCCGTTCCCTGCTGGAAACTCACTCTGATGACATTTCGCCCCACACATCTCCCACAAAACCCAAACACAGCAAAGCCCCGAGGAGCAGGAAACAATTTGCCCGTTTTCCCCCCATAAAGTCAGGGGGATGGGGGCAGGGGGACCCTCAGGGCCCCTCGTCCTGCCGGAAGCTGCCAGGCACAAGCAGCAGGGGGAGGGGGTGTCCAGGCTTTCCATCCCATCACCCCAGGGTCACCCTCCCCAGCCAGGCCGGATGTAGGATGTCTAATATTTCTCCAGTTCTGTTTTAACACTCACACCATCTTGGGAGCAGGAAGCTTAAGCCATTTCCTGCAAGGCATTGCTCTGCCCTTCAAATATTTTCAGCCTCGGTGCAAACTGTTTTAAAACCGAGCCTGGTAGCTGGGAGTGTGAAATCAGAGGAGGGGCTTGTCCAGGGAAAATTCAGTTTGTGAAACCTATCCAGTCCCTGCTGCTGCAGAGCAGCAAAATAAATATTGCTGCGGACAATAAAAGAGAGCAATTCATCTTGCATGTCTGAAAAATGAGAAGGAAAAGCAGAAACTCCAAACAATGTTCTCTGTGCCTCTCCCAAGGGACACAACACTGGTCCCCAGCAGAAAACCACAGCCATGTCCCCCCTTGTCTCTTGCAGCCACGATTTGAAGCTTTCCCAGCTTTGCTCTTTCAGTGGAGCCCAAATCATGGCTTTGGTTTGCTTGCCCCATCAATGATCTGTCCCACACATTGGCTGAAATAACCCCAAAGAGACCCTTCCCCCTCCTCCAAGCGGAGGAGAAGTCAAATGCTCATTCCCTGAAGCGAATTTTGGGCAGTGCCAGGGCAGAGCTGGAAACCCCACAGACCCCACAGGCCAGCAGAATGACGCCCCACGTCCCCCTTGGCCCCGTCCCCACACCACCCTCAGCCAAGGACGGGGACAGACGGATGGCAGCTCACCTCCTGCTGCTGGCCCTGGCTGCTCCAGCCCACGTGTCACCTGTGAGCACTCTTATCTCCTCTCAGCTCTTCTCCAGGTGACACTCAGGGCTGTGAACTGGAAACAAAGCCATGCCCCGAGGCCCAGCAAAGGGCTCTGCTCCCCTGAGCTCCCACTCACAGGGCTGCTCCTTCCCAAGACTTTTCTGTCCAGGAACCAAGCCACGAAGCAGAAAGGAAACCCCAGAGCTCCTGCAGGGCCCTGCAGGAACCCTTCACCTCCCAACCTCAGGGCGTGCACTCCTGGGCTGTAAATAAACTTTTATTTACTACACAAAGTAGGCCAAGGAGGACTGTTTCCCTGAGGAATGGTGGGAGGAACATCAGCCTTATGGCAGGATCTCAGATTTCATCTGACTCCACAAAGCAGTTCCTGGAGACCTCGGCAGGAGCCACAACACCTCTGTAGTGGCCACATCCCACCCAAATCCTGACTGCCCAACCAAATCCTGACCCTGCCAGCTCAAACAGGGATCTCTAAGGGGCACGGATCTGCCCAGCCACCCTACACCCAGCACTGCCAGGCTTGGAGAGAACAGGGCTGGAGCAAATTCACCTCCTGCATCCCACAGAGCAACACAGAGCCGAGGTCCAGCCCCTGCAGCCGGGCCATGATGGATTCACTGCTGCCCCAGGACCACCCACACCCCTGATGTGCTGCCTTATCAAGGTTCCCATCACATCTTGGAGCACTGAACTGCCCAAAGCCAGGGCATCATCCTCAGCACTCAACTGCATCCTCTCATGTTCTCCAAGGCCACCAAAAGAGGTGGACAGGGGGTCTCGAGGCCGGTGTGACCCCAGGGAGGGCCCCAGCAGCCTGTGAACTTGGCCTCCCACTTCCACCCTGTTTATCTGCACGCTGGGATGCAGGAGGAAGCAAGTTCAGCCAGAGTTTGTCTAAACAATTGTGTTTTATCAGAAAAGCTGCTCAGATCTACTCCTTTTTCCCAGGACACAACTGGACAATTCCAAGGTAATCTCCATTCTCCATCCAGCCTGCAGCAGATGGAAGCAGGGGAAGAGGACATGAGGCAAGGAGCATCCAAACCCCCCTGTCCTCCCTCAGTGCCAGCAGCCTCCAACACTCATCAGCCAGGAGGCAGAATCCATCCCACATCTGCTCCCCACACACTCCCAAGTCTGCCTTCCAAATACTTATTTCCTCTTCAAACTATGGGTTTCTCAAATTTAGGAGCAAGCAAGGTAGACTGGCAAGGTTGTGATACAGAAAACACCTGATACATCCCTTTCCTCCTGGACAGCTCAGGACCTCCCTCTGCAGGGCCACTCCAGTGACCTGGGCAGTGGCTGCTCCCACCCTGCACAATCCCACAGCACCTCTGGAAGCAGGACCAGCTAGTTCCTAATCACCAGCTGAGCCTGGAAGTGATGCTTTAGCTTTTATATTTTTCAGATTCTGTGCTGCTTTAGTGTGTGGGTCTGAGCTTCATCTTAGGGGATGGTGAGCTCTCTGCACAGAGCAGGGAGACAAAACAATTCCTTCTCCAGCTGGGGACCAAGGACAAATGATCCAAATCTCAGGCCCAAGAGCACAAACAACGTGGGCTGGAGAGAGAAAAACAAGAAGGATGGGACTGCCTGGGCTAAAGCTGGAATGGGACAATGAACTCCAAGGTGCAAATGGAGCAGAACTTGTAAAAGTGAGAGCCCCCGTGAGCGGCCGTGCATTTTGGGGCCATTTTGGTTCACCTTGGGTGCAGCCCTGGCTGGGCTCTGGTGCTGCCCAAGGTGGATCCATGGAGGAGATCCTTTTAATAAATCCCTGCTTTATTCTTTAACTCTGTCCAGCCTCTGCTCTAGGTCAGCCTTCTCAAGGCATCAGAAGAAGAAAGAACCCAATGCAAGGACTGAACCTCAGGCATCTTGCCACGTTCACCAGCTCCCTGTTACAAAGGGAGAAGTTGGAAGAGGGATTCCTCCAAGACAACGAAGGAGTGGACAGCAAAGGCAGGGTCCTGACCAGGCTCTCCCCCCATACAAACTTTTGCCATCTCCTCAGTGTTTTTCTGGCTCTTGGTCCATGATTTCCACTGCAGATGGGGGGAAGGTGCCAGTGAGTGCCCTGAGTGCATCTCACATGAGATAAGAGCATCAGCCTGCTCATTTGTAGCTTCAGAGACTGAAACCAGGGACCCGCCCTGTGCCTCCATGTGCCAGAGCTTCAGAGAAGGGTCCAGAGCACACCAACTCCTCAGTGCATCAACAGAGATCAGCACAAGCTCCCAGATCAGAGCAAATGCCCAACAGAGTAAGCAAAATTCCCCATCCAGAGTCATAACACACAGGGGAAGCAAACCCAGGCAGGGGCTGCAGCTGGGCAGGGCAGCTCCTGTGATGTCCCTCCAGATCCACCCACCCCACATAAAACACACCCCAGGGGCATTTGAGCTGGAGTTGAAAGCAATGCCCCACAATTCAAGACTTGTGAGTTACCACCCAGCTGGGGCTGAGAAAGCTCCTTTCAGGAGCTCACACACCATTAAATTTTATCACTGCCTTCCCCTCCTAGGTACCACATCCTTCAGGATTCCCATCTAATCTTCTTACTCTGAGATGTCCACGAGCTGAGCTTTTCTTTGAAAGAGGGAAGGAATGTCTGCACACTCCATGTGCAGCAGGAGAGGAGGAAAGGGGGGAAGGCAGAGCCACCATAAAAAGTCCAAGTATTACGGATAAGCATCAAAGAAAAACTTGACACACACACTTCAGCAAATGATCATCCACAGCCACAGAACAACCTGACCCAAGGTTGGCTGGGGGGCTGTCAAGCACTCATGATAACAAGGGATTAATGCCTTACCCAGTTCTGTGCTGCTGCCAATCCCTTTTCACCTCCATTCCTCTAGGAATAATACAGGAGAACACCTGGTAAGACCACCTGACTCAGATAAACCCTGGACATCTTCTCAGGGCTTGCAAACCTAAACACAAATCCAAGGTTATGTTCATATGTGCCAAAGCATCATCAACCTCTGAAATTCAAGGTGTTGAAAAATGCTTCATTTCAGGCATCCTTCATTCCTGTTGCACAAATGGCTTTTGCCATGAAAAAATCAGCCTACAGCTTCTACACAGAACAAACTGCAGTTGGTACAAGTCCAGCAACCCCAAATGCCCACTCTGTCACTCCTGGGCTGGCACAAAAACCTTAGATAGTTTGTTAAAATTATTTGCTTTTCATAAATGCATAAACAACTGCAAAGTTTCGTTGTTTGCAAAATATTTTGGACCAGACCCTTGGGTCCAGCTTTGTTTCCCAGCATGCCTGGATAAACCAAAATGATTCAAGAGGGTGAAGTGCTGATGCATGTGACCCTGCAGAAACCCTGGGAACTTCTGTGCAGAGACCAGTTCAGAAGATCAATGAGATGAGTGACCCAAATTTAACCAACCCAAAGCAAAGCAGCTCTCTCCCCACATCCCTCCTTTAAAACCTCTAACAGATGGAAGAAAAACTGGACCCAAAGAAGTCTGAGCACAGGCTGCAATCCAAGACCAGCTGCTTTTTCCATTTATAGCCACATTCACTTCAGCTCCACCACGGCATTTTGGACAATGCAGAAGGGTCTCTGTGTCTGTTTGTTTGCTGGAGGAGTGTAAAGAACACAAATGGCTTGCTGTCATCTTATCTTTTTTTGCTCAAAACAGATCGTTTGATCTTCTCAAAACACAGTTATCTCTCTATAATCTCAATTCAGTCCTCTGACAGAGTTTATGGAGCTGGCACTGCACCCAGCCTATGGTGTCCCTTCAACCACTGGCCAACAGAAACATCTCAAGCAGGGACAGCAGTTTAGAAATAGGTTAAAAGAGAAGGATTCCTTAATTACAGAAGGTTCATCACCACTGCCATCACTTCCCTCCCCCAGCAGACAGCAGAGAAGTCACAAAACCAGCGGCCAGGCCTTACTGCAGGAGATCAAAGCAAACTCTTTGTTTTATCTTGGTCAAGATAACGGATTTTATTTGCTTTATCAGCCTGTAGGATGATTAACCTAAATGTGAGAAAGCTGGAGGATCCAAAGGAGCTGATGGGTGGGAAGCATGTTCCCCAGCACGCCTGCCATGGGCTCCAGACATGCAAATACCACAGGATCAACAGAGAAACCCTTGGTTCCTACACCCCCCTCAGCCAGGGCTGTGTCTGCCTTTGCCTTTCAGCACCACTTGGATGAACACAAATCCCACAGCAGGCAGGAGCACTCACCCCTTTCTCAGCCAGCAAAGGCACCTCTGTCCAGGGGCTGCCCCAGTTTTCATCACAGAGGGGTCACAGAATTCAGAGAATTCACAGAATGACCAGGTTGGAAGAGACCTTCAAGATCATCGAGTCCAACTCAGCCCCAACACCTCAACTAAACCCTGGCACCCAGTGCCACATCCAGGCTGTGTTAAACACAGCCAGAGGTTCCTGAGGGTGCTCAGGGCTCACAGACCCCATGAGCCACAGCCAGGTGACCCTGCAGTCAGGCTCTGAGCTCTACAGACACACGTTCAGCTGGATCCCTCCTGCAAGGCTCAGGAGGTGAGGAGACGACATGGATGGATGCACAGCCTCACCCAGACCCAGCCCAGCCATGGAAGAGACCTGCCAGGTCATTAAGGCCAGGGCCAGGGTCACTCTGCAGCTCAGCATGGAATCACAGACTGGTTTGGGTAGGAAGGGACCTTAGAGACCACCCAGTCCCACCCCTGCCATGGGCAGGGACATCTCCCACTACCCCAGGGTGCTCCAAGCCCCATCTAACCTGGCCTTGAAGACTTCCATGGATGGAGCAGCCACAGCTTCTCTGGGCACCCTGCACCAGGGCCTCACCACCCTCACAGGGAAGAATTTAACTCCAATATCCATCTATCCCTGCCCCCTGGCAGTGGGAAGCCATTCCCTGTGTCCTGTCATTGCAAGCCCCTCATCCAAAGTCCCTCTCCAGCTCTCCTGGAACTCCTCAGGCCCTGCAAGGGGCTCTGAGCTCTCCCTGGAGCCTTTTCTTCTGGTAAACACCCCCAGCACTCCCAGCCTGGCTCCAGAGCAGAGGGGCTCCAGGTCTCTGAGCATTTCTGTGGCCTCCTCTGGACTCGCTCCAGCAGCTCCACATCCTTCTGATGTTGGATGCAGCATCCCCAGCTTCGCCCTCTCCTGGTCTCAGACACCAGGGAAAGGAAGTGGGAACGGTGCAGAGGGTGTTTCCTATGGGAAACTGTCCCTTTGCATAATGCAGCTCCACTGGGGAGGTCACTGCTTTTCCTACAGGCCCTCAGGGACTCCCAGCAAGGCAAACAAATCCTCCTGGGTCTGGCTGCCACAGCCTCATTTCCTGGGGTGTGTCCTGCCCAGCTGGGGCTTCCACACGGGACAGCATCCACACAAAGTGTGCCCACCCAAAGAAGGGACACGAGTGTGCCAGTGAGACCAGGATGAACACAACACAGCGAGCTTAGGACAGCATTCCTGGAACTGAGACGTGCAGCACCAGCACCAGCACAGCCACATCAGCCAGCCTCCTGCTGGCATCCTCAGTGCCCACATTACACCCCAAAACACAGCTCAAAACACAGCCCAAAAAACACAACCCAAGAAAACACAACCCAAAAGACACAACCCAAAACACAGCCCAAAACAAACACAGCCCAAAAACACAGCCCAAAAACACAGCCCAAAACACAACCAAAAATACAGCCCAAAACACAGCCCANAAACACAACCCAAAAAAACACAACCCAAAAGACACAACCCAAAAGACACAACCCAAAACACAGCCCAAAACAAACACAGCCCAAAACAAACACAGCCCAAAAACACAGCCCAAAACACAACCAAAAATACAGCCCAAAACACAGCCCAAAACACAGCTCAAAAAACACAACCCAAAAAACAAAACCCAAACCACAACCCAAAACACAGCTCAAAACACAGCTCAAAAAACACAGCCCAAAACAAACACAGCCCAAAAACACAACCAAAAACACAGCCCAAAACACAGCCCCAAAAACACAGCCCCAAAACACAGTCCCAAAACACAGCCCCAAACACCCCAAGGGGCACTGTCTGCTCCCTGCACAGCCGGGGACAGGGCACACACAGGGAGGGAAGCAGGCAGTGCCTCCCTGTGCATGTGGTGTCCTGGATCAGGCAGTGTCTCCATGATGGGACACGTTCCTCTCCCCCACACATGCTCCTGCTCTTCCTTCCATGTCACTGGGCCTGCAGGTCTAGATTTTTCCAGATTATCTCATTTTTGGCACCTGCGTTCACAAACCGAGACCCAGCGTTTCCCACTCAGCCCCTCCATTTGGAATCCTGGGCTGGAGGAATTTTCCCATTAATAATAATAACAATAACAATAACAATAATAATAATAATAACAATAATAATAATAATAATAATAAAGAGTGCCCATAACCTAGCCTGAATCTGTCAGCTGGCTTTGGAGGAAACATTTCCCTCCAGCTTTAATCTTTTTGTACAGTTAAAGAGCTGGAAACAGTGACTCACTGCATCTCCACTCAGGGAGCCTCGCTGTGTTAACAGCTGTCCAAACCCCTATAACCCCTGCAGCCCCACACTTGGTGTCACCCTCGCAGCACAGGACAGAAGAAAAGTCACCCCAAGGTTTGTGTGGCTTCACTTCTCCATCCCTGGGTGTCCATGGCAGGATGGGGGCTTGAAACTGCAGCCCCCACCACATCTTCCCAGCACACAGCAACAGGTTCTTGGTTTTCACAAGGATTTCAGTGGATCTCAAAGTTTCCTTCCTTCTATTTTTAAGTATTTTTTAATTGTTGAAATTTTAACCCACCTCTATGGGAGTTCTAAAGAAAAGTCTTCCCATAAGAGTTCTAGCTGGAAAAAAAGAGTGAAAGCAGTTGAATTGCTTCACTCTTCTGATGCTGCCCTGCTTGTTGTGCACCAAAACAGATGGGGGGACCCTGCTGAGTTTTAAGAGGCACCTGGCACCCTGTGTGGCTGTCCCAAAGTGCCATGGGACAAAGGCTCCAACAAAGCTGAAAGCTCAGAGATGGTCCAGACTGTTTTGCACTGACACACGCTGGGACACAGAGGAAGGTCACATCTCTGTTTTAGGTGTTTTTATCTGCCTTGATTTATCTAAACAAGCTCCAGAGCATCCTTGCCATGAATGCCCACGGGGCAGGAGCAGGAGCAGTGGTGGGACAGAGCCTGCCTTGCTGGCTGAGTGCTGTCCCAGGGCCTGGGCAACCACAGCAGCTTGTGAGGAGACAGACAGGAGCATCAGATCAAAGCAGCTTTCACTGCTCAGCTGGGAGTGCTTCCAATTCACCACCTGAGATCCCAGAGCTGAGCCTTCACCCAGCACTGAGCCATCAACACAAACAGCTTTACACTGGGGGAAGTAGAAACAGACTATTAAACCAAAACGGAAACAATTTTAATTTTTCTGGGGCCAGCAATGCCTTCCCCCCTCTCCAAGCCCAACCACCACACGTTGCAAGGAACAAGAGAAGGCCAAGGTGTTCAAGCACACAAGCACAATGCCAGAGATGGGAGGCACAGTGCAAGGGGATGCTGTGGCAGAATCACCCATGACAGATTTGATGTGGCTTGTCCTGAGGATTAGCCTGTCCCTCACCCAGCTCCTGAGGATCCCACCAGATCTCTCCACTGCACAGGGCAGGGGGATGTCTCTGGGTGAAGCCCTGCTGCTCCCACACTGATTCCCTGTTCCTCTCCTCACAGGGATGAACCAGCAGCTCCTGCCACACTGGCACCACAGCACTGCTCAGACCTGCTCTGCCAGCACAGGGCAGGAACAGCCTCCTCTGCCAGCTCCAGCCCAGTGCCCTGGGACTGGGAGTGAACTGCTGCCCACAGCAGGAGCCTGGGAGAGGTCACCCCCACCCACAGGAGCTCAGATTTGGATATTCACATTTGGTAAGTCCTGCACAGCAAGGACAGCCTCCCACAGCACCCAAGGCTGTGGGTTCAGAAACAGCCCTTCCCCTCACCTTGTTTTTATGGCTATTTTTAGTTGCTTGTGCCTCTTTCTGCCCTCTGCATGTCCTCCCCTTGCCCCCACTGCACAGCCCAGCTCACATTGCCCTGGCAGACTCCAACTACAGCAATCCACATCACCTGCTCATCCCATCACATTTCCTTATCCCAGCTGGGGAGCCCAGCCACACAAAACCTCCACTGACATCTCCACTGGAGATTTTGGGGACACAAAGCCCACCTTTGCAGTGGCACATCCCACAGGGATGTCCCATCTCTCTGTCACTAATGGCCCAATTCCATGTTACACCAGCACAATCAAAGCAAATGCTCCCCAGGGAGTGCAGGAGAACACTGGGACACTCAGGGAGGGAGAACATGGATGAGAAGGAATATTTCTTGCCCCATTAAACACCCCCTGCTCTCCTCCCAGCTCGGGAAGCCCAGCTCTGAAGCAGGCTCAGCCCACACTGCTGCCCTAATGAAGCTCAGCACTGAAATTACTCCTTTCCTCTGTGGTTTGCTGTGAACTGCCAAGCTCCCTGTGACTGTTACTCTCCTCTGACCGGCCTCTTCCTGCCCAGCACGCTCTCCTGCATACCTCCAGCAGCAGGGCAAGGCAGCTGAGCCTGACAGCTGGGGAAGGCAAGTCCCAGCACAGGAGTGAGGGCAGCTGGAGGCAGCTGCCTGCCCCCCTGCTCAGCTGTTTGTGCTGGAGAGTCACCAGCCTCGGGCCCCAGGGGTGCCCCAGGAGCACCTCCTGGTGACCCAAACCCTGGAGCAGGAGCTGCCACACGTGTCCCTGCTGCAGACATCACAGGGGCAGTGTTGTTGTTGAGGTGGTCACGACACAAAGTAGAGACCACAAGCAGTCTCAGATGGTAACTCTTTATTATTGAAAATGGTTGACTTCTTACATACTTTCTAATTGTTTATATTTTTTTTACTCTAACTATTGGCAACAATAAATTAACATAACTATTAGTGAAGTGAATATAACTATTATATTGTTATTGATAACAATAAATTAACTTACTATTAGTGAAAAGTAACAGTAACTTCTACTAACTTTCTACAAATACTTCATCTAGTTGTAAAGTTCTTTCTTTATCTTTTTTTTAAATTCTTTTCTCTCAATCTCTTTAGTAACAGCCTTAGAGAGAGCTCTTTATTAGTTTCTTTTTACTTCTCAACTTCTCACTCTTTTAACTAACAAGCTCACTATTAGTATCTTCTACAGGGCAGCATCTCCATTTGGTGGGGCCAAAGCTGCAGTGGAGCTGATCAGAGTTGGCAAGGTGCCNCTTTTAACTAACAAGCTCACTATTAGTATCTTCTACAGGGCAGCATCTCCATTTGGTGGGGCCAAAGCTGCAGTGGAGCTGATCAGAGTTGGCAAGGTGCCTGCACCCATCCTGAGGGTCCCTCTGCAGCCCCCCAAATCTCTCTGTGTTCTTGCAGCAGCAACAAGGAGAGAGGCCATGCACCTGCCCAGCATCACCTTGGGGTGGGTGTTGTGAACCAAGGGCAGGAGCACCCCAAAATGGGGTCCTGTGTGAGAGCAAACCTCAGGGCATGGCAATGGAGGAGGAGATGGTCAGGAAGGGCCAGTTCATGCTCTGGCAGTGAGCCTGGGCTGTACCCTTGTGCTGACACACAGGGAAAAGGAGATAGAGCCCTCACAACCCCTCCAACTTTGTCTTCGTGGCAGTGGGGTTGGACCTCGATGATCTTTAGGGTCCCTTCCAAACCAAACCATTCTGTGGTGATTCCTGGAGACATTTGGACTGAAAGCCCCTTTTGTACCAGGCTGGCTCCTGCTGCAAGGCAGGCTCCAGACAGCTGGGCTCAGGGGTGACACTCGTCCCAGCAGCTGTCCCCCCTCTCTGCCCGCCCCGGGCAGCTGGAGCGTTCAGCAGCTCAGCCAGCCTTCTGCTCCTGAAGTGCCAACCAGGGGTTCAGGGCTTGGGGCACTCAGAGCAGCCCAGAGCCAGTAGGGTGAGGCTGAGCACCCCCACAGGGCAGGATGGGCCTCCTGGGCACCTGGGGACAGAGAGGGGGCTCACAAAATCCTTGGGCTGGGGCTCAGAGCTCTGCTGTGCCCAGCTGGAGATGGCCCAACCTGTAAAAAAACCCAGCTCAGAAAAGCCATGCCTACGCCACACACAGCAAGAAAAACCCATTTGAGTCCTGCAGGTTTGACATCAGCTCCCCTGCTGACTCCTGGCTTGGTTTTACACCAGCACACACCACAGCCTGGCCTCTCTGCACGTCAGTGTGACCACAGGCTGCCCCCAGGAGAGAGGATGGACCCCTGGTCCAGCTCCAGGGCAGGCAGGGACCTCCCAGGTCCTGGCTCAGCCACCCCAGCCCATCCCACAGCCCCCAGGGTGGGGAGGGAGGGAGTGCCCTCCCCCTGACCACGGGATCCCTCACAGGAGAGAGCTCATGGGCGATGGAGAATGGAAAAGTAATTAACAGGACTGAGAGGAAAAATCTCCAAAACATTATGGAGAATAAATGACGGCTGGCAAGGGAGGGAAGCTGGCTTTAATATAATTAATTGAAAACAAGATAGAGCTAATATAAGCCAGGTCTCTATTTTAATAATGGCTCTGGTCCATGATGTTATTAGACTTTGTCTCCAAGGTCAAAATCCCTGACTTCTGCTAATGAAGAGGCGGTTTCTGCCCCACAACCGTAAACAACACCACCAAACAACGATATCCCAACACCACTTCCAGAGCCAGCACCCCTCCCACACCTCAGAGCCTCTCCAGGGCCCTGGGGGTCTGCACACGGGGCCTGAGCTGGCAGAACTTTCATTTCCCAGCACCCCGGGAGGCACAGTGGAAAGGAGGAGGTGCTAGGATCACCCATGACAGATTTGATGTGGCTTGTCCTGAGGATTAGCCTGTCCCTCACCCAGCTCCTGAGGATCCCACCAGATCTCTCCACTGCACAGGGCAGGGGGATGTCTCTGGGTGAAGCCCTGCTGCTCCCACACTGATTCCCTGTTCCTCTCCTCACAGGGATGAACCAGCAGCTCCTGCCACACTGGCACCGCAGCACTGCTCAGACTTGCTCTGCCAGCACTGGCATTTCCTTTTTTCTTTCTTTCTAGAATTTCTTATTGAACTCGACAGCTCTTTCAGGCAGGATAAACCCAAGGCTAACAACTCTGCCTGTGGACACATCTGAGCACAGATCCCTCGAGCAGCCTCGAGAGGTGTCACCACAGGAGCTGAAAGAGCAGCACACAGCTCCTGGCACCTCCCGTGTGACACCTGAGGCAGCCACCACCCCACCCAGGGCTGTACTTGTGGTAATCACATATCCTCTGAAAAGAGAGACATAGCTCTCCCAGGATCTTCCTGGAAGCTGTGAGAAGCTGTGAGAAAGTTAGAGAAAAGAATTCTCTAAGTTAGGAAACTTAGAGAAAAGCATTCTCTAAGTTTCTCACAGCTTCTAATTCTCTACAGAGATAATAACAATTATTATCTCCCTTTCTGTTAGTGTTTTTCTAGATATGGTTCTCCAGAGTGTGCTATTCATCGTTCACCAATGGTGTGAGAGGTTTTCACTTTGAGATCAATCAAGTCTCACCTTAACGAGCCACATTATAAAAACCCTTCATTCTACTTCCATTAAACTGCCTCCTGATTCAGCTGATGAGGACTGGACTCTCATGTACTCACCCTCCTCTCTCTTGGGCGGGCTCTCCGCGGGCACCGCCTGCGCCTTTGGCTCTGCCAGCTGCGGCTGGGCGGGCAGGGCGGGCTCCGAGCTCTCTGCTGCCCGCGTGGCCGGTGTCTCAGCGGCCTTGGCCACCTGGCTGTCCGGG
>VZRH01008299.1:922-14761 GCA_013397555.1 Urocynchramus pylzowi
AAGTGGGAGAGGATCGGAGAAATAGGGGACAGGATCCTGGAAATGCGGGAGAGGATCCTGGAAATGCGGGAAAGGATCCCAGAAATGCGGGAGAGGATCCCTGATCCCGGAAAAGCTGCACCCGGGGCTGGGGGCTGAGGTATCTGCTGGGGGCACGGGGGGGAAGTAGCACCAAGAAACCCCAAAAAAAGGAAAATCAACCCAAAAAAGGGGGAAGGGGAAGGGGAAGAGGCGGGAGGAGCACAAGGGAGGCGGGAGGGGATGAGAGCGAGGAGCTGCGGCAGCAAGGGCTGAGCCTGGACAGGGCTGGACATGGGATGGACACGGGATGGACACGGGATGGACATGGGGATGGACATGGGATGCACACACAGCTGGACATGGTGATGGACGTGGTGATGGACAGAGAGATAGATGGGGTGATGGACACGGTGCTGGACATGGGATGGGCACAGAGATGGACACAGAGATGGACACGGGGTGGACATGGGGCTGGCATGGTGTTGAGCACCTGCAGCGATGTTGGTGCTGCAGGGGAACAAACAGCAGCAGGACCGGGCCCGGCCAGGCAGTGCTGGGTGTCGATGCGGTGCCACGGGGGTGCCCCATGCCCAAGCAGCACCTGTGCCGTGCCCGTGCAGGGTGGGCAGCCAATGTGTCCATGCTCCATGCCCAGCCACCGTGTCCATGCTCCGTGTCCAAGCACTGTGTCCATGCTCTGTGCCCAACCATCATGTCCATGCTCTGGGCAACCACCGTGTTCGTGGTCCGTGCCCATGCAGGGTGGGCAACCACCATGTCCATGCTCTGTGCCCAACCACCATGTCCATGCTCTGTGCCCAACCACCATGTCCATGCCCATGCCCAACCACCGTGTCCATGCTCTGTGCCCAACCACCGTGTCCATGCTCTGTGCCCAACCACCGTGTCCACGCTCCATGCCCAACCACCGTGTCCACACGCTGTGTCCAAGCCCCACAGCCAAGCGCTGTGTCCACACAGCCCAGCTCAGCACCACATCCACACTTTGTGGCCAAGAACCGTGGTCATACACCATGTCTGAGCACCGTGGTCACACACCATGTCTGAGCACTGTGGTCACACCGTGTCTGAGCACCGTGGTCACACACCGTGTGGCCAAGTGCCATGTCCACGCACCGTGCCTGAGCACCACCACTGAGCACCACGCTCAAGCACCATGTCCACAACACGTGGTCAAATCACATCGTGGCCGAGCACCACGGCCATGGGCTACGTCCAAGCACCACGGCAGAGCACGGGTCCAGGAACCATGGCCAAGCACAGAGTCCAAGCACCAAGCAGAGCACCCGTGTCCATGTATCATGTGTGAGCACCGTGTCCACCCACAACATCCGAGCACCACGTCCACAGTGCATGGCTGAGCACCAATGTCCACTCACCGTGTCCGAGCACCAATGTCCAAGCACCAATGTCCATGCACCATGTCCAAGCACCAATGTCCATTCACCATGTCTGAGCATCAATGTCCAGTCACCATGTCCGAGCACCAATGTCCATGCACCATGTCCAAGCACCATGTCCGAGCACCAATGTCCAGTCACCGTGTCTGAGCACCAATGTCCATGCACCATGTCCACACACCCTGGCTGAGCACCGTGTCCACACACCATGTCTGAGCACCACGTCCGAGCACCACGTCCACGGTGGCATGGCTGAGCACCAAGCCCCAGCACCATGTCCATGCACCATGTCCGAGCACTGCGGTCAAGCACTGTCCACACGCCCTGGCCAAGCACTGCCCACACATCATGCTCACACACCACGGCTGAGCACCGTGTCCATGGTGCATGGCTGAGCACCATGCCCGAGCACCATATCCATGCACCATGTCCGAGAACCATATCTGAGCACTGTGGTCAAACACCATGTCCACACAGCATGTCCAAGCACCATGTCAGAGAACCATGTCCAAGCACTGTGGTCAAGCACCATGCCCAAGCACTATGTCCATGCACCAAGTCCAAGCACCATGTCCAAGCACCAAACACAGCACCATGTCTGAGCACCGTGCCTGAGCACCATGTCCACAATGCGTGTCCGAGCACCATGTCCAAGCACCACGTCCAATCACCACGTCCATCATGTGTGGCCAAGCACTGGGACCGAGCACCATGTCCATGCACCACGTCCATCATGTGTGGCCAAGCACTGGGACTGAGCACCATGTCCACGCACCACGTCCAAGCACCACGTCCATCATGTGTGGCCAAGCACTGGGACTGAGCACCATGTCCACGCACCACGTCCGAGCACCACGTCCATCATGTGTGGCCAAGCACTGGGACTGAGCACCATGTCCAAGCACCACGTCCAAGCACCACGTCCGAGCACCGTGTCCACAAGGAGTGGCCGAGCACCGTTCCTGAGCATCACGTCCAAGACCACACTATGTCCATGACCTGTGGCCGAGCACCACGACAGAGCACCACGTCCATGACCTGTGGCCGAGCACTGAGCCTGAGCACCGCGTCTACGATGAGCACCGCGTCTACGACGTGTGACTGAGCACCGTGGCCGAGCACCACGGCCAAGCACCACAGTCACCACGTGTGGCCAAGCACCGAGTCCGAGCACTTATGTCCACACTCCACGTCCGAGCAGCCTCTCCGAGTGCCATGGCTGAGCACTGTGACCACACACTTGTCCAAGCACCGTGGCTGAGCACCATGACCACACACCTGGCCAAGCACCCTGTCCAAGCACCATGACCACACACCTGGCCGAGCACCCTATCCAAGCACCATGACCACACACCTGGCCGAGCACCCTGTCCAAGCACTGCGGACACATGGCTGAGCCCTGCACCTGGACATCACTTCTGAGCACCTCATCCCAGGATCACACCCGCCCCGGACCCGCAGGGAACGGCTCCACCACGACCCCGGCCGGCGGCACGCCTCGGACACGGCGCCTCCTTCAGTTTGCATAAACCCAACTGGCTCCCGGCACGCCTCGAGCTGTCGCTCCGGAAAAGTAAACTTCCTTCTCAACGACATTGCTTAAATTTTGTTTGTTTTTGTTTTTTTATCTTGGTTCCTTAATTTGATATATACATTAGTAGCACCTCAGCGAGATGGAATCAGGCAGAAGCGTGATACAGTTTGTTAAAACACCATAGCACCGTTTGTATTACAAGATTTCATTTAATAAAAATATGCCTTATAGAGCCCACAAAGCGTACTCCAGTATTAAAAGGAAAAAATCAGCAATTGAGGCACCTCAGGGATTCTGGTTTCCTTCTCCTTCCCATGCCTCATCCCGAGAGCATCGAGACGGAGGGGGACCCAAATTGCATCCCCCGTTTCCTGCCCGAGGCGAAGCACCGCGGCCAGAAAAACCAAAGCGGGACGGAGGAGCCGGTCGGGGCTCCCCGTGCCGAGCCCTCCCTGGGGTTTCCACCACGGGTGTTGTTCTAGCACCATTGTGGCCACGACCTGCTGCAAAACCAGGTCCCCACATCCCACACGTTAAAAACATCCCTCCCCCCGAGCTCCGCGACCCCCGCGGCTTCGGCATGGGCAGGACGAGCGCGGCCGCCGGGACGGGTAAAGGGAAAAGATTTTGCTTGGAAACAGCCTCTCAGCAGCAAGGGGTAAAGAGCTGTGCATAGATTTCGAGTTTGTGTAGAAGTCTGAAGCGTGCGAATTCGTAATGACTGAAAGTTGAGGTAGGTTAGACAAAGTTTATGTAGTGTAAAAACGTTGAGACTGCAGCAGTTCTCGCTCCCCGACCCGCGGCGCCAGCAGCTCCCCGCTCTCCCGGGCTGAACCCGCCGCGCCGGACCGACCCCTCCCTGCACCGAAAAACCTCTGAGGAAGCAGGACTTAGACAGGTTACACGGACCATCGCCTTCTCCCAACGCTCCTTCTCCTCCAAGGCACCCCCGTCACGCCAGCCAGAGACCCCGGGTGACAACAACAGGGCCGGCACCCGAACCCGGCCCCGGATCGTCCCCGCTCCGCGTTCCGAACCACGGCGACACGGCGGGTCCCCGGCATCGCCCGCCGGCGTCCCTAAAATCTGACTCTTACAATCCTGATATGCTATTGGGTATTTATAAGAAAAGCGGGAATAGCTCGTTGAGTTTCCTTGTCAAATATACGCGACTTTACAGATTACGGTTAAAAAACGAACAAAAAACAAACAAAAAAAAAATCATTAATGATGAAGGACGGACAAAGCATGTTAAATATTCTGCCAGTATTTACACTTCTCCCACGATAATCTTGTTTAAAACATACTGCTTCAAGTTGGGGGGAGTGGGGGGAGAGGAAAGAGGGGAGTTTGCTTTTTTAAGTTTCGCTTCCTTTTTTTTTTTTTTTTTAAATCTAGGTGAAAGTGCTTTTAAAAAAATTTCTTTCCCTATTTACAGGTTTAAAATCAGACCACGTCAATGTTCAGGCTGTTTTACCGAGATCCTGCTGATCCGTGCTCGTGCGCGAGGGAAGGAGGGTGACGGTAAACACGAGGTGATCCCGCACGGCGACGGCGTCGGCGCTGCCTCGCTGGCTCTCCAAAAGGCACCTCAAAGTGCAAAAGCAACGACCCTGGGACGCCAGCCCCCGGCTCCGGCCATGCCACGCTCCCGGTGAGCCGCGGGGCAGCTCGGCCGCGCTCCGTCCGTCCCGGCGCCGGGCGGGATGTCTCGACTGAGAGTGTTCGAAAAGCACCACGCAGTTGTCGTCGTTGCTGGGTTATCGGTTGAGTTTTTGTTTTGTTTTTTTTGTTTGTTTGTTTTTTTGAGGGAAGAACGGTGATCCGTAGGAAGGAGGGATGGCACCCGGGGAGAAAAAGAGCACCGAGCCCCGGCGGCGCTGGCCGCGGCTCGCCGGCACCGGCGGGGAAGGCGGACCTGGCGGGATTTTGGCCAGCCAAGTCTTGGGATTCGCTCTTCCCAGAGCCGATTGCACGGAGAAAGTCCCCCGGAGACGGAAAGCACCAGACTTTAGCAACAGTGATGTACAGAGAGCAACACTCGCTATTCACAGTTTGGGGTTGGTTTGTGTTTTTTTTCCTGTTTTTTGTATTTTTTGTTTTCTTTTTTTTCTTCTGCTTTTGTCCCGTCGGCTCCTACGGAGACGCCGCTGCTGCCGCTCGCCCCGGAGGCTGTGGGCGAAGGAGCCCCAAGTCCGAGCCCAAGCGCGGCCCCCCAGCAGCGGCGTTCCCCAGCCCGGACGTGTCCTGAGGTCTCCGGCGCCAGAAGAGACGCCGGCTTGCTCCGCGGCGGCAGAGCCAATCCCGCCGGAGGCGAGGAGCCGGGTGGAGACGCACCGTCCCGGGATGGCCTGCTCGCTCGCCGGCTCCCGTTGCTGTGAGAAAGGACTCCTCGAGCTGCAAAATTGGTATTTTTAGGTCCTTGGAATAAAAATAATTGGATGTTCAGCGTGTCCGGCTGACAGTAAAGCACACGGTCCCACCAGCCCCCACGCGGCGGAGCTGGAGGGAGTCACCTCTTGCCTTTGAGCTGGTTTGGTGTTCAGGTTGGTTTGGATTCATGATTAGGGTGGTTTTTCAATGTTGGCTTCTCTTTCGAAGATCGGCTTCGTCGTTGTCATCGGAGTAAAAAATAAAATAAAATCAAATCCAACAAACAGGCCATTTGAAGTGGAATTAAAAACCTCTCCTTGCGAAAGGACGCTAGGAAATTCATCCGAGGCTATATTAAAAAACATGGAGATATAAATATGAGATTACCTAAAATCATCAAACAGCATCGCTCCTCTTGGGTTTTTTAACCAAGTTTTGCTTGGTTTGCCAACTCCTCGCCAGGCGCAGCTCTCCGACGGCATGAGCCCGCGCCGGCTCCGCTGCTCCCGAGCGCGTGCGTTGGGTTCGTTTCCTATGGGTTGGATTTTTTTTTTTTGTGGTTGCTGTGTTTCGCTTCGGTTTCGTCTATTTACTTTTGTTTTCTTCTCCCCCACGCCCGAGGAGAAAGCACCACGAAGCAACGCTGGGCTGCGGCGCTGCTGAGGGTTGAGGTAAGATGGGGCCATGGCGGTCGCCTCCGTCTCAGATCCAGCGGCTGTAGGGGCCCGTCACCTTGGTGTAGGCGTAGGAGGACACAGTGATGGCAGAGTTGGTGGGGATAGCCACCGCCTGCCGCGTGGGGACAGAGTCCCTCCTCTCCTTGCTGGGCGCCTCGGTCGCCAACGCGCCGCCCCACTTGCGCTTCTTGGCAAAGGCTTTGGCGTCCGGTGGCAGCCCCAGACGCGCCGCCTCCTCCTGCCGGGCCCGAGCCCGCTCCGCCAGCTGCTTCACCTTGGCCTCCCACAGCGCCAGGCCGTGGTTGGGCTGGTTCAAGTTCTTGTGTTGGTAGAAGACGAGGGAGATGCGGGTGGGGTGGCAGCGGTTGGGTTTCTTCAGCGGGGTGGTGGCGTGGAGCTCGCGGCGGGCGCACTCAATGAGGATGGAGCCGTGGGCGGGCGCCACGGCCACGCCGCCAATGTTCTCATCCAGGAAGTTGTGCTCACTGTCCGACCACTCCTCTTCCTCTTCCTCTTCCTCCTCCTCTTCCTCCTCCTCTTCCTCCTCCTCCTTCACCGCCTTCTCTGGCAGTTCCTCCTCCAGGCCAAAGGGGTCCCATGGCTTCTCCTGGCGGGGCCCTGCCACCCCCTTCTCACCCGCCGCTGCCTCCCACGGCTTCTCCGCCAGCCCCAGGCTGGGCGCCGGTGTCCTCCGCTCCTCCACCTTCACGGAGCTCCACGGTTCCTCGGGGAAGCTGGGTAGCCCTGGCAGAGCCGAGCTGAACCCCAGTGACCCCAGCAGGCTCGGGGTGCCCGTGCCCGCCAGCGCTGTCTCCCCCAGCTTGCAGGGGCTCCACGGTTTTGGCAGCAAGCCCGAGCCGTGCACCGCCGTCGCTGGCTCTCCCGCCAGGACGTTGGACCACTGCTTCTCTGGCGGTGGCAAGCGCACAGCGGCGTCAAAGGCGCTCAGCTTCTCCCGCCCGCCCGAGCCCGGCGCCAGCGCGTTCCACGAGCCCTCGGCCGTGCTAGTCCTCTCAGGGGAAGCCGTGCCCCGGGGTGCCTTGAAAGGGCTCCACCGCTGCTCCGGCGCCGTGCCGTGCGTGGGGACGGCCGGCAGAGTTAAGCCAGTGCCGGGCACGGCCGCAGCACTGGGCAGGGGCTCGATGGCGGGCGGGGGGTCTGGAGGCTCCTGCTTGATGGGCCGGGTGCCAAAACAGTTCTGTGCAAACGTCGGTGCCTCCTCCGAGCCCGAGCTAGTCCTGTGCGCCCCGGCCGTTGCAGCCGCTGCTTTCTGCTGGCTGGCGTAGCGGTTGGCTCGCTCGTAGGTGCGCTGGTGATGGTTTTTGCTCCGCACGCCATGTGGGATGGGCTCGGGGAAATTGGTGTTCCCGTAGGAGTGGTTGAGGTTTTCCTGCAGCGCTGAGACGTTGGGCTTCTTCTCATAGCCGTTGCTGACCCAGCTGCTCCCGCTCCTCTCGGGCGCCCCGTAATTGAGAAACTGTGAGGGGAACACGTGGTTGCTGGAAAAGCCGTAATACCCGAAGGAGGGAAGCGCGAACTTGGAGTGAAACCCGTTCACGGAAGGCAGATTGGGCTGTGCATAGTAGGAATGGTAAGAGTAAACACTGTTCATGCTGTACGGGTCGGAGGGCCGGCAGCTGCCCAGCACCGAGTAGCTCTCCACCACGGCGTTGCCGTTGTACTTGAAGGCGTTGTAATGGCTCTGGGGTTCCACCTTGATGGAGGGTTTCAGCGGCTGCGGGGGTATCCCGCCTTTCAACGCCATACCTGTGGGATAGCACACACAGCCCCCGTGACCTGCCGGCCGAGGGAGCCACCGGAGGGGAGCCAGGACCCCAAAACGGTCGGCCAGACTCAGAAATCCCACAGTGATGGGTTTGCCAGCCAACTGCAGAGGGTGGCATCACTTGCCATCACCTGGCACACCAGCATCGATTCACGCCTTCGTGAAAACCCAGGTGGCACAGATGCCATCCAGCACCACAACACAACAGCCCAAAAATGTCCCCAACCACATCCCCAGCCCCTCACGCGCTTTCCGGGCGGCTCGGGGTGGCATGACCTCACCTCTGCCCCCGTTACCTGCATTTGGCTGGAGCGTGGGGAGCTCGAGCGCTTCCTGCTTGATCTTCTCTGGCGTCATCAGCTTCTCCTTCTGCAGCTTCTTCCTCTCGGCAGCAGCTCTCCTGGCTTCCAGCTGCCGCTGCCGGCAGGACTTGGCGGGCTCGGGCAGCTTGCGGACCTCGCGGGGGAAGGACGTGAGCACCTGGATGGCCCCGCTGCCCACCTTGGCGTTTTGGTTCTCCTCGCTGCCGAACTCATCCGTGCTGGACATCTTGTAGAGGGGGAGGACGTGCAGCTGCTCATCTTCGGGAATTTTCCCCACCACACGATTGTCTTCCTTCGTCAGCGTGCAGACCTGGCCAGAGGAGGTGCTGTCAGTGGATGTGGCCCGCGCTGGATGAGCCAAACTTCCCACTTCTTCCCCACGCTGACATGAAGCCACACGAGCCTGGCATACCCCCAGCCTGCTCTGGTCCCCAGCTGGTATTTGGAAACCTCCCATGGGGTTTGGGTTGGACAAAAGTAAATGCTGGTCCCTGTTAGACCTGAGCAGCTCATGTGAGGTGCGCCCACACCAAACACTTGGAGTCACGAGGGTGGGACAACTGGGGATGGAGCCCCTCAAAAAGGAGCATCCCAAATTAGGGGGAAGCACCTCGAAAAGCCCTGCCAGGTGCCTGCTTACCACGGTGCAGCCGTTGTAGAGGTTGTGCTGGTCCTTGTGAGCGTGAGCACAGAAGTCCATGCACGCCGTCACCCCCGAGAACGGCCTCCCCTCCTTCAAGCCCAGCCGGCAGTCGATGGCTACATCCTCGTTGGTGACCTGTGGAAGGAGGAACTGGTTACCCAAAATCTCACAACAGCACCACCCCAAACCCATTCCAACTGTGTGTGCCAAGGGCTGGGTTGACCAGGACCTGGTTTTGGTAGGCTTGCGGCGCCAGCCTCTTGTAAAGCGGAGCAACCTCGGTGGCCAAGTCCTGAAAGCTTCTCCGGAGCAGCTCTTCCTGTGGTAGGGAAAAGAGGAGGATATTACCCAGGGGTTTTGGCAGCAGGGATGAAATTGGGGACAGAGACCACAGACACCACATGGCAGCCAATCCTTCCCACGATATCCACCACGGCGCAAATCACGTGGCTTAAACTCCCTGTGAGGATTTGGCTGTTCAACCTCCAGCCTGTCTATTGTGCTTTCACTCGCTCAATCAAAGAGCCCTCTGGGATTTCTACAGAGGCCCAATTAGTACCACCTTCCCTTTCCTCATCTCTAGTCCATAAAAAACCCCTAAAGAAATCCTATTTTCAGAATCCTGAAAGGCAAGGAGCTCCAAACCACCACCCCGCCGGCGCTGCCCCCGCTCCACCCACCTCTTTGGGATTGTCTCCCACCAGCCTGAACTTGCGGGGAGTTTTGCTGCGGGCGTATTTGCAGCCGTTGAAGTACATGCTCCAGGAGCAGCCAAAGGAGAAGGAAGCACCGCAGGTGTTGGGGTCCTTGCCTTGGCACGCGCAGGTCCGGCTGCGGGGGGGACACGGCGCGGGAGCGTCAGCCGCCGGTGCCGCGCGGTGACGGCAGCTCTGGGAACGGGAGGGAGCCCCGCAGCCCGTTCCCACATCCTGCTCCCACATCCCATTCCCACAGGCCATTCCCCTACCCCATTCCCACAACCTGTATCCCCCACCCCATATCCCATGCCCCGTTCCCACCCGCCTCCCCACGCTGGGTGTGCTGCCGGTGGGACTCACTCGTCGTTGAGGCCGCAGCGGCGGCTGGTGGGGTTGCCGTACTTGGTGAGGGTGTCGGTGAGCTCCTGGTAGAGCGTGTCCCCCAGCGTGCGGGGGATGCCCTCCCAGGCCAGGATGAGGATGATGATGACGGCGTTCTGGCAGTGGTGGCCAGCCCGGTGCCGCACCAGGCACAGCAGCTTCTCCTCTTGGTTGTGTCTGCGGATCACCTGGGAAGGAGAGGGGCCAACTCAGACCTCCCAGGCTGGGGAATCCCACAAGTCCTGGGATGCCCTGAGCTGGCTGAGCCCGTGCGAGAAAGGAGCTGCTGCATGGGGGAGAGGCAGGATAACGGGGCTACAGGAAAAGGGTCTGGGCTACAAGAGAAGGATTTGGGCTATGGGAGAAAGATCTGGGCTATGGGAGAAGGATCTGGGCTATGCCCTGGATGCCTTCCCCAGTGCCCTGTGGGGAGTGGGGGGCAGAGCTGGGCATGTTCCCATGGCTGCATTCATCCCATGGATTTTGGGAGTCTGGGGGAGCTGCTGGCACTGGACACGCCATTCCACAGGTGCCCAGGGTGGGGAGCCCCAAGGAGTTTCCTGGGGGTGCACGTGAGTGAGGTTCTCTTAATTCCTCTTTGCTAGTCATAAATCCAGCATCCCCCCCCGGCCCTGGTGGCCCCACCACAGGGAACTCCTGGTGGCCAGGCACAGAGGGGACAAGCCCAGGGACAAGAGGCACTCACCCACTTGGCGATGGGGCAGCCCCGGGAGCTCTTGCCCTCCTTGCCCGTGTAGATGACCTTCTCGATGCGGATGGCCTTGCCCTTCTCACCGTACCTGCCGGGGCATGGCCGTCAGCCCCAGAGCCCCCACACAGTCCCACTCGCCTTCATGAGCCCCAGTCACCCTCATCAGACACCACTCACCCTCATCAGACACCACTCACCCTCACCAGACATCACTCACCCTCACAAACCCCCACTTCCCTGACAGGACTCCACTCACCCTCACTGGACCCCACTCACTCTCTCAAGCCCCTGTTCCCTTGACAGGACCCCACTCACCCTCTCAAGTCCCCCACTCCTGATAGGAGCCCACTCACCCTGACAGGACCCCAGTCACTCTCCCCACTCCCCTGACAGGACCCCAGCCCCGTGCTGGGCCCTGTGGTGAAGGGTTCTTACCTTTCCTCCATGAGCTCCCGGATGGAGGCCACGGTGGGCCCCGAGCCCAGGTGGGTGTAATAGGGCCCCTCATCCTTCTCCACGATTTGCTCTGCAGAGACAGCAGGGGGACAGAGATTTTGGGGTTTGCACCTTTGCTGGCTGCCCCAAAGGATTCCAAAGCACCCAAATCCCCTCAAACCGAGCACTTCTGCACAAAAAATCAAGGGTTTGTTAACAGCAACTCCTCATTCCCCACTCTGGAAGATTCTGCCAGCACTGAATTGCTGCTGGAAAACCCTCACCCATCGATACCCACCCCTTTTTTGGACCCAAAAATCCCCCTGAGCAACCACAGCCCTTGGAAGCACCCTGGTAGTGGCCACAGCTCCATCCAGGGAATCTGCTCTGGCCACTGGAGCTCTGCTGGGTGGGAGATTCAGATTCCAAACCCCCTCCTCTCATCCTGCTCCCCACAGCTCCCAGCCAGGGCTCCTGTCCAGAACCTCTCATGGGCACTAGCCCAGCTGGATGCTGCCAAAGCCACCACGGGATGATTTTGGGGGCAGGAAACTTTTCCTGCCTGCTTTAGGCTTTCCCAGAGGATTTGGGGGTGCTCATGGAATGCCCTGAGCTGGCTGAGCCCGTGCGAGAAAGGAGCTGCTGCATGGGGGAGAGGCAGGAGGATAAAGGGGGCTACAAGAGAAGCATTTGGGCTACAGGAGAAGGATTTGGGCTGCAGGAGAAGGATCTGGGCTGCAGGAGAAGGATATGGGCTATGGGAGAAAGATTTGGGTTATGGGAGAAGGATTTGGGCTACAAGAGAAAAATTTGGGCTACAGGAGGATCCTGGGGCTGCAGGAGAAGGACACTGGGACACAGCCCTGCACACAGCAAGCCCCTGGGGGCTTTCAGGGCATGAAGGAGCCGGGGTGGGAAGTGATGGATGCCCCAAGCAGCCCCAGCACACGGGGATGCTCCAAAACCATCGGGTGGGACGTGTCCTACACCATGGCCAGGGCTGATTTGTCTTTGCATCCCTCTGCTCTCACACCCTGATTTTCATTCCCATCATGTCCAGCTGGCCAGAAGCCAGGCCGAGGAGAAAGCCAGGCTCAGCTGGGCTGCAGCTGTCCAGACAGGGATCAATATGGGATGCTTGGAAAAAGCTCATTTTATTACAGCCTCCAACAGCTCCCGCGCCCAATAAAGCACCGAGCCCTCTCCTGCTGCATTTCTTTCTCCCACAGCTTTTCCTTGAGAAAACAGAGAAGTGGAAGGGGGGGAATCCCCCCTCTCCCAGCCCCTAAACAAATCTTTTCCTGGCAAACTCTGAGGTTGGGTTTGAGTGGCTTCAGGAAAGCTTTCCTTCCTCTCTATGGAGTTTGGGCTCATTCCTGTTGCCATTCACAAGCAAATAAATAAATAACCATAAGCCCCACTAGGAAAGTGCAGATTGTGCTTAGCCCAGGGCACCCTCTCCCAGCAGTGGGGGGGTCGTTTTTCCAGCTGGATGCCCCCAAATCCTCACCCTGCTGCTCCCAGGGGAGCACACCACAGGTCCAGTCTAAATACTGGGGAGGGAATATCCAGCTCCCCAAGCTCAGATGGAGGTGGACTGGAAGGATTGGGTAGGAATTCTCTAGCACTTGCTGCAAAGTCTAACAAATACCAATACGCACCAAAAATAACCACAAAAAACCCCACAAATCCAAGAGTTTGGTAATTTTTCACTGCATCCAGTGAACAAGGCAGCATCCCAGCACCAAGTATTTCTCCAGTGATAAGCACAAGCATCAAACCGAAGTTTGGGTTACTCAAAGCAACCTGAACCAGCTAATTTGGCTGAAAACACCAGGAATATCCAAGTGAGAGGGGGTTTAGGTCAGTTTGGGCACTGGGACCACCATGGATTCACGGGATTCAGCTGATTAAGGTGAAAAAGAAGGAAAACTCAACAGCCCTTTGGTTTTGCTGCTCATCCAACCCCCCCCCACCCCGGCACAGCCAGCGGCACCAGTGCCACCCCCGCGGTGACGCAGGCAGGCACTCGGCATTTCCATCCAACTGTAAAAACAAGAGAGGAGGAGAGAAAGCAAAAGGGAGCTCCACAGCACCGGGGTTTCACCACGTGAGTGCCTTACCTCCCCACAAATCAGGGCTTTGCTGATGCCATCCCTTCCGTTACCTACCCAGGTCAATCCCACCCTGCAAAGCCACCTCTGCCACCCTCCCCACCACCCCCCAGCACGGCTGCTCGCTCACCAACACAGTCACAGGTGGGGAATTCAGCCTGTGCCCTCTTGGCAGGGGTGTCCAGGAGGCTTTTGGTCGGCGTGTCCAGGTATTTCAGCGGAGACTCCAAGAAGCCGCTCAGGGTCGGCGTCAGCGGCACCTCGTCCTTGGTGGGTGTTCTGTCGACGTCGTCCACGTCTGGATTTTGGCTTTCCTCAGAGTAAAAACACGTGGTAGACACCACGGTGATAGCACCAGAAGACTCGATTTTGATCTGTTTGGGGGAGCGGGCAGTGAAGGGTGGCTCTGACAGCGGCCCCTTCCCTGGAGAGACGCTTTTGGGTCCAGCTTGGGGAGCGCTGCTGGGAGCCAGGGCGGCGCTGGTGGCCGCGGCGGGGGACCCTTGCGGGGCTGGTGCTGGCCCCCCCGACAGCTCGGCATCCCCAGGGGCGAGCGGGGCAGGCGTCTCGGGGGGCGGCAGGTTGAAATTCTCCCCAAATTCGGCTTCAAATTGTCGGATGAGCTCTTCCAACTTGTCATCCACCATGATGGGAGCCGAGCCGGCCGGCGGGGGGGCAGCCGGTGCTTCCTCCGAGCCGGTCGAGCCCGCCGGCGCCCAGC
>VZRH01008301.1:25591-38166 GCA_013397555.1 Urocynchramus pylzowi
GGTCGGTCGATGCAGGGCGGTCGCTCCACCCGCTCCCCAGCGCTCCTCCTGTGCCCCGGCGGAGAGCAGATTGGGAGCCGTCGCACTGGGGGCGGGCTCGGGTCCGGTTTAATCTCCGGCTCCGCCGGGATTACGGTCGCAGGATAGTCTCTAATCCGCGGCACCGGCCACCGGGGGCTGCTTGCCCCAACCCGCAGCAGAGGCACCGCGGAGAGGTGGCAGGTAGGTCTCTCCGATCTCCCCTACTGCTCGCACTCTCAGGCTCGCTTCTCCGTGAAGCTCCGTGGTTGGAGGCTGCCGGGCGCTCGGACCCCTCACCTCCCCTAATTCTCCTCCGCACCCCATACAGTCCTTTTCGACCCATCTCTCGCCGGTCCCGCTTTCCTCTCACAGCCCGGCTCTCTCTCCTCCTCCGTTTCCTCCTCCTCCCGGCGCCGGGCAGCACCGGGAAGGCTCCGGGGCCCGGCAGGTGCTAGAGCCCCGGGGCTGTTTGCTTTGCTGTACTCCTGCCACTTCCCAGCGGCTGGCACCTTCCCACGGGTGGGTGACAGATCCCGCAAGTGCAGGGGGAGGCAGAGCCCTGCCGTACCGCTGGGTGCCCCAACGCCCCGACACTGCCCCTGCCCGGATCGCGGTGCTGGGGGCTTCGGCGTGCATCGTTCCGCTGATACTCGCAGTGACACCGAGCCCCAAACTCCCTCTACTTTCCCTTTTTTCTGCTTTAATTTTTAATCGCCCGTGGGAATGACATATGTTTCTGAAGGCTGGAAGCGGCTGTGGCCAGGATCGGGTGTCAGGGTGTCGGGGTGCCGGGGCGGGGGGCACAGGCAGGGAGAGTGATGCCGGCTTTCATGGGCACCGGGGCTGGCTGGGACCTGCGTGCGGTGATTCCATAGGCTGTGGTATTAATAGAGCCTGGCTGCCCGGGACAGCAGCGTGGAAAGCTGGGCAGCACATTGCGTTCCTGTCGGCCACGCGTGTCCTATGCCAGCCGGCGTGGTAGCCCTCTCTGCCGTGTCAGCTGTGAAAGTCCCACTGGAGAGAAATATTCCCCAAGGGAAACTGAACCACAGCAGGTGGTTGCTGTAGTTGGGGCCCCCAAGCCGTGCGGTGGCTTGGGTGAGACTGGGGACCTGGCAAATCCCCAACAGGTGGGATGGCAGGGAAGCAGAACCCTGACTGGCTGCGGAGGGCATGGCTGTGCTGAGCTGACACGGAGGAGATGGGGAATTTTCCACTGGTGTTTGGACCAGGCCCAAGATGAGGTGTTAGACCTGCCTGGTCCCTGTGGCTTCAAAGGGGTACCCCAGAGAAAGGCGTCTGATTCTCGCAACACTGCCCTGTCTCCCAGAACAGAGTGCTGGTGTGCCTTGGCTCTGGTGGCCGGGGATGCTAAGGAGCAGTGGGACGCTCCATTCCACTTGGGGGTGGCACGGGGGTGCTGGCACTGCGGGGACCCTGGCTGAGGCGCAAAGGGCCCCACAGCACCCGGCCGTGCTGCAGCTGTAATCACACGCCGGGGCCGCGGCCACGGCAAACAAACAAGCACCGGCAGAGCCTATTTTCCTTGGCGCACGGGGACGGGGGGAAGGAGAGGAATCCCACGGGCTCCTTTGGAAGTGCAACCCTTGAGAAAACAGAGGCGGGTCGGGGACAGAATGGACCCCCGTGCCCCCGGCTCTCCTCGCTGCGTGGGTCTCAGCCGCCGCGTGCCTCCCCAGCTGCTGACGCAGGTCTGGGACTGGCTGGGTCCCCCATGCCAGCAGGGCACAGCTAGCCCAGTCCTGCTGTCCCCGTGGAGCAAATTTCAGGCTGGTCCAATGGTGAGAGTGGCATGGCCAGGCACAGTGGTGGTGCCACAGGGCTTGGGCGAATCATGGCTCCTGATTGCTACAGGGGGCTGTGCTGGGGGTGCCAGGGGCACATGGGGCTGTGACTGAGGCCAGTCCCTCCTGATGTCCCCAGCACTGTAAGCAGCAAATGGCACCTTGGAGTTTTTGCTACTGACCCCTCTGTGTCATCCCATTAAGGCCAATTGTGTTTTGGGGAGTGTGAGCTCCTGGAAAGCATCTTGCTTCCAAGGCAAAACAAAACTCCAGAGGTGTGGTGATAAACCCAACATGTCCTTTTCCAGGCACTGTCTGTCCGTCAGTCTCTGCAGTGCCACTACCTGTGCCGCCACCTTCCCTGGGTGGCCCTGTGTTCTCGGAGAGCCGTGTTTGAAGTTTAAAGCAAAACTCATCATACAGCCTAGCACTGCTGGAGATGCTTTGGGCTCAAGCTGGTGTCTCACTCAGCCTCCCCAAGAACCACACTGAGTGCCATCGGCCTTGTGCTGTGCCCACCCTGTCCCCATCCACATGCTGCCAGCTGCATCTGCCACCTGACCTTGTGCCACATGGACTCAAGCTGGCATGTGACAGCAACAGCCTGGGCTGTCCCAGTGCTGGACATGACTCCCCTCACCTGGCCTCAGCTTCCTTGCTGCTTTTCCCAGTTTGCCTTGGTACTGGTGCTTGATGGAGGATGTGGCAGGATGGTGATGGCTGATACCTGCAGCCATCCTGGGTTGTGTGCCTGGCAGGTGATGCTGTGGCTGAGCTGCACCATGGCTCTGGCACTGGAAAACCCTCTCCATGGTCCCACCATGATGTTTGGCTCCACCACTCCCTTCCCTGAACTGCCTTTCCCCTCCCTGGTGTGTCCCAGACCCCATTCCCAGGCTCAGGTACAGCTGTTCCCCAGGACATGGGTGCCACTTGTGCTCAGATGTAAGACCCTGGATGGACACCGCTGTCCACACGGTGCAACAGAGATGGTTAGAAGTGCCCAGGCAGGTGTTGTTGCTGCCAGAGCGCTGCTAGCCAGGACAGCAGCTGTCAGAGCCACTTCTTCCTACTTGCTACTGCCAATCCTGCCCTGGCTGGAGCACGAGGGGAATTGCCTGACCTGAGGCTGAGCCATGGTGCGGTATTTGGGGCTGAAAGAGATGAGGTGAGCCCAGGAGCAGTGCCTACTCTACCCAGCTTGTGCTGGGGGTATGAGTGGGGCTGACTGGCATGACCAGCGGGTGGGGCTGTCATCTCCAGAGGATCTCAGGTGGAGCTATTGCAGGAGAATCTCCCGTAGATCTGTTTGGGGAAGGCCTACAGCAGGGCTACCTGGAGAGGTTCTCCAGCCATGCACCAGGCAGGTTGCCTCCAGCTGTCCTTTCCCACAGCTACTGGGGTTCCCATGCCCATGCGGGTGCCCCCCAGAACCTTTGCCCCAAAGGTGAGGTGCCTGGCCATCCCCTGAATGGCTGGATTTGCCCCTTCGGGTGTCCCTTTTCTCTGGGGGAGGTGGCACCCTGACACTGCCTTTGCTTAGCTGGGAGGTGGGTGGGTGGAACACCACAGGTTAAAGGCAGGTTTGGATTGCTAATTTTAGGAAGACAGGCTGGGAGGAAAGCTTTGCCTATGTGTGCTTCAGGGGAAGGGCAGTCCTACTCCCAGGGCAGCCGTGGGTGGGGGTTCTCTGTGGAAGGCAAGGAGAGGGGGCTTTCTCTGCCGTGTGCCCTGCTGGGGTCAATTTCCCAGGGTAGGGGTTGCCCAGGGACCGCCCAGGTTTGGGCTGTTGCCCAGCTGTGCCTGTGTGCCCACACACCCCTGTGCCCACAGCAGTGCCAGAGGCTGACCAGGGACCCCAGGATGGGGTCACCTTGTGCCCAGCAGCAGTGCTGGGGGTAATCCCAGAGCTGGGGCTGATGGCAGAGGGGGGAACATGACTGGCATCCTGCCCCACTCGCCCTTGCTGCCCATCTCTCTGGCAGGGCTCCGTCATCAGCACAGCCTCAGGGAATATGAGACCTGTGTGCCCAGCTCTGCTGAAACCCGAACAGCCACCTGGGCAGGCAGGCACGGGCGGGGGGGCTGCCGTCCCCCTGGCACACACCGGCAGCAGCGGGATACCTGGCTGCCAGCACGCAGGCCGGCAGCTGCGGCAGGCTTGGCGCTAAAGCCGGATTACCACCCGGAATAGTCCCAGGGCTCCAGCTGGGCCGGATTAACAAGGATTCATCTACAAGGGAGAGGAGATGGGGAGGGAGTCTCTGCCCTGTAGGGGTCCCAGGCCTGGGGGAGCACTCACCTGTTTCCAGGGTGACCCTGTGCCTTCGCTCCACATGGGTGGGAGCAGTGGGTGCTCACAGATGGGTGTTGTGGGCTGTGGTGACACAGTGGGCCACGGCCCCCCAGGCTGGTGCTGCATGGCACAGGCACGGCTGGCAGGAACTGGCTGCCTGTCCCCACATGTGCTGCACTCCCAGCGGCACTGCCTGCACTGCTGGGGTCTGTGCCGGGCCGGGGCTTGACCGAAGGAACTGGCACAGTGCAGGAGCCAGGCTTGCCCAGGGTAATACACATCCTGATGGCCACGTTGCCAGATGCAATGGACCCCCCATCCAAAATATCTGCTGGCATTGCCGACAGAGCTCCTCCATTGTCCTCCAGCCCCCTGCTCCCGCCCGTGCCTTTCTCCGGCTGGGATTTTCCACCTTTCAAATGAAGTGCGTGGAAGCGAGATGTGAGGCAGAGAGAGGGATGCAGTCCCTTCCAGGACTGAAACCCTCTCCATGGTGCCCTGGTCCCCGAGAAAGGCTGGCCGGGGGCCGAGGTGAGCCCAGGACTGCCCGTCTGCCAGAGCAGGGCAGGGATTTGGGAGCCCTGCCGCCCCACACACGTGTCCGCATCGCAGGGAGGGCGGGCAGGCGTCTGTGCTGGCTGGGACGCAGCGTGCGAGACCAAACGCAGCCTCCCCTGGAGCGCAGACGTGGCCGGCAGGACGGTACGTGCCGTCCCACGCATCCGGCTTCGTGTTCCATCTGCAGGGGCTGCGGGACAGCACCAGGGCCCAGCTCAGGCTGCCTGGCCACACCGCAGTTTTGGTGGGGTGTCACCAAGCACTGGGACAGCCGGAGCAGCCTGGAAGAGGTGGGAGGTCTGGCTGCAGCGGGGCTGTCGCTGTCCTTGTGTTCCAGAGCCCGGCAGGCAGCAGAGAGGCGCATGCCAGGAAATCGATGCAGCTTGCTCAGCACCCCCAAGAACGTGGCCCTGGGTGCCACAGCCAGGGGGTTCTGTGCCCACGCATGTGGCCAGGTCCACACCATCAGGCTGGGCGAGAGGGCGCTGGAGCTGCTGGTCAGGAGTGGGATGATGCCAGGCAGCATGTGGGCTACCCAACACAGCAGTGGAGATGGCAGCATCCCATCTGTGTGGTGGCACCCTGAGGGAAGAGATCCCTGAGGAGATGCTCTTTGCCCAGAGCAGAGGGTTCCCAACTAAGATGGGCACACAGTGAGGCGGTGAACCCACCAACCCCACCTGGAGGGGAACCAAGCCACCCCTTCAGGGCCACCCGTCACTCTGTATTTGCTGTTCTGCCTTATCACAAGGCAAACAGCAGCAGGCAGGGCTCACACTGTCCGATCGAATCGTCTCATGCTCCCTGCTCTTTCATCTCCCCCCTTGCCCTGGCTACTGCCACCAGGAGAGCCTGGCTGAGGGGCAAAGGCCAGGGACAGCTGGGGAAGTGGCAGTGAGTGGTGCTGGGCCTGTGCCAGGGCTGTGCCAAGGCTGTGCCAGGGCTGCTCGGCAGGAGGAAGCGTCTGGGTGGCAGCATGAAGCTCGGTGCATGCTGAATGAGTTCGGCCGTGCCGCTTGCTATTCTGAGAGACGCTTGGGGGAAGAAGTTGGTATTTCCTGAGCTGCCCAGAGAGGTGTAATTATAACCTGGGAGAAGAAAGGGGCTGCAGACGAGGGTGCCCAGCCTTCCTGGCGCCCGTGGGGGAGTGGGCAGGGGAGTGGGCAGATCCCGCCTGCCACCAGCGGGATGTGGTGAAGCCCTGCCCGCAGGCAGGCCAGTGGCACTGGGGGGCTTAGGGAGGTGATGGAACGTCACAAATCTGGTACACCCNTGGGTTCAGTGATGCCTGCCTGTGGTAGTGGGAAGGCGCAGAGTTAACGGTGGCTTTTGGACGTGCTGGCAGCCTTGTTCATGCCTGGATCCATCCCAAGTGGAGGCCTAGTGGAGGGGATAAATCATCACCCAGAACCCGCCCTGTGCTTCCCTCTCGTCCCCTGCATGCCTGAATCTTCTCATTGTGGTCCCTGCTGGCCTGTGTCCTGCCTCAGCTTCCCCACCTGGCTGGGTGCTGCAGGTTGGGTGGGCCAAATACGTGGTGGCCCACCACCCTGGGCCAACCACAGGGGCTCAGCCCCCCGGCAGTGCCAGTAGCCAGTGTGTGGCCTGGGATGACCCTGCCAGGTCTTTGTGGCCTGAATGGGCAGGGACAAGCAGGGCAGCAGCTCAGGAGACCGGAGGTGCTGGCACCCACACCCTGCCGTGTCATCCTTCCCTTGCGTGCCAGGAGGACTGCTGGACCTGACTGTGCTGTGAGAAGGCTCCTCAGATTTCTGGGGACACCAATCCTCTGGGAGCATAAAGATGGGCATAAGCCCTGCTCACCCCATGGCGAGCCCAGGCAGGGGGGTGGTGGGGCAGCAGCATCCTCGCAGGATTGGGGACCACACCGCATCCCAGCCAGGCCTAACCTCCAGCCGGGCGGCACCGGCCCTTGGCTGGACATAGCCCCAGTGTGGAGCCCCCTGGCCAGCCTGACAAGACCCCAGCCCCTCGGGGCAGTGGGGGGTGGCGGGACCCTGCCCCGGCTGCCAGCCTGCCCCAGAAAGCCACCCTGTGCCGTTTCCCAGCGGGGCGGGGAGGGCCGGGGCTCGCACAGAGGCGGCTTTGTGCGGCGTGCCAAGGCGTCCCGCGCTCGGCAGCCCGGCCGCCTTCCCCTGCCAAGGAGCTGTCTCCCGGCCCCGCGCTCTTTCCTGCTCCGTTTGTCCAGCCCTGACGTGCCCCCGAGCCCCCCGCCTTGGCACCCCGGCAGCGGCGGGACGTGGGTGAGCCCTTCGCGCCGGGCAGCACCACGGGCTTTACATAACGGTGGCTGGGGGGTCCCTGAGCTCCCTACCCTGTCCTCAGCCGCCCTCCCAAACACCCCCACTTGCCTGCTGGCACCCGTCTCCAGGAGGGGAAACTGAGTCATGGAGCCAAGAGCTGCAGGCAGGGGAGTGGAGGTGGGTAGGCGGTGTGGATGGGGACTCTGGGGCTGGGCAGTGCTGTGCTGTGCTGTGAGCAAGGGAACGGGGTGGGCTGTGGGATGTCTAGCTGGGCAAGAAGGCAATGCCACGTTGGGACTCTGGTGGGGTACTGGAGCTGGGGCTGAGTTCCATGGCACATCGTGTGCTGAGCGGGCAGAAGGGAAAAGCACACCACCGTGATGCCTGGCTCGGTGACCCTCTCATCCCCGGGCGCCTGTTCCTGCCGTGCCATCAGTGCTGGTGCTGAGCCCAGCTCCAGTGTCCCTGGTGGAGGCAGGACTTGTGAGACTCCAGGCCAGCCCCTCCGGTGCTCCTGCCCAGAGCTGGACCTCTGTTGTCTCCCTCTTGCAGAGCCTGAGTAGAGCCCATAGCAAGCCCAGCTGTCTCCCAGCCATGGATACCACGGACGTGCCCCTCCAGGCCGAGATGGTGGAGCTGGTGCCCAATGGGAAGCACACGGCCGCACTCACCACCTCCACTGTCCCCTCACTGGCAGGTGACAGGTAGGGGCCGCAGGGCAAGCGACGGTGCCAGGGACTTGGGGGGTCCCCCAAGCTGCTCCCTGCCCTAGAGATATCAGCCAGTGCTGATGGCCCCTGTCTCTGCTTTGGCTTCACTCCTCTCCTTCCATGGACAGATTTGAAGAGAACCAGACAGGCGTGGCAGAGATGGAGGAGTTCCTACCCCACGGTGCTGAGAAGAAGCAGACACACTTTACTGATGTGAGTAGCAGCATGGGCACAGTGGTGGGAGTGGGATGGGGCAAGCTCCCAGTGTGACTGGTGCATCCCTTCCCTGTTGTGTCCTGTGAACAGTTTGAAGGGAAGACTTCTTTCGGGATGTCCGTCTTCAATCTGAGCAATGCCATCATGGGCAGCGGCATCCTGGGGCTGGCCTATGCCATGGCCAACACTGGCATCATCCTCTTCCTGTGAGTGCCATGGGGGTATGGGGTGGGGGGGTGTCCAGGTGTGGGGGGCTCCTCCAAGGGGATCAGTGGGTGCAGGCAAGAAAGAAGTCTCTGACTTGGGGTGATGCAGAGACCAGTGTCCTGCTGGCTGAACAATGCCCATTGATAGCATAAGTGTGCCTGCTCTTCTGAGTGCTGTGCCCCACTTGGGGGGAGGAGGAGGAGGGTGAAGGTTGGTCTTCCTTACTACAAAGTCAGATTTCCAAAAGTAGCTTGAAGGACATGAGTGATGGCACCTTTTGGGTGTGGATACATGGACTGAATGTGCCCCATGAACACCCAGATGGTGCTGAGGCAAGGGGGTGGCATTCTGCCAGGACAGCTGCCCACAGGCAGAGCACATCTGCATGGGGTTTGCCCCACAGCCATGTCTGAGCCCTGTGCTGCGACCCACTGGTAACCATGTTGTCCTCCTGCAGCTTCCTCCTCACAGCAGTGGCCCTGCTCTCCAGCTACTCCATCCACTTGCTGCTCAAGTCCTCGGGCATTGTGGGTGAGTGCCAAGTCCTCAGCAGGGCTGTGCCAGGGGGTCCCCTCCTGACTCTCACCCACCACCACTCCCCGTCCCACAGGCATTCGCGCCTATGAGCAGCTGGGCTACCGAGCCTTCGGCACGCCGGGGAAGCTGGCCGCAGCCATCGCCATCACGCTGCAGAACATCGGAGGTGAGGATGGCGCTGGGGGGACCTGTCGAGGCTGGGGACAGGGGATGGGACCAGAGAACACCAGTGCAGCAAGTCCTTGTTCTGCCCTGCAGCCATGTCCAGCTACCTGTACATTGTCAAATCTGAAGTGCCTCTGGTCATCCAGACCTTCCTGAACTTGGAGGAGAAGACCACGTGAGTGCCTCCTGCCCACACTGCCTGCGTGCCTTCCCCGGGCAGGCGCCGGGGCTCTGGCTCCAGCTGTGCAGCCCGTGGCAGGGATTTAGTATCATTAAGCCACTACTATTTTTGATAACTGTCAGTGCTGAATAAGCCCCTGGGTGAGATTAAACTGAGCTGAACTTCCAATCCCTGCTCCTCACATCCCCTTGGGATCAGGCTTTCCTCCTTGAGCAGAACCTGGGGCTGCAGGGTGGGGGTCTGCTTGGGTGTAAGTCCCCCCACCCCATGCCCACATCCCCACTAGCAACTCTAGCCCTTGTGGGTGCACCAGTGGGGTGTAGGCAGAACCCTAGCTCATGGGCCCCAAGAATGCTGGCCTCAGGGGTCCCCAAGGATGCTGTCTCAGGGGTCCCCAGGGATGTTAGCAGAGCAGGAATGCCAGCCTCAGGGGACACCAGTCCCTGGGATTTACCAGCCTCTGGGATTTACCAGCTTAAGGGTCCCTAGGAATGGCAGACAGCCCTCACAGTGGCTGCCTCTGCCCCTTGTGCCCCAGCAGACTGGGGTGGTGAGCAGGCCCTCTGCTTCCAGGGACTGGTACATGAATGGGAACTACCTGGTGATCCTGGTTTCTGTCACCATTATCCTGCCCCTGGCCCTCATGAAGCAGCTGGGTAAGTCAGGGAGATGCTACCCATGGCACTGGGGTCTGGCACCCTGGGTCTCCCACGGGGTGATGGTGCCAGTCTGGATGTGCTGGGCAAAGAGGGGACACTTAGCCAGTGCAAGGGTCCCGCCCGCACCCACCAGCCACTCTCCTCCCTCCCCAGGCTACCTTGGCTACGCCAGCGGCTTCTCCCTCAGCTGTATGGTCTTCTTCCTCATCTCGGTGAGCACCCGCTGGGCACGTGCCAGTGCCTTGGGGTGCCAAGCATCCCTCCTGACAGGGTGTGAGGCTGGGCTGGTTGCTGTGGGGACAGCAGAGGCAGCAGGGACAGCGGATGCTTGGGGCTGCAGAGATGCTGTGGCAGGGCTGTCAAGCTGCTGGGTTATTTTTGGCTGAAGGAACCGAATGTTGTGGAAAGGGAGAGGGGGAAGGTGCTGGAGGGGCATCTGCACATGTGGCCCCTCCACGTGCTGCTGCCTCGCTCTGTCCTGCTGCCCACCCCCACAGATTCAGGCTGGGGTAGCAGCATGTCCACAGGGCAGCACTAGCAAAGAGTGTGCCTAGGAGAGGTCCCGACAGGGTCACTCTCCTGCTGGGCATGGTGCTGGTGTGGGCAACATGTGCTGGGAGTTGGGGGCATCAAGAACTGACTGGCCCCATGTTCCCCCCACCCCAGGTCATCTATAAGAAGTTCCAGATCCCCTGCCCACTTCTGGAGCAGGAGGGGAACATCACGGGCATCCTCAATGTCACCACTGTCAGCACTAGTGACTACCAGAATGGCTACACAGTCCTCCAGGCCCCCGAGCAGGACACTTGCACACCCAGCTTTTTTACCCTGAACTCACAGGTAAGGACCTGGGATGCACCCCTGAGGCTCTGGGTGAGCCCCCACCCTGTGCACCCAATGAAGATGGGTGGTCCTGGTGCTGGCAGCACCTGCCACTGGGCCCCCAGCAGTCAGTCGTCCTCCTCTCACACAGACAGCATACACCATCCCCATCATGGCCTTCGCCTTCGTCTGCCACCCTGAGGTCCTGCCCATCTACACCGAGCTGAAAGAGTGAGTCCTGGGTGGGGGCAGCCACGGGGAGGAGTGGGCTTCATCTGGCACCCACCCAAAGGCAGTCCCATCCATGTGTGGGACCTGCACCAGGGCATCGTGGGGAGGTGGGTGATATGACCCTGGCTGGGTGAGTGGGTGGGTGGATTGTGGCTGATAGGACCTGGGATGGGTGATATCAGTCTCAGGAGGCGGGTGATACAACTTGGGGTAGGTGGGCAGGTGGGTGGTAGGCAATATCACCTCTGGGAGATTGGTGATATAACCCTGGGTGGGTGCTATCACCCCTGAGAGATGTGTGATGCAACGCAGAATGGGTGCAGGTATGACCCCTGAGAGGTGGGTGCCATGATCCAGGGGTGGTGGTGGGACCCCTGGGATGTGGGTGCTGTGACCCAGAGAGGGTGGGTGGCTGGTTGGTGCCACTCTGCCCAGGAAGGGGGATGCAGCCCCTCTCTGCACATCCCCCACACACCCCAGAGTGTTTTGGCATCACCCCTCCTCACTGGGTGGGTGCTTGGTGTCAGCGGGTGCCACAGGGCTGTGCTGAGCCCACTGTGTCCTGCAGCCCCTCCAAGAAGAAGATGCAGTGCATCTCCAACATCTCCATCATGGTCATGTACCTCATGTACTTCTTGGCTGCCCTCTTTGGCTACCTCACATTTTACGGTGAGCCCATGGGGAGGGGACTGGGGCTGGCACACCTGTGCCAGGGGGTGATGGTGCTGGGACTCACCCAGGGGCTCCTTGATGGTGTTCACAGACCGTGTGGAGTCAGAGCTGCTGCACACCTACAACAAGGTGGACCCCTTTGATGTGCTTATTCTGTGTGTGCGTGTAGCTGTGCTGACGGCTGTCACTCTCACTGTCCCCATCGTCCTCTTCCCGGTGAGTGGCCCCACAGGAATGCCAGGTGGCTTCAGCACCAGGCTTTAAGAAGGGAAACTGAGGCAGTGATGAAGACAGGGATTGGGAAAGAGGACATTCTGGGTGCTAAGAACAGGGCTGGGGAAGAGGCAGGGGTGGTGGGGCAGAGTCAGGGCCACAGGGACAAGGCTGTGAAGGGGTGACAGGAACCAGTGGGGCATCAGGGTCAGAGCTTGGGAAGGGAAATGGGTTATGGTGACCTGCAGGACCGTAATGATAAGGCTAGAGTAGGGGTGATGGGGACCAGCAGGACTGCAGGGTATGGGTCCTGGCTCCAAGGATGGAATGCGATACCCTGTCCCGGTCCCCAGGTGCGTCGGGCCATCCAGCAGATGCTGTTCCAAGGGAAAGACTTCAGCTGGATCCGCCACATCGCCATTGCTGTGATCCTGCTGACCTTCATCAACCTTCTTGTCATCTTTGCCCCCTCCATTCTTGGCATCTTCGGCTTGATTGGTGGGTAGCAGCGCACTGCTCCTGTCCCTCCTTGATCGCGGGGTGTTGCAGCAGCATGCCAGCCCCTGTCCTGACTGGTGCTCTACTGTGACTGACCCTCCCGTGCCTCAATTTCCCCTTCTCACCATGCCAGGACCAGATGGTTGCGTGGATTGCCGATCCCATCGCTGTCCTGGCAGGCTGGTTCCCACAGCGCAGTGCCGGCATTGCTCTTCCCCTGTGTGTTTCCCTTGATCCCTGCAGCCAGGCTCCCCCCGCTTAGCACTCAGCTTGGTGCCAGGGCCCGGGCTGCGGGAGGGGTGTAGGGACAGTGCCAGCACACTGCGTCCCTGGGTTCCTGGAAGGCTTTGCCAGGAGTGGGGGGGGGCAAGGAGGGGGGGGGGGTGGACAGGACCTGTCCTGGCAGTGGGGCTGGCAGGGCTGAGCTGCAGGGTGGGAGGCCCCTGCCCACTCTGTCCCTGTCTTCTCTAGGTGCCACCTCCGCTCCCTGCCTCATCTTCATCTTTCCTGCCATCTTCTA
>VZRH01008301.1:42306-58398 GCA_013397555.1 Urocynchramus pylzowi
GCATGATCGACAAGAACCTGCGGGAGGACGGCGAGAAGGCGGCGCGGGAGGTGAAACTGCTGTTGCTGGGTAAGACCCCTGGGCCCCACCCCCGGGCCCCCCATCTTGGCTTCTTCGCCCGGCTCGGCCCGGCCCTGCCGGAACCGGGCGGCCTCGCCGCCTCCGCCCCCCGCTGCCCCGGGGCGATCCTGGGTACCAGCGTCGGGAGTGTCCCGCCCCGCCCCGGGGATCTCCCGTGAGTGGGATGCTGGCCCCAGCCCAGGCTTCGGGTTCTCCCCACAGGGAGCTGTCGGTTCCATCTCGGGCCGCGGGGATGTCCCCGGGAACGGGGGCCTGCCCCGCCCCAGGCTTTCGGGTTCCCCCCATGAATGGAGCAGCAGGCCTTAGGATTTCCCCCAGGAGTGGGGTGCTAATCCCATCCCAGGTCCCAGAGATCCCCCCCACGAGTGGGGTGTTGATCCCATCTCAGGCATCCCCTCCCGGAGTGAAATGTTGATCCAATCCGAGATCCTAGGGATTCCCTCCAGGAGGAGTTTACTGATCTTATCCCATGGATCAGATCAGTTCTCATGGATCCCCCCCACCTCCCCAGGAATGGGATGTTGACCCCATCCCAGCTCCCAGTGTCTCTCCCCGCAGGTCTGGGATGTTGAGCCTATCTGATCTCCCAAGGATTTCCCCCAGGAATGGAGTGTTGACCCCATCCCAGCTCCCAGGGTTTCCCTACAGGAATGGAGCCCTGTACCCACACCAGACCCTGGGGATCCCTTCCACAGTGGGGTTCTTTCCCCACCCCTCTGTGAGCAGGATGCCAGCCCCATTCCAGGCTTTGGGGATCCCCCTGGCAGTGGGGTGCTGGCCTAACAGCAAGCCTTGGATGTCCCTCAGAGAGGGTGCCACCCCGCCTGGGCTGTGGAGTTGCCCCCAGAAGTAGCTGCCACCCCACTATGGTACCGTCCCCGCAACTGGTCACTGTCCAGTCTGGACATATCCCTTTGGGACAAAGGCATCTCCTGTTAGATGTCCCCCCCTCAGCAAAGATCCTGCAAGCTCGGGCACCCTGTCCCACCTGCCCAGGATCACTGGACTCTTCCATGGGCTCGTCTTACCCTGGCCTCTAGCTGTGGTGGAGGTAACGGGGCTGACAGGCACCCATTGTCCCGTGCCTTCTGCACTGGAGTACTGGAACAGGCCCGAGCCTCTCCATCACCCTGCCAAACCGTGGGGGTTTGGAGGGCTTGGGCCATTGCCTGCCGTGGGCAGGGCCCCCCACAGCCCACGGGCTCTCTGCCTCACGGACACTCGATTTTGGTACTGATAACGGGCGGCTTTCCCTCCTCAAAGCACCCTGGTGATGCTCCCATGGGCGTTCACAGCCCTGCCCTGTGCCTGCGGGCAAGGCAGCACTTCGCTATTTTAACTCATTATTTCTCTTAATGACTCCCAGTTGGGCTTTTTATTCCCTTTGCGAAATTCCCAGGGAGGGCCTCCCTCCAGGTGCGAGGTGGGAGTGTGGGGCAGGCAGCGGGACAGAGGGAACCCTGACAGAAAATGTCTTTGGACTCATCTGTCTGCAGAGGAAGCTGCCAGCAGCAGGAAGTCACGCTGAAATCCGGCAGGCCTTTATTTGCTCAACCCCTGCCTGCCTTGAGAAATACGTAATTAACGCCTTCAAATGCTCCTTTATCAGAGTGCGTCTCTTTTTTATTTTATTTTATTTTGATTCTTTTTGCCTTGGCACGAGCAGTGCTGGCAGCAAAACCCATCCTGGGGATATTGGGAGGGGGTCTCTGCCGTCTGGGGGGCTCAATGGTTGGGCACACTCACTGCCCCACTTTTTTTCCTGTGGAGGGAAAAGTGAGGGGAGTGGAACCCCATGGGATATGTGGGATAGTGGAGAAGCACGTGGTAGCTCCTTGCCACGAGCTGCTCCCGTGCTGGCTTTGCTGCCAGGTCTGCTCCTCTCAGCCTGGTGGGAAGCAATTGGGAGGTAGCTGGCCAAGGGGGTTTGGCTCCTTCAGCCTCAGGAGGCTCCTGGGACTGTCCTGGCAGTATCACACTGGTGATGTGAGCTCTGGCTGCCCAGGTGGGGAGGGCCCATCCTGTTGGTGCTGAGCATCACCGAGGAGCAGCTGAAGGCTCGCCTGGTGACAAGGATTATGCTGTAGGCTGACTGGCTGACATCCATTTCCTGGGTCTTGCTCTGTCCTGAAGCGGAGGCAGGAGGAGGAAGAGGACGTCTGCAGTACCTTCTGCTGGGGCCAGTGTTTACAAGTGGCATTTCTGATCTCAGCTACTTTCTAAAGCAAAAAATAGATGAAAATGGCTCTTTTTTGTACATTTAGAAAAACGTTTTTTTCTTCCCCTTGCAGCTGTTCAGGTGTCAATAGCACCAGAGCCTTGAGTCAGCACTGCCCATTTCCGAGCTGAGCCTTGGCCGGAAAATCCTCCCAAGCCGGCAGGGAGCAGCTGGCCAAGTGGGGCCAGCACTGCGCCCCTAGGGCTGTGAGGTTGACATGTCCCCTCTGTGAGGTGGGACCGTTGTGCTGGGGGAATGCTCCCACCTCCCTGCTGCTCACCCTTCATATGGCTTATTTTTTTTCCCCATGGTCAGGGGAAGCTTTGAGGAGACCTGAGGCCTCACATGCTTTTTGGTGAGCACCACAGTTCCTCATCACTCTCAGCAAGGCAGAGCTCCAGGGTCCTCCGTGGGGGCTGCAGTCCTCCTGCCTCCTCCAGAAAAAGGGAGGGAAAAACTAAAGAGAAAAACAGCTTCACCCTTTGTGCTGCATCAACCTACGGCATGAAGAGGAAATGTCTCTTCCAAGCGTGGCATATTTTTTGGTGTCAAGTCATGGTGTCCCACAGCCAAGCTTTGGATCTGGGGCACCACAGCCAGGCACAGCATGGTATGAGTGGAAGGCACTGGTCTCGGTATGTGGACACCATGGCATCAGGAGTGTAGGAGCAGAGAAGACTTGGAGCTGACTGCTGCAGGTGCCTCAGATGTGTGCTATGCTCTGTATGTGGCCATGAGCTGCCTCCTGCCTTTCCTCTGCTGTGGTGGGTGAGCTGGAGAGGAATGGACACACTGTCAGTGCAGTGGGGGCAGCCAGGACCCCCCAGTGGCACACGGCTCTGCAGGTGTGGGCACAGCACTGCTCCTGCTGTGGCGCCTGTCCATGCCTTCAGGTTTTCCTCTGCTCTTTGCTCTGGCAAAATGAGTGTGTGCCAGATAGTTTGAAGCTCCAGTCTCTGATGGGTAGAAGACCCAGATAAAGCAATATCCCCCAGGCAAAGCAATTTCCCCAAAACAAAGAATGTGTCCCTCCCTGCTATGGGAAACCAGCAGTCTCCCAGGTTTTTGGTGCTGGGAGGGACCAGGAGCCATCACCTACACCTAAAAGCACCTGGAGCATCTGCCCCATACTTCCAACGCCTCCTGGTGCCACTGTCAGCTTCTCACCATTGGCTAGGACACGAAGCCCTGCAGTCACTGTCTGTTTCTGCTGGGCAGCAGTGTTCTGGCCAACCCACCTTCTTGCCTGTGGGAACTGGGTTGCTCCAGGGGGATTCAGGGTCGGCAGCAGGCAAGCGACTGCTGTGCTCAAAACTCCTTATTCCTTATCTTTGAGGATTAGGAAAGTAAAGGATTTCTCAGCTGTGTTAGAGGTGGAGAAGGCACTGGTGGGTTGATTATGTTAATTCCCAGGATATGCTCTAGGTGCAGACCCTGGGATAAGGACACTGCCCTTGCTGGCTGCTGGCGTGGTGGCACCAGGGTACGTCACGTAGGAACTGCCTGTACCAGATCCTGCCTGGGACAGACAGCAGCC
Source organism: Urocynchramus pylzowi (assembly GCA_013397555.1). Lineage (NCBI taxonomy): Eukaryota > Metazoa > Chordata > Aves > Passeriformes > Fringillidae > Urocynchramus > Urocynchramus pylzowi. Next base: position 46,143 of record VZRH01008301.1, read on the forward strand.
GGGCAGGGCTCGGAAGCAGCTTTTTTTTTTTTTTTTTTTTTGGGGCTTGCATAAAAATAGAGGAAGGGAGGGACCAGCTGTGACTTTCAGAGGTTGTGTGGCTCCAGAATTGCCCTGGGTTCTGTGTGAGCCGCCAGCTTTGCTGTGCTTGCTCCTGTCTTGAGGGCTGTTTCTGTCCCCACACCTTCCTCAGTCCTGGCTGTTGGAGGGGTTGGGTCCTCCCTTCAGTGGAGACACTGGGAACCCTAGTACTGGTTTTTGCAATGGGTTAGGAGGTGTCACAGTGAGGGGGACCAGGGAAGAACTCAGTGCTGTTAGATCCAAAGGGACCTGATGTCCAACCCCCTGAAGCTGGTGTATGGGCTTGGGACAGGTTGGGATGGGATAGGTCACTACAATGGCCCCACTGGTGATGTCCTAGTGGCTGGCAGCTGCCCTCTGCTCCAAGATGAGCACTTAGACTTTGCCCAGGGGAAGCAGCAGGCTTATATGTTTATGTTTAACATATATTTTTACAGATGTACATTAAAAATGTGTATTATATTTTAGCTTTTCTTATATTTTAACTTATTTTAGCATCTTAGTTTTTTTTATGGAGCTATATATACATTGATTTATATGTATCAAAAAGCACATATAAATATATATCTTCACCTATATATATGTGTAGCTTTATGATATCCCATGGTCTGAGCCTACCCAGGGCTGGGATCACAGTGTCCCCAAGTGTGGTTGCTGTAGCCGGGGCTGGCCTGGCCTTTCCGCAGCCACTGAGTTTCCTGCTCCAGGCTGGAGCGCAGGTTTCCGGCCCGGAGACTGGTTGGAGCTAGGGGAGCTGAGTAATTCTCCGTCCCGCTGGTGGAAAACCCACCCGAGGGGTTTTGGGTGCTGGCAATGTCCCGGCTGTGCCAGAGGGTGAGGCCCCATCCTGTCAGGGCAGGATGGACAGGATAATGGCACCCAGGCCTGGGGGCAGATGGTAGCAGTGGTGTGGGGGGAGAGGGACCACTCTGGCCATGGCAGGAGCAGAAACAGAGCAGCAAGGTTTCAGGAATCCTGGAAAAAACCCAGCACGAGGGTGGTTTTGTCCAGCTTGTGGACACCAGTGGCCCTTGTTGGCACGGGGGGGTGCATTTTCCATGCTCCCCCTGGGAAACCATTCCTAGCCCACCTCTTTCCTGTGTGCTCTGAGCATCCTTTATGCTGCCAATTTATTTCTATTTTATTTATTTTCGTGGGGTTTTTTTTGTTGTTTTTTTTTTTTTGCATCTCTATCAGCTGCCTTGGACATGGGGTCTGCATCCCCCAGTTTTTTGAGGTCCTGCCTGAGGACGTGGCATTCCACCAGCCAACAATGCACGGCTCCTTCTGGGAAGCTGCCAGCCCTGTGCTGGAATGGGATGGCCCTTGGGAAAAACGCCCTGTGTCACAGTGGGGTTTTAAAAAAATGTGATTATTTTTACAGCAATTTTCCATCTATTTTGGGTAGGAAGGAAAATGTTGAGGGGAATCTCTTTTTGTTATTAGAGTCTTTAGGGTAAGTCTGCTTTTAACACACCCCTTTGTCCGTACTGTTTGATGGTGAGGACCCAACAGGTGCCAAGGGTGGTGGGCAGCTGTCCCTCTGTTCTGCTGTCTGTCTGTCTTGTGGGGAAAGGAATTGGTGGGTTTTCCAGAGCTAAAACCCATCTGTAAATCCATGCTCAAATGATAGCTGCTGTTTGCCAGGTTGGGAAAGCTTGCCAGGACAGCAGCAGGAGATGGGCCTCTGGGTGCTGGGGATGGGGATGGCTCTGGACTTGCTGGCGGATTGAATTCCAGCTTTTCCCCCATAATGAGAATTTTCCAGCTATGCATTGCTTCCATCTATGCCTGAATATTTGAAAGGATGGTGCCGTGCGGAAAAATGGAAAATCCCCTGTCAGTGATGCGGGGTGAGGTGGATCCTGAAACCTGTGGCCAGCTCCTAAAATACAGGGATTATGTAGGTGCTGCCCAGAACTATGTGCATATATTGCACTAAATATCTGCTGCCCAGAAGGCATCATAAATCATGGGCTGCAAAATATATATGTTGGCTCAATAAAGTTTTTGCCAGTGGATTAGCAGGGAGTTCTGAAGCCAGGCAGCTGCTTGCTTTTTTTAAAATTTTGAAGATTATTTTTAACAAAGAAAGGAGGAAATGAGCCCAAGAGAGAGCTCTCGTCCTGTTTTTGCCAGGCGCTGCCCTGGGAACAAGCACTGCCTGCAGAGAGGCAGGGCTGGAGGAAGCACAGCCGTGGGGTTGGCCCATGGCAGTGGGGGGTCTCCACCCTCGATAAGCCAGCACAGGAGTCCAGAGCTCCTCTGACACTGCCTCATACTGCCCGGGCTGGGCTGGAGGGTGGAAACTGGCAGTTGGCATCAGGCCCAGGAATTGTTTTGAGGCTGAATGGGCGGCAGCTGGGGTTTTCCGGGGATTGGAAATCTTTCCCCTCCACTGCACTCGTCGAGGGGGCTGGGGAGGGTCCCCCGCATGGGGAGGAGGGCTGTTAACTCGGATCCAAATTCCTGCTCACTGCAAGTGTACAATCTCCTGTGCTGGGTAAGCTTCTGATGGGAGGCAGAGGTGCTGACTTGGAACATGGCTGCCTTCCTCAGGGAGCAGGGAAGGAGCCGGCAGATGTGGAGGAAGTTTGCAAGGAAATAGCCAGCCTTGGTGATGGTCACCCTGTGACTGTCACCCAGCCAGGAGAAAGCAGGAGGCCCTGGCAGGGCTGTTCCCTCCTGGCAGGGAGGAAATGTCAGGCAGGGTCAAAGAGAGGAGGAGCTGGGGATGGCTGTCTGGCACCTCACCTCAGAGATGCTGATAAGCCAGGTTCTTGCTTGCCACGTGCCTCAGTTTCCCTGTCCAGGCACCCGCTGAGAAAGAATTGGGTGAATGCCACTGGCTCTGACCACTGGACCCGGTGGTACGGGATGGTGTTAGAAACTAGAGGTATTTAATGGAAAAAATGAAAGGCTATGCTGAATCCTTCCCCCTGCTCCCAGCTCCAGGCAGGAGTTGCCAGCACTGACCAGGAGTGCTGGCCGGGCTGCGCCGGGTGCCGCGTCAGCATCCTGGGGGAGGATGGGTCAGCAGTGCTGAGAGCCCCTGCTGTGCTGAGCAGTGACCGCTGAGCTGAGCAGAGCCCCTCCCTTGGCACATACAGCATGGGAGCCATGGAGCAGGGTGCTCGAGTGGTAAATACAGAGTCTCTATAGCTTCAGTATGGCCCCAGCATCAGGGCACTCCATGCCCTGAGCACTGCCCACAGTAATGTCCCTGGGAGTGCATGCCTGTCACCTGGGTGGTTTTCAGGCTGGCGACATGCGTAGAAGGAGTTTGTTCCCTGCCACCATGTCTCAGCTGGCACGATGGGCCTGTTTTTCCCAGTTAATTTTAGCATAATCTGCTTTTTTTTTTTTTCTAATTTTTTTTAACCTCCTCTGTAATCTCTGCCCCCTCTGTGGCCATGCTGGCACCATCCTGCTTGGGGCCCCCTGTAAGGGCAGCTCCATGGCCAAAGGCAGCACTGGAGGGACCCACAATAAGGGCTGTGAGAGGACACAGGGATGGATTTCACTTGGGAGATCCTCTGGGATTTGCACCTGGAGGCAGGGACCACACTTGTCCCCAGCCAAAGGAGCCTCATCCTACTGGGGGTCCTGGGGCAAGACGAGCCAGGCACTCATCCATCTCGTGACACTCCCTGCACAGAGAGGGGACAAGGGACATGCCCCTTTCTTTCAGCTTCCCCTTTCAGCTTCCCCTTTCTTGCAGCCAGGGTGACTTTGCTTCTTCCCTGCTCTCAGCCAGTGGAGGGAGGGCTGGGCTGAGCTGCACATCGCCTGCGTGGGGTGACATCCCTAGGGGGGACAGGGTGGGGGAAGGAGTCTTAGGCACCCTGGCTATCTCACTGAACTCACAGAACCCTGTGTTTGGATGCTGAAAAACAAAATGACCCCAAAAGCCATCAGCTTTCCCTGCTGGCAGCTGCCTCTGCAGCAGGCTGGGGCACAGGACTCGGCAGGCTGGGAAGTGCGCGCTATTTAAGAACCAACCTGGGGGCGGCTGAGCCCGCTGGGATCGCTTGAGCTGGCTGGTGGAGGTGGCAAATTATTCCCGAGTTCCCTGCCTGTACCTTGTGGCACAAGCATCCCTGCATCCTGGCTGCTGCTGCCTCCAGCTGTGGATATTTAGTGGGGCTGGTGCTCCATTGTTCCCCAGCACAGAGGAGATGTGGGATGTGGCATCTCAGGTTGTGCCTGGAGATGGGATGGCAGGTGATGGGCAGAGCTTGGCCCCCTTGTCACAGGGAGTCCCCAGGTTCAGCCAAAGCCAGGATTGCCCGTCAGCTGTGGCATGCTAGGATTGTGGGCAAAATGTTAGTGTGTTGATGCCATTTTCTTGGCCCGGAGCAGGTGTAATTTCTTCCCTTTGGACCTATGGTGAGGGCCCCCCAGGCTCTCCTTTTGTTCCCTTTTTCTTGGTCCTGACGTTCCCAGTGCATGTCCAGTCATCTGCTTTGGCTAATGCTGCTTCTCCAATGACTGAAGCACCTGCTGCATTCCCTCCCTGGGCTGGGCGGGTGTCCCAGTAGGGTAAGGGTTCCTGGCTTTGCACAGGACCTCATCCCTTCTCATTTCTCCACAGGTGCCGGCGAATCTGGGAAGAGCACCATCGTCAAACAGATGAAGTGAGTGGTGCCTGCACTGTCACTGTGGCTGACACTGCTCAGGTCTTGGCCACAAGCTCCAAAAACAGTGGCTGATAGGGAAAGCTCCCCATCAGTGTTGCCACAGAGCATGGGTGAGGAACAGCATCCTGGGGTACCCCACAAAGGGCTGACCTTGCCTGTGTCTCTTCCCTTCCCCAGGATCATCCATGAGGATGGCTATTCAGAGGAGGAGTGCCGGCAGTACAAAGCTGTGGTCTACAGCAACACCATCCAGTCCATTATGGCTATCATCAAGGCGATGGGGAACCTGCAGATTGACTTTGGAGACTCCTCCAGAGCGGTGGGTGCCCTACCTTCTCCCACTGTGCCTGGCAGGGGTGGGGGTTCTTGATGGCTAAAACAGATGTGCCCAAAACTGGACTAGGATTAAAGGTGGCTCAGCCTAAGCCCTGCTGTTGTCTGTTCGGCTCCCATCAGGTCCTTTGAGTGAGTGAGCTTCAATAAGTCCGTGCCAATGCTCAAGCTGTTTTATCCCTGCAGGATGATGCTCGGCAGCTGTTTGCACTCTCCTCCACTGCTGAGGAGCAGGGCATCATGCCCGAGGACCTGGCTAACGTCATCCGGAGACTGTGGGCTGACAACGGGGTGCAGGCTTGTTTCAACCGCTCCCGAGAGTACCAGCTGAACGACTCTGCCGCCTAGTGAGTACCCCCTCCTCTGCCCCAGCTCAGCTGAGTCCTGTGAGCCACAGTGCTTTTATCAAGCAGCAGAAAATCCCCCCAGGGGCTGCTGTTCACTGTCACCAGGCTTAGGAGCTGGTGCTGCCACTTCCTGCTGCTGGGGCTGAGCCGGAGCGGAACTGGGAAGGCGGATGTTTCGAAAGCTGTTTCCTTCTCTGGTGGGGTGCTGTGTACCCTGGGAGGGGGAGCACTGGGGCATCCCCCTCCTGCCACTGTTCTGTCCCCACTGCCCTTCTCCAGGAGATGCTCTCTGGCTGCCCACTGATGAGCACAGCCCATCCTCATCACCCTTCTTGGACTGTCAAGGCAGGAAAAATTCCCAGGGAAAGCTCTGGGGGCACTTAGGTCTGAAGAGGATGAGTAGGATGCTCAAGAGGCTTCTCTTTTTCTTTTAACTGTTTTTATACAGAAAGACTTGGCATTACACTTGTGTATTACCCAGCAAATTGGTGTTTAGGTAGATTGCTGCAGCTGGTTGGGTTTATTCTTGAAGAGATTAATAAATAAAGTTAATCTGCCTAAAGTACCATTGCTGGAGAGAGCAGCACAGCTGAGTCTGTGTTCAGCTCGCACAGTACCCTCTCCACCCAGACCCCTTATGGTAAAGCAGTATGGGGGGAGCTCATGGTGTGCCAGGAACACCCCACCAAGCCTGGCCTCGCCTGCGATCCTGCACACTTGGGATTCACTGTCCTCCCAGGGCAAGTGGTTTCCCCAGCTGTCCCCTCATGCATGGCAGTGTCAGGTCCCTCTTTTGCACTGAGATCACTGTGGGGAAGAGACTGCAGGAAAGCTCCTGGCAAGCCCCAAAGCTGGAGAAGCTCCTGTCAGCTCTGTCCCCCAGCACCCACAGCTTTTACTTCCTCCTGACGGGCACACACCCACTTTCCCCAGCCCCTGTCTGCTCAGCCCCATCACTCCCCAGCCAGCACTGGCATTTCCCTGGCAGTGGGTGCTGGTTTGGAAGCACAGAACACCCAGCAGGTGCCAGGGAGCTTGCACACACACTTGGAGCAGGTGCATCTGCACAGTGTCTGCCAAGTGCCTGTCGCTGTCAGTGCCATTATGGAGCATTTAGCACATGGTGGGGGTTGGACAACCATTAATTAGGAGCACCTTCAAGCTGTTGCTCCAGCCTTATTCCAGCCCTGTGGAGATGCCTGTGCAGTGGCCAATCCCTTGCCCATCTCACAGGGATGATGTGCCCACGGTGCTGCTGCAACAGGACAGTGTGAGAATGAGGAGCCCCGTGCCCACCCAGCACACGGCCCACCTGTGCCCCAGCCCTCTGCAGCACAGCAGCCCTTATCCTGTTCCTCCTCTGCCTCTTGGAGTTCCAGGAGTTTGGGGTGCCAGGGTGGTGCTCACCAGCACCCTGGGGCTTGATGCAATGTCCAGGAGCCTGTAGTGCTGCACAGGGCCCTGCTGTGGCGTTTCCTGTTTTTCATAGCCAGAGGCCTACGAAAAACCAGTGTGTTTCCGGCTGTTTTTGAGCTGCTCTGCAGCAGTAACGTGCAGGTCCCCCACCCTCACACCCACAGCAGGCTCCTGGGGCACCTCTAGCTCTGGCCTTGCCTTCACACGCTGCAGGGTTTCCCAGGAACTGGCGAGTGGCCGTGCTGCAGTCGGAGCCAAGGATCCCTATGGCCTCACGGGCTGTAATCTGGCTTTCACCAGATTACAGGGCCACAAATGCCTTAATTAAGACAAGCCTAATTTGCTTAAAGGAGCCCGTTTGTAGTAACCCACTTAAAGCAACGTGAGCTGGAGAAATCAAAACCCGCCTTGATCCCCCAGGCCTTCATCAGTCCTGGTGGGTGTTGCACACTGGGGACCTGGCCACCACCTCTGCTGGGACCCTGCGGGCAGCGGGGCAGGCGATGCTCCCCGGGGGCTCGGGACGCCTGCAGCCCCCCATGGCACTGCTCCCTGTCTCTCCGGCCTCCCTCCTCCTGCTTCCTCCCAGGACGCTGTCCCTTTGTGTTTTTGACTATAAATGGCATGGCGCCATCGATTGTTTCCGCCGGCACTGCGGCTGGTTGCCATAGCACTGAATATTTTCCTCTTGCCATTTCCCCCCGTGCAAACGGCCACGGAAACGGGGCAAGCCCCCCAGCCCCGGCTGCATCCTCTGCCTAGCTCCCAGTGCCAGCATACTGCCCCCAGTCCCTCGGTCCTGTGTGTCCCGTGTCACCCTGGCCACTGGTGTCCTGTCCTGCCTGTGTCTGACAGGGAAACGGGGTTGCCCCAGGATGCACATGGGGCCTCTGCTGTGCGTCCCAGCTTGGCACTGTCCACCCCAACTGAACAATGCTGGGAGATGGACAGGGGGCTCTGGGCCAGTGTGGGGGTGTCCCATGGGATCTGGGTGGGTCGTGCCCCATGGTCCAGCTCCCACAGCACCTTTCCTCTTTGTCCCCAGCTACCTGAACGACCTGGAGAGGATAGCCCGTGCTGACTACATCCCCACCCAGCAGGATGTGCTGCGCACCAGGGTGAAGACCACAGGCATCGTAGAGACTCACTTCACCTTTAAGGACCTGCACTTCAAGTATGTCTGACCTCTTTCCCTTTTGCTGTTTTGAAAGCAAAAAACCACCTTCCTCCCCATGTTGGGATGGAGCATGGGTGCACACTGCATGCACTCAGTTCTCCCCACCTCCTGGTTTGCTCATGGCGGGAACTGCTGCCTCAGAGAGCGGAAACCGCTGAAATAGCTGGAACAGTCTCAAAAACACTTCACAGAACTCAGCCTGGGGGCGGATCCAGGCTCTGGCGAGGAGGGGAGGGGGAAGGCGTCCCTCCTCCTGTGCTGTGACGCAGCTTCCGCTACAGGAAGGGCATTGGGCAGGAGCTGGGGTCTCGGGGTCAGGCCGTGGCAGCGCTGCCTGCTGGCACCCCGTGGTTGCTTTCCAGTGAAAACCCATGGGAAATAATAAGGGCTCCAGTTTTGGAGGCAAAAAGCTGCCATTGTGCACATCCCCAGGGGATTTAGTCCCATGGCAACAGAGCTGATGTCAGAAAGATCTGCTGGGGTCCTCTCTGAATGCAGGGGGCTCGCAGGGACCCTGATGCCACTCTGGTGGGATGGAGACACTTGGTTGTGCATTGCCAGGGCAGCACTTTGAGGGTGGCAATGAGGGTGGTCTGGGTGGAATGCAGTGTTTCCCAATGGGGAAGCCTTCCCGCCAGCCAAACAGTTGGCAATGGGCATGGCAGTGGATGTGGAATGCTACTGCTGGGCTCTTCTCCGTGGAGGCAGGGCATCCTCTGCTGCCCGTGGAGGGAGAGGCACATGGTGCATCGGGATCATCCCCAAGCCCTGCTGCTGCCACAATACTGCTGAGCCCACACTGACTTGGCTCTCCTTGGTCCAAGGTCTCTGGCAAAGCCCTGCTGTGCCTCCTCTGGAGCAGGTCTCTGGGGAACATGACACTGACACTCCCTGGGAAAGGTGGTCTGATCTTGCCCCAGCTCACGTCAGGGATTTGCTTCGGCTGGAAATGAGCCTGGGCACTGTCCTGGCAGCAGGAGCCGGGGCAGATCCTCAGCAAAATCCCTGGGGATTTTGCCATCCCTGCCTCTGTATGTGCCAGTGGTGCTCCTGCTCCGGGCAGCTGGGGACACTGAGACAGGCATGGGGTAAGGGTAGTGGGGCTGGGAGCTGCCATCCATCCCGTGTCAACCCCCTGCTGCAGGATGTTCGATGTGGGGGGCCAGCGCTCGGAACGGAAGAAGTGGATCCACTGCTTTGAGGGGGTGACAGCCATCATTTTCTGTGTGGCCCTGAGTGCCTATGACCTGGTGCTGGCTGAAGATGAGGAGATGGTGAGTCATGGGGATGGAACCAGTGCCATGAGCCTTCCCCTCTGTGGGGGGCTGGGGGAGCAGCCCCTCCTCTGGTGGTCACCAGTGTCCTGGCCAGTGTGGCCCAAGCATTGCAGGGCCATTGACATCCCTGCCCAGGCAGGCAGGAGCATGGGGGGTGGCATGTCTGGGGAGCAGCGGGGTGGGTGGTGCCTGGGGGTCCCTGCCTGGCTCATGCTGCCGTCTTCCCTGCCAGAACCGGATGCATGAGAGCATGAAGCTGTTTGACAGCATCTGCAATAATAAGTGGTTCACAGACACGTCCATCATCCTCTTCCTCAACAAGAAGGACCTCTTTGAGGAGAAGATCGTGCACAGCTCCCTTACCATCTGCTTCCCCGAGTACACAGGTACCACGGGGACCCTCTGTGCCCCCTGCCCTCCTGGCAGGAGCAGTGGGAAGTGCCTTGCCCCAGGCAAGGTAGCAGGAGGTGCTAGGGACAGAGATGCTGGCTCCCCTGTGACTGAGGAGCAGTGGGTTGGAGAAGCAAGTGTGGTGGGTTTTTGGGTTGCCTCAGGTGATCGGAGATGTGGGGGGATAGACACAACACAAGGGACAGCTGTCCCGAAGAGGGGTTATCTGAGGCTCATTCTGCCTCTGGAGCCTCAATTTGGCAACAGGACAGTGGCTGTGGAGGGCCAAGCCAAGCCCAAATCCTTTGGTGGCTATGGGCAACTGTGGGGCAGCCCAGTGTCTCTTCTTCCCCAGGGGCCAACAAGTATGACGAGGCAGCCAGCTACATCCAGAGCAAGTTCGAGGACCTGAACAAGCGAAAGGACACCAAGGAGATCTACACCCACTTCACCTGCGCCACCGACACCAAGAACGTCCAGTTCGTCTTCGACGCCGTCACCGACGTCATCATCAAAAACAACCTGAAGGACTGTGGTCTCTTCTGAGGGCGGTGCTGCCCAGGTGGGTGATGGTCTCAGTTGTGGCTCCTCAAATGGGGTGGTCATGGACCATCCTTCAGCTGCAGGCTGCCCTGTCCCCCGACCCTCCCCTTCTCACGACCTCTCTCTCCTAGGAGCTGCAAAGGAAGGACCACACCATCTCCCACTCCTGCTTCTCTTCAGATTCATTCCTTCGCCCACCACGTAAAGAGACTTTTTGAGTGTCAGCATGGTGGCAGGGCCCATGTACCCCCTGCTGGCCGTGTTTGCCCCCCACCATTGTCCTCCTCCTCGCCAGCGTTGCCCTTCCAGGGAAGACAAGGTTTTAATCTTGGTTTGTACCCCCTCAACCGTTCCAGCTCCAATTTCATTCACTCCGAGCCCTGGTGCTCTCACTGTTTACATTGCAAGTGTTGCTGGCATGGGGGGCACAGGGTCCCCTCAGGGATACCCACCCAGCCACAAACATGACTGATGACATTCCTTTTAGTAAACCAGAAGAGAAAGAAGAAAGAAAAAAAGGAAAAAAAAAAAAGAAAAAACAACAAAACCAAACCCAAAACCATGCAAAAAAACCACACCACACCGGTTGGGCACAGGTTACTTTTTAAAGGAACCTTTTTACCAAACTATTTTAAAGCATCAAGTGCTACGTGGTGGTGGCATTCTCTATAGCCAGCCCACCCCCCAACCGTGTGCCTTTGGGGGGGAGGGTCTGCACCCCACCCCGCCTTGCTGCCCCCATCCCGACGGGCAGCTCAGGCGGGAGGGTGGGCAGGGGTGCTGCCCACTGCCTCTATCCCCCCCCCCTCTTTCTAAGCCTAGTTTTTAGGGCTAGCTGTTGCATTGGGCGAGGAGAGCCCGCTGTACAGAGCGGCCCCTGCTGTCCCCCTAGCCCAGGGGGACCCTTCAGCCGGTGCCTGCGGCCTTGCTTTTCCCACAGGATGTTTTACCGAATTGTTCACATGGTTTGAAATAATAAAATGTAGAAAGGAAAAAAAAAAAAAGAGACAAACGTTACATATACTGAAACGCCTTGTGTGACACGGGAGTGGGCAGGAGGGCTTCACATCTGTGGGAGGGCTGGGGTGGTCCCCAGAGGTGGAAGAGGGACACAAGGTGTGTTGGCATCCCCTTGGCATCAGGAGAAGCCCCTGATTGTGGGAGGTGAGGGCAGTGGTGGGACCCTTGGGGTTGTAGCTGGGGTGTTGCTGCAGGGCTGAGCTCTACCCCAAAGAGCTGTGGGGTGGGGGGGAACAAACACATGACCACCCCCTGGCTCTGCAGTGGTGGTGTGGTGGCACCAAGGGCGCCCCAGTATCACACAGTCCCTGGGGACACCCAGTACCCAGGAACACCCAATGATCTGTAGCTCAGACGAAGATGTAGCACTCCTTGCAGCCAGCAGCCCATAGGAACCCCCAGCCCCAGGGATCGCCTATGGATACCCCACACCCAAAGGATCCCCAGCTCCAAGGGGTTTGTGGAGACTCCCAGCATCCCTAGCTCCAGGGGGCACCAATGGACACCCAGCAGCACCTGAGGGACCACCCCAGCACCCAGAGATTCAGAGGGCACCTGGACCCCCTAGGACCACCCAAGGGAACCCCTAACACTCCTCAGCTCCAAGGGGTACCAGAGACTCCCAGCACCAAGGGGCATCCAAAACCCCCCTGTCTCCCCAATTCCAAGGGTCATCTGGGAACCCCAGCACCTCTCAGCTGGAAAGGGAACCCAGGGACACCCCAGGATCCCTCAAATACCTAGGGACAACCAGGACCCCTCAATCACCCCTCTGCTCCAAGGGGTACTCAAGGACCCTCAGCACCCAAGGGAACCCCCATATCCCACAGCTCTGAGGGTTACCCAGGGACCTGTAGCATGCTGTAGTATCCAGTATCCTATGGTATCCAGGCTCATCCAGGCACCCCTAGGACCTGAAGCCCCAGGGACCCCCAGTAGAACTGGGGGCCCCACAGTGCTGACTGGTGGGAGAGTTGGTGGGAAGGGGGAGTGAGCTTGTGCCCTTCCCCCCCCCCCCCCCCCCCCCCGCCC
>VZRH01008301.1:64951-88600 GCA_013397555.1 Urocynchramus pylzowi
TCCCAGTACTCCCAGCACAGCCCACTGCTCCTAGTACAGCTCCCAGTGCTCCCAGCACAGCTCCCAGCACAGCTCCCAGTGATCCCAGTACAGCTCACAGTGTCCCCAGTACAGATCCCAGTACAACTCCCAGTACACTCCAGTGTAGCTCCCAGTACAGCTCCCAGCACAGCCCAGTACAGCTCCCAGGACAGACCAGTGCTTCCAGCACAGCCCAGTACAGCTCCCGGGACAGACCAGTGCTTCCAGTACAGACCAGTACAGCTCCCACTACAGACCAGTGCTCCCAGTACAGACCAGAGCTCCCAGTACAGCCCAGTGCTCCCAGTACAGCCCTGCACACCCCCACTACGGCTCTGCTCCCCACCAGCATGCCCAGTTCTACCCCAGCATAGCCCCAGTACCCCCAGTACTCACACCAGTGCCTCTCAAGATGGTCCAGAGGAGCACAGCACCACCTCCATTACCCCAGTACTGAGCAGAGAGCCCTGCTACAGCCCAGTATTGCCCACTACAACCCCCAGCCACCCCTAGTGAACCATTACCACTTCCCTACCACTGCTCCCAGTACCACCAAGTACCAGATCCTACTACCAAATCCTAATGCCTCGGTACTTCTCCTAGTCCTCCCAGTACTGCCCAGTACCAACCTCCAGTGTGCCCAGTACTACCTCCGATACAGCCCAGGACCTTTCAGAACTGACCCCAGTGCCTCCTGGAACTACTCAGAGGAGCTTGGTACCACCCCTGTATCAATCAAAGTGCTCCCAGTATCATCCACTACCACCCTCAGTGCCCTCTGTAGTTTCACCCCTGCTCCATGCCCCCAGTACCACCAAGTACCAGCTCCCAGTACCATATCCTAGTGCTCCAGTACTTTCCTCAGTGCCCCCAGGAGTGACTGAGTGCTCCCAGTGCCTTCAGCAACACCCAGTGGTGGCGCCAGCCACCAGCCCAGCCCAGTGTATCCCAACCCAGCAGTACCACCCACTAGTGCCACCTTCCCATACCCCCTGTCCTGCCCCCCAGCACCAGTGACCCAGTGCTCCCTCAGGGGCAGCCCTCTGCTCCCTGGCAGGGCTCAGGGGATGTCGTGGTGGGGGCCAGGCCCATCCCCTACAGAGCACACGGAGGCTCCCACGTCTGTCCCAAAGCCACTTTTTATTTGGGAGTGCCCCTAGCTGCAGCAGGGGGCACTTACTCAGCCCTGGTCACCCCTGTGTTTCCCATGTACAACTATTTACAACTCTCCACACCCACCGGCTGCCCAGAGAGGGTGGCTGATGGGCTGGCTGCCCCAAACACCTCTGGGTGCCGCTGTCACCAAGCACCAGCAGCTGCTTGACGTTTTACACCAGCACGGCCCCTTCTCCTTCCCTTCTTCATCCGAAGACCCCGGGGCCAAGCCCTCACTATTGCCTGAACGCCTTGGTCCTACCTTGAGGTCCCATCTCACCCCTGCCAAGCCCCCAGGGAGGGAACAGAGCCATGTACCCTCACCCCTCCTCCTCAGCTTGCCTGATTGTCTTCAGCTTTCCCACAGAAAGCACTTGCTCCTCCATAACCCTGTGGGGAAACAGGCACAAAACGATGATGGCCATGCCCAGCTTGCAGTGGGCAGCCCTTGTCCAGTACTGCCTCCCCGCCCTGTCCTCCCCAGGGTATCATCCCCTCCCACACAAGGACATCCATGCCCCAGCACGGTGCTACACCCCAGCTGTGTGGGAGAGGGGCTGTGGTGACCCCTGGTTCCTCAACATCAGGATCTGGGGGCCCTTGGCAGGGGGGAAGACAGTGATGGTGGCTGCAGCCACCTCAGGGATCCCTGCTCCTCCCCAGGGGTCCTTGCTCCTCCCTGGAGCTGGGAGGTGGGGGTAGCACCACCCCAGTGACTATGTACAGCCTACAAATACATACCACCTCCCATGAGAGGGGGGAGCGCATGTGTCTGCGTGTGTGTGTGCGTGCGTGGATGTGCATATATATATATTTTTATTTATTTATTTATTTATTTATTTATAGATATTTTTAATATTAAAAGGGGGGAAAAATAGACCACTGTGCTAGCAAAGTCCCTGATGATGGTTTCATGTATGCCCATAGGTCTCTGGCTGGTGATTCCGGCGGTTTCGAGGCTTCTTCTGGTCCTGCTGCTCCTTGGCTTTGAGGCCAGCCAGCGGCTGCGGGGGGCTGGCGGCCGTGTGCCGCCAGTAGTCCTGGCAGTACTGGTCCAGGAGTCCCATTTCAGGCTGGGTGAGGAGCTGCAGCAGGTCCTGGTAGCGGGGAGTGGGGGCACCTGGCAGGCCAGGAGGGGTCTCCGCCTGGACCAGCACGGTGTGGACGGCGCGGCTGCTGAGGACACGGAGCTGCACCTTGGTCACCGTGTGCTTGAAGTTGTTCTCAGTGGCGGTGCAGGAGTAGAGGCCGCTGTCGCTGAGCTGGAGGGCGCGCAGCAGCAAGCCCTGCTCCGTGCGCAGCACCCGGCCCTCCACCCGCAGCTGGTGGGGAGAGGGGAGCACAGCTCAGCCGGCTGGCGCCCGGCACCCCCGGCACCCCCAGCAGTGCCCTGCCCTACCTCTTTCCGCCGGTCGCTGTTGTCCTTCTGCAGCAACCACTTGACGCTGGCCTGGGGTGAGCGGGGCTGGCACTCCAGGAAGGCTGTGCTGCCCTCCACCCCATATTGCACAGCCTCCACCGTGTTCTTGTTAGCTGCAGGGGGGCCATGGGCAGCTAGGTCACCTCCACCCCACTGCACTTCTCCCCTACCCACTCTGTCTCCAAGGGTGGGTGTCCAGTCATCCATCCATCCATCCATCCATCCATCCATCCATCCATCCATCCATCCATGCATCCATCCATCCATCCATCCCTCTATCCACCCATTCAAATCTGTTCAATCTCCTCCCCAACATACCCATCCATCCATCCATCCATCCATCCATGAACCGACCCATTCATCTGTGCTTGTTCTCATCCCCAATGTTTCCACTCATCATTGTTCATCTTCCTCCCTACAACTACCCACTCATCCACCTACCCACCCATTCATCCATATATCTTGTCATACATCCACCCACAAAACCATCAACCCGCCAAGGAATCCCTGTGTCCCCAACTCCAGCCCTGTGCCCTCAGCCTCCCCTCCCAGCTGCCCTAGGCTGCAAGGTCTCGTCCCAGACCCCACTCACCATTGGAGTTGTAGCCGCGGCACTGCCGGATGGGGTTGCCATGCCGGACGTCCTGCCGCCGGCTCCGCCTGTGGGGAAGTGGGAGGTGAGAGGGGGAGCCTGTGGCTGGGGGGGTCCCTCCCTGGGGGGGTCCCTCGCTGACCCTCTCCCTGGGCCACGCTGTACCTCTTGGAGGAGGCGGAGTAGCGGGTGCAGGCGCTGCCATCCCAGGCACAGTACGGGTCCCGGGCCAGGCAGCAGTCAGCACAGGCTTCCCCGTACACGTCACAGCGGTGCAGGGCCAGGTGGGTCACGCCTACGGCCGAGGACACATACAGCTGTTGCTGTTGGGAACAAGGAGGACAGGGTGAGATACTACCTCATCCCCACTACATTAGGGCCCCTGTAAACATCCTGTTCCGGGGCTGTGGTGACGCTGGGCAATGCCACAGCTGGGACCAGGATGGGATCAGCCCACCCAGGCCTCTGCTATGACTCACCCTCTTGGAGGAGATGGTCATCGTCTTGATGGGTGCTGGCACCTGGATGACAGCAGGAATGAAGAAGATGGAGGGATGACTGCTTGGACTGATGCTACAGCCCTGGGGTGGGCACCCCAGACCCTCCACAGGCAGCTGGAGCAGGCAGAGCAGGCAGGGGGAGAGATGAGTGGGCAGCAGGGAGGAGGACCAAAGCCTGGAGTCCCTCCAGAGCTGGCCAAGAGGTAGCTAGTGTCCCAAGGGACTGGCTGATGTCTCAAGGGGCTGGCTGCTGTCCCAGGGGGTGACTGGTAACTCAAGTGGCTGGCTGGTGTCCCAAGGGCTTGGTTGGCTGGGTCAAGAACACTCAGCAGAGGGTGGAGGACATGCTAGCCCTTACCTTGAACACTTCAATCTCCTCCAGCATGAGCTCCTCTGTCTCCATGTCATCCCGGGGGAGGACAATGACCTTCTGCACGGTGCCCCGATCTGCAAGACACCATAGTGCCCAGATGCTCAGTGCTACCCCTGGGCACCCATGCCCTCCCTGTCTGTGAAGGGGGACACTGCTGGGGCTGTGGAAAGGAAGGACACCCCAGGCCCATCCCCATCTCTCTCCTGCTGTAGCAGCAAGCTATGTCTGGGGTGGAGTGTGCCAGCTCAGGTAACCACCTGTGTCTAGAGAGTGCCACCAGAGTGCCAGAGAGTGCCCAGAGCAGCATGCAGACATGCACCAGCGCAAGAGAAGGACCAGGATGGATCACAGGAGCTCTGGGAACACACATTAAGAGCAGGGGAAGCACTGGTCTGGATGGTAGTGGCCCCAGGATGGACATTAAGGTCTGGGAAGGACAGGGCTGGATGTCAGTGCCTCTGGGATGGGCAACTGGGCAGGAAAGGCACAAGGCTGGATGATGATGGGCTTAGCATGGGCAATAGGAATGGGTGGGTGCTAAGGTCAGGAAAGGACAAGGCTGGATGATGAGGCCCCTGGAACAGGCACCAGGACAGGGAGAGGACCAGGCTGCATGGTAGAATCCCTAGGATGGGAAGTATCATGCTGGATCACTGGCTTCAGGGACAGGAGCTGGGCTAAGGGAAAGACCAGGCAGGACAGTAGGGTCTGTGGGATGGCATCGGGACAGGGAAAGAACAGTTTGGAGCCTTGAGGAGGGGCAGGGATCTCAGGGGGGCACTCTCAGCCCCTCACCCCGCTCTAGCGGTGGAGGGCACCGTGCTCTGGCCAGCCCTGGTGGTGCCCGCGCCCTCCGGGGCCGCGCCGGAGCATGCTGCATTCCCCGCGGTGCGCGGCGTGGGTACCTGTGCCCAGGAAAAGCACCTCATAGCGCCCGTCTGCCGCGTCCACCCGGTCCACGGCCACGGTGGTGAAGCGGTAGTTGACGTTGGTGCGGACCACCAGCGGCTGGCGGTGCGTGGGGTACACGGCGTGGTACATCAGCGGGTGTGCGCGCATGAAGTTAATCACTTCGTCAGGGTAGTCCTTGGTTGACTTCATGGATGGGGTGAAGGTCCCCCCAGGGCACTGTGGCACAAACATCACCGGTGCTTGGTGAGTTGGTACCCGAGCACATGTCTGAGGGTACTGGCTGTCTGGCAGGCACTGGCTCACCTTCCCATGGTGCCCGGTGGGTACTTACAGTGCCTGGACGGGGGTAGGGCATTTTTCCTGTGTAGGGCATCCACTGGTAGTTGGGTCCCTCCTTGTGGGCAAAGGGCCCATTGAAGACCATACGGATGTCAGCCATCGAGTAGACACACACAGCAGAGCCTTTAAAGACTGACCTGAGGGGAAGGACCTGCTGCCACCCTTTGTCATGGCATTGCCAGGACACCCACACAGCTAAGACTCCCTCCTCTCCTGCACTGTGCCAGGAGGGTCAGCACTCACCCTGAAGCAGAGAACACAGCGTAGATAACAGGGTTCTTGGTGTCCTGAGTCTGCTGGATGAAGACATCCTCTTGGGACAGAAAGATGGAGGCATCACCATGGGGAAAGTAGGCAGGGACACCAGGGTACAGGCAGAGCAGTTACCCATGGAAGAGCAAGAGGCAGGGGGCAGCAGGGTTGTCCCCAGCTTTGCCCAGGGTGCCCCCCAAGCCTGCAGGGGTAGAGAAGGCTCCCATCCCTTTCCTCGCACACTCACGGAGCTCATCGAAGTGCGTTTCAATTCCATCGGGTCCTGGCACAGAGCAGACGAGACGGGCCTTCAGGAAGGTGCTCCACTTGTTCACAAGGCAGCAGTGGCCCCCGTCATCATTCTGCAACAGTAAGACGCCTGTGCTCAGCCCTGCCTGTTCCCCTGCCCACTTCCTTGCCTGCTTCCTTCCCTGTCCTCTGCTACACCTACCAGGCAGATGCGCCCGATGCGGGAATAGACCCCAGGACTCAGTGGGGCATCAGCTGACTTCTCTCGGAAGAAGAAGTAGAGCTTGTCATCATTCCTCTCACTGCTGTCAGGGATGAGCTGGGCACGGACGAAGGCTGGGTCTGGAATGGCACAGCACAGCATGGCACCATCAGCCCAGTGGCACCCCTGCTCCATGCCATAGCAGGATGCTGAGGCCCCGTTTGTTCACTCCTGGAAAAGCACTGTCACATAGTGAGAGCTACATGTCTCAGTGTCACTTGTGATCTCTAACGCACCAGGAGAGGCTTGAAGCATCTCTGGGGTCCCTGAGAGCATTCCTGAGGTCCACAGGTTGAAGAGATACATCAGCTCTACGAGCAAGGTGGTGGGAACCAGTCTTCCCCCCAGGAAGGAACCACACAGCATGGAAGCTTCTCAGGAGGCTTCTCCCTGCCATCCATCAGCTGGTGTCCAGCCTGCGCTGACAGCTCCCCCTCTTCGGGTTACCACCCCGCTGGCTCCCCAGCCCGGCAGGATCATCCCATCTGCTCTGCTCTGTTTACTCAGCTGCTGCCCCGCAGGCAGGGGTGCTCCGAGGGGGGCAGAATGAACGTTCAGGGTCACTGACTGCAGGCGATACGGTTGACATCTCAGCTCTGCAGAAACCCATGCATTGACACCGGCAGAGCAGCCCCATCTCTCACCAGTCTGCTCTCGCTGCCCAGCAAAGCTCTAGGCGTGTCTGTCGCTGCCCCACACAGCTATCCCTGCTCTTGTGCCTTCCCATCCATCCATCCATCCATCCATCCGTCCATCCATCCATCCGTCCATCCATCCATCCATCATCAATTCATCTATCCATCATTAATCCATCCATCCATCCATCCATCCATCCATCCATCCATCCATCCATCCATCATCAATTCATCTATCCATCATTAATCCATCCATCCATCCATCCATCCATCCATCCATCCATCCATCCATCCATCCATTATCAATTCATCAATTCATCTATCCATCATCAATTAATCTATCCATCCATCCATCCATCCATCCATCCATCCATCCCTCCGTCAGCTGTCAACCAACCATTCATCCATCCATCCACCCACCCATCCACCTGCCCATGCTGGCTGCTGTCTCTGTTATAGCAGAAGGTGGCAGTACCACATGACAGGTCTCATCTCTAGGGCTGGAGCCATGAGGTCCCCAGGGCACCTGGGCCAGTGGCACCTGAACTCACCATTGAGCCAGCGGGAATTGTATTGGTCTGTCCTCATGGCTGTCTGCTTGCCCATGGTGCGGAAGATGGCTGCGTCTGTGCCCATGAAGTCGATGTAGACACCAGCATAAAGCTCTTCATCTGCAGAGGGCAGAGGTCAGCCAAGAATCCCCACCTCATCCCATCCACCCACCTTCTTCAACTGCCAGCCCCAGACCTGGCCGGTAGCCACCAGGCAACCAAGAGCCACTGCCTGTGACCATCCCAGAGAGTTCTGGAGGCTGGCACTGGTCTGTAACCACGATCCCCACCTCTGCTGGGCCAGGTGCCTGGCCAGCTGAAGCAGGCAGGTGTGGCAGAACAAGAACCCTCCTCCTAGTGGGAGCAGTTGTTCCATCCCACCTGCATATTCCCTCTGCCCAGAGGTGCCCACTGGCACGAGGGAGCCACAGGACTCACTTATTAATGCAGAGACAGTGTCTACTTTGGGGTCATAGGAACACTTCCCCTTGCCCGACTCCAGCTTGTCTGGCTCCAGGTAAAAGATATAATCCTGGAGAAGGAAGCAAATAGAGCAGCTGGTTAGACTTTCATCCCTCCGTTTATGTGACAGCTCCCAAAGCCCACCAGGAGAGGCAGCCTCCTCCAGGATGGTGCACAGCAGTGAGAACAGATGTGGAAGGGGTCTGCAGGTCTCCTGAGAAGCTGAAGCTCCTATAAGTGACTCCTCCAAAGATGCTGGGTTCTTCTCCATGCCCTCCACCACTTGGAGACTTGGCTGAGCCATCAGGCTGAAGTGGGGCATCCATCCCCCAGGTCTAGAAAAAACTGCCTCTTCAGTCCAGCTGGCTGTGCTGCACATTGCCACTTGCCCAGCAAGGTCACACAGTTCCAGCAGCTTCAGCAGGCAGGGTCTGGCCTGCAGCACAGCTCGGCACAGCTTGGCTGCTGGACCCACTGCACTTCTCTCGCCAGGGGCCATTTTCCAGTGCTTTTCTTCACACAGTGAGATGCTGTGTCTGCTCCATGGGATGCCTCTCTACTGTTGCTTCTGCCGTCCCCGTGGCCATCCCTGTCACCATCACACATTCCCAGCCAGGAGCGAGACCCACGTTGCCTCTGGAGGCACATTCAAAATCCTCTGCCAGTGCTGGCTGGGGGCACACAGGGACAGGCTGGCCCAGACAGGTCACTCCTCACCCTGGCATAGGGACCACCTTCAGCTGAGACAAAGCAGCAGCACAGAGCATCCACAGGGAGCCTGGGCAAGGGGGGACCTTAAGCAACCAAATCGGGCAGATTCGGTTGGCACTGATTTGGCACAGTCCACTGGCCCTGTGCCCTGGCTTTGGCACATGGGTGATAGACACGGTGACAGCCACCTTCCACTGAGAGGCCAGCATGGTCCTGGTGGAGCCCAGGCTCTGGGAAGAACAAGAGAGGGTGAGAGGCTGGGATCTCACCATGGGCATCTCCCACTGGAGGGTTTGTTCACACCAGCTCTTCTGGTGGCACCCAGGCCCAGAGATGGGCACAGCCATGTTTCACCATCTGCATCACTGCACTGTGCTGTCTGTGCCACCATCACCAAACACAAACACCTCTCTGCTCAATGCTGGTGGCCCTGCTCTTGAAGTGGGCAAACGCCTCACATGGACAACCTTTCTCTCTCCATCACAGCCCTGGCACTGGCGGCATCATCTCACCTTCCTGGTCAGGCAACACAGGAGCCATTGTGTCATCAGCTGGCACTGCTGATCAGCTAACACACCTTGAAATGCACCAGAGCTGCCAGGAAGCGTGTGCTGGCAGCCCCCAGGGAGCTCCTGCTGGGACACATACCCTCTCCCCAGCAGGGGTGACCTGAGGGGGGTTAAAATGGCAACGGTGTTTTCCCAGCTGGCACTGGGGAATTGGCAGCAGGAGCTGCCTGCAGTCTGGGAGATGCTCACTGCCAAGCATCACCCTTTGCCCCCGACCACCCAAGGAGCTGGGGGAGCCCCAGGCTGCACCGGGGTGCCCACGTCCCCCATGCTCCCCAGCCCATGCACTGACCCATGTTAGTCCGGAGGGGAGAGGCTCGGGGGTGACACTGTCAGGGTGGGCTGCACACTGGGGTGTTCCCAGAAGCCGGGGATGCTGTCACCTCCCTGAGTGCACTTGACTGCCAGGATGACATAAGCCCCTCTTGGAGCAAGGTGAAGCAGCTTCTCAGTAATGTTTCTGTAGACCCTACCCAAACACCTTCTGCACATTACTTGGGCATCCTCCCCTGAATCATTCCAAGCCCTGTGGCTCTGCCAACACATGGTCCCACTTCCAAGGGACGCAGCAAGCCTGGAGTCAGGCAAAGTCAGCGGTGGGTGAAGAGCCACCATCCCTGACAGTGTCCCTCACGGGGGGGATCCTACGTGGACTAGGAGGAAGGAGTTAGTGAGAGAAGGAAAGCAGACGCCAGGCCGGTGGCCGGGAGATGCTGTGCTGGGAGGGAAGGGGATGGCGCCCGGCCCAGGGGTCGGAAGCATGCCAGTGGGATGAAGGAGCCCGCGGCTCTGGTGTGCCCCTGCGGACAGGTGGGCACGGCTGCGGCGGGCTCCCAGACCGGTTCCCACCTTGCTTTGTGCTGGTCTCGGGCTGAGGGGGCTGTCGGTGGAGCTGCTTTCCCGGCCTCCCGGCTGGCTCGGCGGGAACCCCTGGGGAAAAGGAGCAGGGCAGAGAGTTAGCGCCAGCAGGGGAAGGACCCCCAGGGCAGGGGTGAGCAGGGGACCCCAAGAGATGGGGTGATGAATGCCCACTGAGAAGCAGCACTGCTGTCACCCTGTGTTCCTTGATGCTCCAGGCTGGGCTGGCCTCCAGCAGGAGCTTCTCCAGGATGGATCCTGCTCTCTCCCACAGAACTGGGGTACCCTTAGCATGGGGTAGGAGATAGTGGAGAGATGGTTGCCCACAGCCAGCCAGGCTGAGCTCACACCTGGGGGCTCAAAAATAGCACCTGCCATCTTGTTCCTCCTGTGCTGATGAGCAATGCCTCAGCACCAAAGCTATTAGCACCATGGGGTCACTGAACACTTCCACACTGCCACTGGCTGTTGGACAACTAGTGCTGTTCCCGACTGCACTGGCACCCTAGGTCCTCCTCATATGCTTCCACTCCCCAGTTCAGTCCCAGTGCACTCCCAATCTGAAATGGTCTCAGCAGCATCCACCTCTCTTAGTGCCCATGCCAGGTTTGGGGGCTCTGAGGCAGACGTCCGTCTTTCATATCCAGCGCCGTGATCCTCCCTCACTTTGGGCTGGTGACTCCCTCTCCAGCTTCAGGAGAAGACATAGACTGAGACCTGTCACTCCAGCACAGAGGGGACAGACACCTCACAGGGCTTGGGACCCCTGGGATACTCATGCTGCTACTTGCAGAGACCAGCTCCCTCCCAAGGCTGTCCTGAAAATGCTCCTCTGTCAGCCACACATCCTGCCTGGCGGCATGCAGCTTTGATGCTACCCTCTCACTGCACATTGTGGTCCTTGGTGCTGGGTGACATCCATCCGGGGATGTTCCTGACATGGCCACACGAGCTGGCACAATCCCTGCACGGTTCTCCCTGTGCAGCACCGGTGCTGGCATCCTTGGAATCTACGGTGAGGGGCTCAGCAGCCTGGCAGCAAGTGGGAAGCTGGGTTGACATGTCCCTCATCCCAGTGGAGATCCAGCAGTGGCTGCAGCCATCAGGGTGGGAGGGCACATTGTGTGGAAGCTGCCATCAGAGTACAGCCAAGTTCCAGCGTGAAGAGAAGTCCTTGGTCTGTGGAGATGGCTTGGCCCCGCTCAGCAGCACAACATTGTTAGCCATGGTCACCCCCAGCCTGCCCTTGCCCACAACCTTCAGCCCCCAACCTCCCCCCAGGAGCCAGCAGAGCTGAGCCAAGCACCCACCCCACTGCAGTCCCCTGGTGGCTGTGCCAGCACCACCGTGCCAGACACCAGCTCAGCAACGCCCATCCCTCCCGCCCCTCACCTGGGCTTTGCGCCCGCGGTTGACGAAGGCACAGATGGGGTTGTAGGCGCCAGTGCCACACACGTAGAGGTGTGTCCGGTTCCAGGGCTGGATCAGGCGGATGAAGTTGCCGCACTCCCCCTGGGAAGCAGAGAACGCGTCAACCCTAGCACGGGGCTATAGATTGCCATGGGGCTGTGTTGGTGTGGGCATGGGATGAAACAGGTCATTGGATGGTGCGTGGCATGGGACAGCACAGATCAGGGGTTGGCATGGGCCATGAGCTGGCAAGCTGGAGGGCCCAGCCCTGGCTGGTAGGAGGAAGCAGCATGGGGAGCTTAGCCTCCTACTTGCCCAGAAAGCTCTCCTGGCTGGAACAGAATGGGTGACAGGACACTGCAACACCCTGGAGTGCCACCCCAACTCGACATAGCTATACATGCTAAGGGATGGCTTTTCCAGAGTAGGATACAGGGACATGAATCCCACTCCAGTGCCAGGCACCAGCCCTGCTTCACTGCCAGAAGGGAGTTCATGGTGGTTACTCACATTACTGTTCTTGCCTGATAGGATGCACTCCTCGATCCTCTGCTGGGACGCAGGCCAATGGATCTGTGGAAACAACAACCCAGGGGAGACCAGGACTCCCACCTAGCCCCACCAGCACCAGTTATGCCCATCGAGCTCTTGCCCTGGCATCCAAAAGGTCCCCAAAGTGCCCAATTACCCCCTTCCACCTGCTCCCCCCTGCCCCGCACTGGCAGCTTACGATGAGGGGCTCGCGGTTGATGTCGTGGAGGTCCAGCGAGAGGACGTAGTCCTTGCTTCCCACGTACATGCGGTCATGGTCCTCATCCTTCAGCAGGATGCGGTAGTCACTGGAGTTGAGGAGGAAGTTGAAGAAGTGTGCTGTGCCCGTTGCCTTCAGCTCTACAGGGGGAAAGGGGAAGATGTCAGTACCCCAGGGATCCCCATCTTTGCCAGTGTCATCACTGAGTCCAAGCCTGGGCCCAGCTGCAGGACACCCCGTGAGAAGAGGTGCCCACTTTCCACTCCATGAGCACCATGATACTGCCACCTCTATGCGGGACAAGGGACAATGACACAGATGCTCATAGCCAGTTGGGACAATCAAGAGTGGCCAGAAGAGAAATCATCAGAACCTGGGCTCAGGAGATCCAGCACCCCACAGCAGGGAGTGGAGGTTGCCATTGAGATGGTGCAGGAGGCTGGAGCTCTCTGCCACCGCAGCCCAGACACCACAGCTCTCAAAATTTCCAGCATCATTCCCCTCCTGCACTGTGACCCCATGTTCCAGCCAAGCCTCTGGCTCCTAGGATGGGAGAGCTGGGACCCCAAGGAACCAGCTCCAGGGGAGGTAATGAGCCTCTCCACCAGCCCTGCACACCCCATCCCCCCTTGGAAAGTTATTTTTAGTCTAAGTGTGGGAGCAAGGAGTGAAAGAGGATAATGAGGGTCATGAATATTCACAAGTGCAACAAGGCAGCCAGATGGAAGGCAGAAGTGCTGCAGATGATGTGGGCCAGTGCCAAGAACCACGTGGCAGGGGCCAGGGCACGAGTAAGACAGAGCATCCTGCCCCAACGGATACAATCTGTCCTGGAGGCCACCTCTTTGGAGATGCCACTCTTTGGACATGTCACTCCCCTTGGAAGTGTCACCCCCTTTGGATACCACCCCCAAATACCAGATGCCACCTCCACGGGATGACATCTGCCCTGGATGCCACCCCTTTGGATATCACTCCAAGCCATCAGATGCCAGCCCCATGGGACGCCATCTTTCCCATATGCTTCCTTTTGGAGGTGCTGCTCTCTTAGGATGCCATCAACAGCCATTGGATGCCACCTCCACGTGATGCCATCAGCCTCTGAAGCCAGCCCCTTTGGAGATCCCACGCTTTTAAAAGTTGTCACCCTCTTTGGATGCCACCAACAGCCATCAGATGCCAGCCCCATGGGACGCCATCTTTCCCATATGCTTCCTTTTGGAGGTGCTGCTCTCTTAGGATGCCATCAACAGCCATTGGATGCCACCTCCACGTGATGCCATCAGCCTCTGAAGCCAGCCCCTTTGGAGATACCACGCTTTTAAAAGTTGTCACCCTCTTTGGATGCCACAAACAACAATCAGATGCCATCCTCAGCCACTGGATGTCACCGTCATAGGATGCCATCTGCCCCAGATGCCATACTCTTTGGAATTGTCATCCTCTTTGGATACCACCAACAGCCATCAGATGCCACATCCATGATACACTGATCCAATGAGCACCCTCACCCTGTGGAGTGTGTCCCTCCATATAGAGGGGTGCCCTGTGCAGGCACCGGGAGCAGCTCTGGGGACCCTTCCTGGGGAGGAGCAGAGCAGGGTCCTGCAGGTCAGTGTCAGGAAGCATCACACCAGCTTCCAGGCAGCACCGGGCAGGGCTCCAGCAGCCAGCTTCCATTCCCAGCGGGAGGCCAAGTGCCTGCAGATCCCCCTGACCTCCCTCCTCCCGGCTGCACAAGGGACTGCAATGTCCCAGGTGCCCCCAGGGTCCCTTCGCATCCAGGACACCCCCTCTGTCCCACGGCTGGCAGCAGTTGATGGTCCCCAGTCCTGCACCTGCGCAGATGCTGGACCCGCACAGCCATGGCAGTGAGGCCAGAGCACACACACAGTGTGGGAACCGTCAGAGCCGGCTGCGGGAAACGGCATCACGGGATGTGACATGAACCTCTCCTGGCTTGGGGACCTGCCTGTCTGCCAGGCCTGGATGGCAGGATGAGCACGGTGGGCATGTGTAAGGGCTGGAATTTGGGCTGCAGGTAGGGAGGCCGTGGCAGAGGTGCAATGGAACAGTGCCAAGGATGGGGGGGCCAGGCAGTCGCTCACCCACCTGCCCATGGCAGGCTCCTCCTCCTGCCTGGTTCATCTGGGCTCCAGATGCTCCCTGTTGCTGGCGCTGGCTCACATGCCACCCATGGCGTCCCCAGCCTGTCCTGTAGTGGTCCCTGACTGTGCCATGGCACACTGGGTCTGGTCCCTGCCTGTCCTAAGTCCTGAAGCTGCCCCACCGACCCATACATTGTGTGTGTACAGGTGTGTGCCCCACACTCTGTGTGTGCTGGTGCCTCCCTCAGTGCGATGCTGGTGTCGATGGGGACCAGAGCTCGGGAGCAAGGAAAGGTCAGGGTGGCTCTGGCAGTGAGTGACACAGGCAGAGCAGAAGAGCTTGTCCCCAGCTGCCAATGATGGAACTGCACGCCCAGGCTTCCCACTCAGGACAGAGACACCTGGAGCAGGCAGAGACACGGATGGCAATTAAACTGGACAGGAGACCCCATGCCAGGACAGCCCCTCATCTGTCACCCCTGCCAAGCCTGGGAACACCAGCCCCAACAGCCCCGGGATCCTGGAGCGCCGGCACACTGGGTGGTGGAGGGTTCCATGTCAGTGACAGCCCCAAATATCCCACATCCATTAGGATGGGCATCTCCAGGGCTCGGCAGGGGACAGGGCCAGGAGCACAAAGAGCCTTGGCCCCCCACCGGTGGCTCCATTCAACCCCCCACGGCCCAGCGATCAGAGGGGGCACTCCCAAATCAGGGCGGTGACGGACCCGCTGCCCCGTAACGCCCTCTCCAAAGACAACGGCAGGGCGGGCAAGACCCTGCCCAACCTCCGACCCCCCAAACCTCCATCGCACTGCCTAATCCCCCAGTGTCACTGTGCCCCCAAGCCTGCCCCCGGCAGCCATGGGGTGTCCCTGGGGATGGATTCGGGCAGGGGCCCCGGCCGAGCTGGAGAAGCCTGCTCACCAGCCGATGCGCCCCAACGAGCAAATTCCCTCCTGCTTTGCCATTGCCAATCCCAGCACCGGCAGAGCTTCCCCGGCTGGCCGGGAGCCTAATCCTATTTTAATTGCCAGGCACCGGAGCCAGGAGCCTCTCGGCATCACAGCTAGGGTGGCCTCCGTGGGGACCGTCCCCTCACAACATTCCGCAGAGCCCCCACCGAGCCCCCCGGGACTCGCCTGCCCACAATCGTTTTGTGTCCTAGGGCGTTGAGCTGTAATTACCCTGCACCCTCGAGTGATGCCGGCGGCCAGGAGCCTGAGGGCTGGCAACAAGGAGCGATGCTCTGCTTTGCCCGCGGCACCACCGCCCGACTGCACGCTCTGCGAAGCCAAATTCCTCCTGCAATGCCAATTTCGGGCTGCATTCCCAGCTCCGGCAGCTATCCACCGTTGCTGACTGTCACCACTGGCCCCCATCGGACAGGGGGTGAGTGGTCCCTATTCATCACCCACTGGCACGGAGACCAGTGCTGATCTCCAAAGCAAAAGGGGGATTTTGGGGGTTCTCAATAAACTCCGTGGGACTCCTCACCCCACCCCAGTCCCCCAAATCCTCCCGACTCCCCCAAACATCACCAGGGCACCAGCATGAAGAGTTAATGCCATTACGACCCGAGCGGGTCACCTCCCCAGGTGCACCATCACTGCATTCCCCAAAACCAATTACAGGCGCTCTCACCTAATTAGATTCTAATTATGGGCTTGTAGCGCATTCAACATAATTAGCATGTAAATTACACGGCGTGTTTATATTCAATAACCGCACTCCCGNTTCACTTTAAATGCCGATGGAGAAGCCCAGCACTGATCCCAAGGGAGCCTGGCACTGCAGGGATAAATCCCATCTCCATCCTGCAGCGTTTTATCCCACAAATTTAAAAGCGTGCCCCAAATTTTGATTATGTTCCCTACTAATTTTTTCCCCTACTCAGAATTTGAGATGCAGATTTTTGGGTACACGTCAGAGGGGCAGGATGGGGAGCAATGCCAGGAGAGGGATAGGGGGCTGGATGTGTCCCCTCTCGTGGTTAAAGCGTTTGTTGTTATTGGGGCTGATCAAAGAGCTGGGTGGGTCGTCCGATGAAAGCAGAATTGCTTATTTGTTTGAGCGTCACTCCGCTACCCCTTGATGGGTTATTTATGATGTAATTAAGCTAATTACATGTAATAAGAGAGTTTCCGTGGCCCCCAGCCAAGCTCTTTTACCATTTAACCGATTCACAGGTGGGAGGAAACCGAAGCTGCCTTGCAGGGGCTCGGGAGATGAAATAACTCCTGTTCCCGCTTGATGCCTTCCAGCCCCGACCATCTCCAGCCCCCCTGGAGCATCGCCCCGTGCCAGCATCCGCGGCAGAGGACAGGTGCTGCAGCTGCCCGGGTCAAATCCCTCGGGATGAAAGAGGTGCCGGCCGGGTGCTCCCCGCAGCTATCCCAGCCAGGCTGGTTGGTAACAAGCCAAAAAACAATTAAAAAAATTAAAAAGAAAACCCACGTTTTTTTCAGCAGAAACCGCTGATTCATCCCCGGGCCAGCCTGCCCCAAGCGCTGGTGTGTGGATGTGCCCCAACGAGCAGCACTGTGAGGGGGACCCCGTCCCCACCAAGCATCACTGTACAGTGGAGACCAGCCTCTTGGCTGGATCAGGGGATGCTCCAGCAGCATAAAAACCCCTTTAGAAAAGAGCCTGGCTTCAGAAAAAAATATTTTAATCACCCCAAAAGCAAAGTGCTGAGCTGAGGTGCCCCAACCCACTGTTCTTTGGGCTCTTTTGTTTAACGTTTGGACATGATTTCTTTCCGCAGCCCCTGAGGGGAGGGCACGGTGCCGGGTGGAAACTGCGGCTGCTCCAGGCCCTTTGCTCTGTGCCCAAGCGGCACTGGAGTGGGGAGAACACCCCTGCCAGGACCCCGGGAAGGGCCATGCTGTTCCATAAGGAGCATTGTTAACTTGAGGGATAACTAGCTTATTAGATAAAGGCTTGGGGGGGCTGAAATTGCACAGGGTTTTTTGGCGGGGGGAGGGTTTAAGGAGCTTACGGAGCTTCGCAGCCGGAGCCAGGGAGCTCAGCCCCAGCAGCAGCCGGTCCCAGCGGGTGGAGGGGCTCTGCCGCAGCCCCCCACTGTCCCAGCCAAGGAAATCCTCTTAGGGGTCACAGGGTTCAGCCCCATGTCCCCGCCCCTTAGGGCACGGGAAAGGGGACTGTGGCATCCCCCTGACCTTTATGGGGTCTGAGGAGCAGCACGGGGCACTCACGCCAGGGTGGGGACCGACAGTGCCAGTGCTCCCAGTACATTCTCAGCACTGACTGTCCCTAAGCCCTTGGCCCTGCTCGCACCCCCTGTTTATCCCATCCTGCTGTCGCCAAGCAGTGCCCACAGCTGCAGCAGCTTAGGAGGGCGCCTGGGCGGCCCCCAGGACATGGTCCCCTGCCCGGGCTTCTCTCCAGCCATCTGCCACCCCCTGGCCTGGATCAAGAGTGCCGGTATCTCCTGGCCACCAGCAGAGATGCCAGTGGGGTGGGAGGGGAAACTGAGGCACGAGCAAGGCCACGCAGGGGGCTGGCAGTGGAGCCCAGAGGAGACTCCATGCTCAATTAATTCTTTTTAAAGTAATTTTTTTTCCCCTGCAGGAACTGCCCTGCCTCTCACCCCGCCCCTCCCCGCCAGGGCTGCCCCCGGCTGGACCTCAGCCACAGCTTTTCCAAGAGGTGCCAGCACGGCTGTTCCCCTCACTGTGGGGAGCGGCTCCTGTTTGGAAGCCCCGTGGAGAGCCCTGACCTCGAGGGCTTCCCGCCGTGATGTGGGGCCAGAGCCCACCCTTCCTTCCCGCACGCTTTTCCCACGCTGGACAGGGAGCAGGACACGGAGGGATGAATCACCATCATCACCATCACCTCCTGCATCCTCGTGGGGAATGGGCCAGCCTCTCCGGTGCCCGAGCCCCCGGCCTGGAGGAAGGCCCAGAGCAGAGGGGACCGCAGGATGTGTACAGCAGTGTGAGGAGTGAGTGAATTGTTAGCACGGAGATGATTAAAAATATCCACCCTATTTCTGGCCAGCACTGGGCTGGGATCTGGGAAGAGCTGTTGGCAAAAGGGAGCTGTGCCGGAGCCGCTCCCAGCACTGTTCTTTCCATGCTGGTCACCTTCCTCCTGCCGACACATGGACAGGAAAGCCTTGAGAGGAGGACAGACGTAAAGAGACCACAGGGGTGACGGGATGGGGGGACTGACCCTGCCCAGCCCATCACCCTGCACCAGGGCACGGCAGCTCAGTTCCCACCCCTTTCCTATCACTTCAGTATTTTATAGATGTATTTTTTTTCATGCACTCAGACGCCGGGGCTCCGTGGAGGATGACGCAGGCCCCGGGGAGCTGCGACAAACCTCTGGCGCGCGATAACAAGCAAAGGCAAACAAACCCAGAGACGCTCCCGCAGCTGGCAGGGCTCCAGGCAGCGCGGCCGCCCGGGCAAAGAGCCGGGGGACACACTTGGGGACATGGTGGCTTCTTCCCCAGCAGCCTGGCCACAAGGCCACCTCGATCCCACCCTGGCATTGGGATGCTTTAGCCAGAGGGATGCTGTGCTAGAGACCCACACCCCAACCCCAACAGCTGTGGCTGCACAAATGGCCACCTGGTCCCCTGTGGCACCACAGCCATCCCTGACAGCAGAGCCCAGCCAGACTCATCAGACCAATGTCCCCCAGCCCAGATGCATCACACCCAATCCCACCGTCTGCAGCTGCACTGGGAGGTTTGGGGCCAGGCATGTGGGTATCAATCCCTGCCTCTTCAGGCAAGAGAAGGGCCTGGACCATCCACTAAGTGCCACTGTCACCCCATAACTCATGGTTCTCTGGCTTCAGGGAGGCTGCACACAGACGATCAACTCAGGAAGCTGCTCATCAGCAGTTTGGTGTGTGGCTCCCAGCTGGCCCTCGAGGAAGACCCTGGGAGAACGCTCCACCACTGCCACCCTTGTCACAGTACAGGCAGGAAAGAGGTGAGCGGCACCCCTTCCCAACCCCAATGTGCTTGGATCCAGCACACCGCTGGCATTTCTTCTCCATGTGCCAATGCAAATCAGCCCTTCTCCCACCACAAATCCCCCCTCTAGGCAGCAAGGGCAGGGAGAGCCCTGCCAGACCACCTCAGGCAGGAGGGAGAAGGACTGGAGATCCTGAGCACAGCCAGGAGCCATTTGCTCCAACCAGCTGGGGCCAAAAAAAACCAACCCCAAACCAGCCCCTAACTTGTGGCACAGCAAGCTTAACCATGCCTATCCAGAATTAATCACGCTCCTGGAGC
The DNA here is from genome assembly GCA_013397555.1 of Urocynchramus pylzowi. Lineage (NCBI taxonomy): Eukaryota > Metazoa > Chordata > Aves > Passeriformes > Fringillidae > Urocynchramus > Urocynchramus pylzowi. The sequence continues at coordinate 84,356 of VZRH01008301.1, forward strand.
ACACCGTGGCAGTGGGCACCAGGTCCAGCTGTGACTTTGCTGGAGCTCCCCCTCCTCACAGCTATGAGGAAGAGGTGTTTTAAGCCAAGGTGAGGAAGCATTTGTACAACAGCTAAAGTGCCCCAGCAGCCCCCAAAACCCTCCAGAAACGCTGTTTGGAGAGGAAAGTGGTGCCTGCCTCTGGGGAGGAACTTGCTCACTGCTTTCCAGCCTGGACTTGTCCACAGACTCTTCATACCAGCCATTTTTTCTGTCAAGACCAGCCTGTAACACCCATGGCTATTGCTGCTTCACCGCGTTCGTTGTCAGCCCCCCCAGCCCCTCCTGCCTGGCTCTGCTGTGCTCACCATCACTTTTGCCACCACATCCTTGGGCTCACACGTTCAGTAGGTGACCAGAGGGCAAAGACACAGTGGGACAGCAAAGGAGGGGCACAGGCAGCACAGCCCCAGCTCTCCCACAGACCCCAAGGGGAGGCAGACATGAGACTCCTCGTGTCTGTCACCTCCTGACACACATCCAAGCAGGCAAGCCCCCAGCAGGAACAATTTCCATTTAGCTCCTCAAGGTTTTCAGCCCTGGGACCTGCCTCATCAGCCTCAGCCTGCCCTACTCAGCAACCTCAAAACACGAGCTCAAGACAAACTCCTCCACTGATGTGTACCCCAAAGCTGACCCAGGGGTCCCCCCGCAGCTCCTAGAGTGGCTGGGTGGGCTAAGCAGCCCCGGTATGAAAGGGTTAAGCCCCTTCCCCCCACCCAGCACCCTCCCCTCCTGCCTCTCCCGGCTCCCTGCCAGCTCCCAGGCGTTAATACCAGCTGGGGGGGTCGGGGCGGCGTCAAGCTGCTGTCTGGAATCGGGGTGCTGCCGGGGGGGCTTCCTGCACCTCAGCACCCAGCTTTGCCAGATGGAGGGAGCCATCCACCCATAAGAAGAAGCGGATGGGGGGGACTAGGCAGGCTACCAGCCCCCCTAGACTGCATGGGCTGGTGGAGATCGGGAGCTCAGCCACACCTGAATATGGATCCCTGTGGAGATTTCTGAGGGTGCAGATCGCTGATGCCCCCCGAGTGAGGAGGAGGAGGAGGAGAAGGAGCCTGTACTGGGGTGCCCATGTTTTCCTCCATCTTGGGGTCCCACCCTGCCCCCCACTCCAACAACCAGACTCTTACCTTTGAAGGAGAGCTGAACCCTGGGGGTAGCGAAGCCATGGTCTTTGGGATGGGCAGCCCGCCAGCCCAGAGTCAGCAGGGTGGCCCAGAGCAGGACACCGACCACGGGCATGGTGGGCACGCGCCTGGGCGCCGAGATCGAGGGGAGTCTGGGGGAGCTGAGCCTGCCAAGGAGGGCACACGTGGGAGGGATGTCAGTTCACTGTGCCCACCACCCCCCTGAGGGGTACAAGCCCCACATCCCGCTCTCCATCACCCGCTGGCACGCAGCATCCTCCGGGGAGGACTGGAAGGCAGCCCCAGGAGGCTGAACTCCGCTCTGCAGACAGGGGGGTGGGGGGCACAAATCGGGGGGCCACAGCCTCACCTCCCTGGTGAGCACGCAGGGCGAGGCAAGCGCGGCGAGAGCCGCTGCAGCACCCTCCTCCACCCCAGCTGGCGAGGCTTGGCCAGGTAAGGAGCATCCCTCCATCCCTCCTCACCCCCCCCCCTCAGCTGCAGCATCCCCAGCCCCTCACTGGGCTGGCTTTTCCTGCCCCAGCACCCAAAGGGGTCCCACTCCCAGCCCCTGCCTCCCCACCTCTCCTCCCAGCCCCCAGCAAAGCCACAGCAAGCAGAGCTGGGATCAAATCTTTCCAACATGAAGGAAATCTGGACTTCATTATTCTAAGAACGTACAAAAAAAANAAGAGGAAGAAAAAGAAGAGGAAAAAAAAAAAAGCCCTGCCTGTGTGCCAGGCAGCTGGACTCCCTGGGGCTCCGGCACTAAGTGGAGTCCGCCAAGCTGCCTCCAGCAAGCCACACACGCACCCCGGCACGGTGCACGGTGCCCCCGCGCACCCCACTGCCCCTCCTGGACGCACCGTCCGCTCCCTGGGTCAGGCCCCTCTCCCGAGGCAGCACCCTCCTGGGGGTCTCCAGGGCACTTCAGGCAGGATTTGGGAGGAGGCCTGCGGTAGGAAGCCCGTCGTGTCCCCCGGGAGCTGCATGCCTGGGTGGGATTCACTGTGCCATGGTACCCGGGTGGGCTCAGGCATGCGGGGAGTATCCAGCCAGCCCAGCCAAAGGGGGTCAGCTCTGTGGGAACAGGGGTCCCCACCGTGACACCCCAGTGAAGCCATGCTCTCCAGGGCTCTGCCAGCTGCCACCACACAGCCCCACAGCGGACAGGCACACCCAAAGAAGCTGGATGGATGGCTGGGAACCATTTGGGGCACCCCAGAGAGAGATGCTGAGCTGCAAGGGGGGCCATCCTGCACCCCACCCGGGTGGTCTGACTAGCCTCTCCTGCAGTGCACAACACCCACACTGCCAGCCCCAGCCCCAAGCAGGGCAAGGGCACCAGCACTGTCACCAGCAGCAGGGTAAGACCCCGAGTGTGGTGGCACTGCTGTTCCCTGGGGCTGTGTATTTTTTTTCTCCTCCTTGCCTTTGGGGTCAGTAAATATTTCAATTTGCTCCTCTGTCCCTGAGCACACCCAGCTCTGCTCCATTGTACTGGTATTCGGTCTCTTTTCAGGCTGCCTTCCCCCTTCTCCCACCCATTCCCAGGCTCTGCCCTTCCCATCAGCGCCAGGCCGGGACAGCCTGCACCCCCAATTCCTCCACCAGCCAAAACTCCAGTTGGTTGCAGTTAAATAACCCCACTCCATCCAAACCTCCCCCCCTCTCCCCAGCAGCTTTAGGAAATAATTCTGGCAAATCCTACTATTGCATTTGGATGGAGCGGCGTACGCGTCAGAGACAGGGAGCGAGATGGCAAACAAAGGAAAAGAGGGAGAGGAGGGGAGCACAGCAAGCGCAGGGCGAGGAGAGGGGAAAGGGCCAGCGATGAGTGGGGGGCACACAGACCCGGCTGGGAAAGGCAAATTCCAAGGAAGCAAAAAGGGAAACGGGCCACTGGAGTGCACCTTGGCCAGGAAATGTCCATTTCCAGGGTCATCTGCACCCGGGGGAAACCGAGAACTCCAGGGGAGAGCGGCCACATTCCTGCCCTCCAGCCCCCGGGCTGTCTGGGCTTGGAGGAGTTTTTTAGCAATTAAAGTTTGGCCATCGCTTGTGTTGCCGCAGAAAGATCAAAATCCCACTCGGCTTTATCCCCCCTTCCCCAGGCTGGTCAACCCAGTGCTGCCGAGCCCAAGCAATTAGGGAAAGGTTTTTTGTCTGGAACAGGGACTCCTTTTGGGGATCGAACCCCCAAAGAAGGCTGAGGGGCTGCCTCGGGAGTACCCCGGGGGGACCCAGGGGTAGGGCTGCCGGCACGCCTGCTCCCCGTGGCCTCGGGAGAGAGCAGGAAACATTTTGGGAGGGAAAAGCAATAGAGGCAAGATAGGCAGTGGGAGGGGAACCTGGCCCACCTCCGGCCACGGCGCGCGATGCCATCAGTGGGAAGGGGGGGAAAATAGGGGAAAAAAATAACATAACAAAATACAATAACGCTAAATGTCCAGCGCGGCCCCGCGCACACGGGAAATAACTTTGCACAACTTTGCGCTCTGGCACGCCTGGCCTGTCCACAAGGAGTGCCGGCTGTCCCCTGCGCTCCCCGCCCGGGCGTCCTCCGCGCAGCCCCAGCGCGCCGGGGCGCGGGGTCCTGCCGGGGTTCGGCGTCCCACCGGGGCGGGCTCCGCCAGCCTGCTCTAGGGTGCCGGGCGTTCTCCAGCGTGTGTGTGTCCCCCGGCACCCCCTCCCTGGGCACCCCCTCGCCGCCGAGCCCTGCCACAACCCTCACGCCCCGGGAGCTCCCTACCAGCCCCCGTCCCCTGCGACAGTGCCCCCGCCCCGAGAGGGACGGGGGCGCGTCTGCCCAGCCGCGGCTCCCGGGAGCAGGGGGACCGGCAGGGTCCTCCCGCCTCGGTATAATCCCGCTGCGAGGCGGGAGTCCCCAGCGCACCCGGTGCCGCCGCCGGCTCGGGGATGGGGTCCCAGCACCGCACCGCCGGCACCAGCCCAAGCCCCACCTGCTCACTTCACCGGCAAGTTGCGGCGCGGGGGGGACCCACACGCGCGAGTTCCGAGCGGCGGAAAGTTTTCCCGGGGCGCCCCCCGCGCCGGGCATCCGCTCCGCCGCCCG
>VZRH01008301.1:88755-106014 GCA_013397555.1 Urocynchramus pylzowi
CTGCTCCGGCCCTTTGTTGCGCGGTGCAGGCGATGCCCCGCCGCGCCGTCCCTGCTCGCCGGTGGCTCGCCGCACCTCTGCAGCCCACCACCGTCCCGCCGGTCCCGGGAAGGAGGCGGATAAATAAGTGCCGTCCCTCCTTTGTCTGCCGCGGCGGGGGGCGGCCCGGGGCGGCGGGGTCTGCGGGGAGCCGAGCCCCGGCGAGTCGGCGGCTTTGTGAGAGCTCGGGCTCCGTTGAGAAACCAAAATCGTCTCCCAGACACGACATCTCCAAATGCTGGGAGTGGGGCGCCGTCCCTAGCCCCACCTTACTCATTCTGCCGCCCTCACCCCGAGTACCCTCACTGGTGACCTCCCGGCCCTCAGCCCAGGGCAGACAGGTGACCCCTGCCCGCTCTGGTTGCACAGCATCCTGCGGCCCTGGGGCCTGCTGGCACCTGGGTGATCCCAGCTCAGTACCTGTGCCTGACATCCAGGATCTGTTAGTTCCTGGGTATCCCTTCCTGGGACCATTCTCTCCTGGGCTGGCACTGGGTGATCCCTGCCCAGCACCATCCCCCCTGCACGCCCAAGGCAATGACTGGCAGGTGCTGTGCAGCTGAGCTCTGTAGCTCTGCTCTGGTCCTTCCTGCCTGAAGGGGACACCTTGAAGTCTGCCAAGTGCCAGAGATGTGTCTCAGTTCCCCTGCTCTGTTTCTGCCAAGCTGGCAGCCTCTGTCAGGGCCTCCTCACCCAGATGTGGGTACAACCCCCTGCAAGCACCACAGGGCTTGGCCCCATGCCCCCCAGTTCCAACAGGATCTTCCCCCTCGGCCGAAGAGGACCCATCCAGAGGTTTGCAGCTTCTCCTTCTGCTTACCTGCTCCCAAATGGGGTAATGAGGCGTTAAGGATGCTGGAAAACGACAACAAGGTGCTGGAGCAGAAGGTGCCCTGATCTAAGACCCATCATTTCCTCTGGGCCAAAGCTTCTTGGACAGGAGCAGGGCAGGGGGAGCCAAGGCATCCCGGCACAAAGACCAGGGAGTGGAGAGCAGTATCCACCCACAAGCAGACATGGCTGCTGGAAAAATTCCTCCCCTGAGCACAGACAATTGCCTTGTCCCAGTGCCCCTCCATTCCCCTAGGTACCCCACAGGAAGAGGGGAAAGCTCGCAGGACAGGGTTTCCACCCAGGCAGGGTCACCTTGTCACCCAGGCACTGCTGGTGCTTGAGAACGAGGCTGAGAGGGTGCCTGCTCACAGCCCCACTGTGATCTGCCCCCTGCTGCCTCTTCTTTTTTTCTGGGATGGCTCCACGGAAATAAACTGGCGCCGTCCTTCACCCTCACACATCTGCTCTGTCTTCCTCTGAAAAATGAGGAGTTTGTCGCCAGATTCTCATCACCAGCCACTCTGTGTGCGGGAGGGCAGCAGCAATGGCCTCAGTCAGCAGCACAAATAAATGGCCCGAAACACGATACGCGGGAGCTCCCTGGGATAAAAGAATTTCTAAGGAGAGGTTTTATTTTCCCCTCGGAGCCCCAGTCTCTCGTGATCTGGTCCAAACACAAAGGCTGTCCTGAATTTCCAGTCTCTCTTTCTCTCCTGGCAGCTGGTGAGCTGGGTGATGCTTTGGGGCACCTTGTCCCCTGTGCTGGCACCTCAGCACACTGGGCTGTGATGGTGGCAGGTCACCCGGCCCCCCCAGGCACTCCAGGGCCACTGGGCTCCAGTTCAGCCTCCAGTTTCAGTTCTGGGGGTGGTGACACACATTTGGCAGCAAATTAAAGTGGGGCAGCCACAGCCGGAGGCTGCTCTCAGCCCCCCTCCACTCCCTGCCTGATGCTCGGGGGCTGCGGGTGCTCCCTCAAGCTGTGTGGGGGTGATGCCAGACAGCAGAGGGAGAGCCCAGCCCTGCCCTGGGCCCCCCTCCAAAGACCTGGCCCCCAGAACAGGTGTGGGTGTCCTGGAGACCCACAAAGGAGCAGCTGGGTCCCCACCATCCCTTCTCATCCCCACGATCCATGGCTTGCTGGCACGGAAAGGGTCCTGGACCTCCCGGTGTATCATTAACCCAGAACTGAGCCATTAACTCTCCCAAGTCCCCATAGTTATAAATCAGCCTTCCCGTAACTTCCTTCTCCCCTGCTGCAGTTTAAGCCTGTGGCTTCCTGTCCTAATTAGCCAGTGAGGTTAATTGGCCCCCAGCTTCTTTACACTTCCAAGCCTCTCTGAGGGGTGGGTCACTGCATCCTCTGTTTGTACATTGACCCTTGGACCCTTCCCCACTCCATGAGCTCTTCTCCCAGCACCAGGGATGGGAAGTGCTGATGTGGCCACATCCATGCCGTGGTTGAGGGTGACTGCCTGCCTATTCCAGCTCCTGCAAGCTGCTTTTTGCCTCCTCAGCCTCTGCCAGGCCTCTGGGGTGGATAGTCACTACCTACCCAGCACCCTATCCCTGTCTTCATTCCTGTTCCTGTCCCAATTCCTATCCCCATCTTTATCTCCATCCCCACCCCATTCTCATCCCTATACCTGTTCCCATTCTCATTTGTGTCCCTTTTCCTGTCCCCATTCCCACCCCTATCCCTGTCCTCATTCCCATCTCTGTCCCTTTTCCTGTCCTCACCATGATTCCTGTCCTCATTCCCATGCCCATTCCCATTCCCATCCCCATCCCCAATGCTGTCCCCATTCCCACCCCTTTTCCTGTCCCAATTTCCATTCTCATCTCTATCCTTGTCCTCATCCCTGCTTTCGTGCCCATTCCCCCCATTCCCAGTCTGTCCCCTCTCCTTCCTGGCCCTGCTGCATGGCCCTGCAGAGGCCCCTGGCAGCTCTCGGATGCCTTGGCTCAGCCCGTGCCAGCTTCATGCTCTGGCCATCTGTCCCCCACCTGCCTGTCGTCTCACGCCTCCTCCTCAGGGGCAGGGGTCCCTGTCTCGCCTGCCCCAGCCTGGGGATGCCAGCGAGCACCAGGGTGGGTGTCCCCAGGGAGTGCCGTGGTGCCAGGAGGGAGCTGGGCAATGCTGGTGGCAGAGCAGTGCAGAGATGCCTGGACCAGATTTGGTGGCCCCTCTGAGCCAGCCTGGGGACCAGCCCACTGCCACCCACACCAGGGAGCCTGCAAGGACTGAGGACCTGCTCAGCCCTTTAGGTCGTGCCCCAGCACCAAAGTGTCGCCCAGCACCCCAAGTGCCCTCGGTGTCACCTCCCAGGCGGTGCCGCCATCCCCTGCCGGGCTGGCAGGCATCGCCTGCTGTGTGCTGCTCTGGGGGAAGCATTCCTGCTTTTTATAACCCTGCTGAGGCTCCCCAGCTGCCAGCCCCGTGCCAGCCTGCCTGCCCTCCTGCCTGCTGCCTGCACTGCCTCCCTGCCTCCCTGCCTGCCTGCCCGGGCACGGCCGGGGAGGGGTGGCGGGGGCCGGTGACTGCAGGGCCCGTCCGACCTGCACAGCTGCATAGCTTGTCTCCAGCTATTAAACAAACTCCTCCATCTCCCCCCTCCTCCCGGTCCCCTTCCCGCCGCCAGACGCTGCTTAACCCTCTGCTGCCCCGCTCCTGGTCCCGCAGCAGCAGGAAGCGGCATCTGCCCCTCGCTGCCCGCCGCAGGTTTGACTCCCAGCCACGAGCCGGGTAGTGCCAGTGCCCCCGGGGCCGGCTGGGCAGCGATGGTGGTCACCCAGGTCCCCAGGGTGCCCGCAGCCTGGCACCATCCTGGGCACCCACCCTGAGGACAGCACAGGAGAGCTGGGAGCTAGGGCTGGGAAGGGCAAGGGGATGCAGGCTCTGGGGGATACAGGCAGGGGGTTGGTTGTAGGGAATGGTGGATGCAGGATGGGAGAAGAGAGGAGCTGTACTGCAGGGCAGGGATGGTGCAAAGGCTGCAGGGGAGGCAGAGGGGTGAGAAGTGAGGGGCTGGACCTTCCCTGACCCATCACCCTCTGCCCTTCCCACCCCCATGAAGCCCTCTGCCCTTCCCACCCCACTGTAGGAAGCAATGCTGGGGAGTGCCCCAGCCCCCTGAGAGCTTCAGCTGCAGATGTCCCCTGCAGATGTGGACAGTAAAGGAGGCAGGAGGGCACAGTGGCCCCGGGATTCCCCCCAGGGTGGCTCCTGAGATAGGTACAGCAGTACCACAGACTCCTCTTCCAGTCTGGCTTAGCCTGGCAATGTTACGAGAACAGCCTCCATCCCCCAGTCCCCACCAGTTGCCTGTATCCCCCTCTACAGCTCTCAGAGACACCAGCTTCGCAGGGAAATCTTAGCAGCTCCCAGCTCAGGAACCGCTGCAGGGGACGGGATGCGAGGGAGGAGCAGGATTTTCTCCTCTAGGCTGAATTGAGCCCTCTGAAAGGGCTGACGTGGTGATGCCATGCTCTGCTGCCACCATCTTAGGACACTGTGGAGAAGACAGACCCTCTCCGGCCCCTCCAGGACCTCCCTGATTGCCCTCTGCCTCCCACGCTCCCTCCCCCAGATGTTTGGGATATCTGGTCCTTTCCCGCTCCAGCCCAGTGACAAATGCTTGCCTGAGCACGGTTTATTATTGTAAGAGCCTGGAGCTGGCTCTGGCCAACTTTCTGCCTGGGGCTAAGCCAGCAGCTGCAGGGCACCCTTCGGCACAGCCACCCCAGGGACGAGCTGTCCCTGCCCCGGGCACTCTCTTCGAGCCAAGGGGTGGGGACTGACCCCCTGACAAGGCCCAGCACCCTGTGGGCGTCAGGAGCCCAGGGCAAGCCCCCAGCCCCAGACAGGGTACAAATGTGGATTCTCCACCCTTCAGCTGGCAGCGCTGGGAGAGGCGTGGAAGGTTTGTTGAGACCCCCCCAAACCCCCTGCTCTCTCTCCCCTGCTCTGCTCCACGGATGGGATGTTGTGGGCTGGAGCACGGCGGGCTCGGTGATCGATGGCTGAGGCGTGGGCTTGCCAAGCCCTGCGTGTTTGGAAGGCGCCGTGTTTGTCTTGGCAGGAGCAGGGATGTCATCTCCTCTGCCTTGCACGGTGACGAGCTGGGAAAACCAACGGGGGGCTGTGCTGGAGCGGGTGCCCCAGTGGGACCCCTGGCAGCAGCAGAGGGGGCTGACCCAGAGGGGCAGAGTGAGGTCCCAGTGAGGCAAGAGGTCAAGCAGAGGCACCCGGTGGGTGTGTCGAGGGTGACATGGGGACAAACTGAGCCTGTTATCCCCTGGTAGTGCAGGTTGGGCCATCCAGGTGTGCCCTGCACCTGGCAGAGCTGTCCCCAGCCTGCGCACTGAGGTGGCGCTGCCCTCAGGGTCACCAGGCTCTGAGCTCTGCTGGTGGGGAAACTGAGGCAGGAGGGTAGCACCAGCTGGCAGCAGGGCTGTGGGACAGGGGGATGACGGGCTGTGGGTATGGCAGGCACTGGGAAAAGCAGTCTCTTGGGCAGGGAGCAGCCCGGCTGGAGCTCTGCCGGGAAAGAGGTGCAGTGAGGACATGAAAGGTGACTGACGATCGATGTCCTGCCCAGCGCCGACGGCAAAGGCGCTTGAAGAGCAGCCCCTGCTGATGGCAGCCAGGCGCTTGGCAGTCGATAGCCGCCTGGAAGGGCGGGGTCACGTCCTGCTGGGGGTCCCCAGGCACAACAGGAGACCGTGACGTGACGGGGGAGGGGGGGAAGATGAGTGCCTGGTAGTGTCTTCAGTGTGATGTACCGGTGGGCATGGGGCTGGGAGAGGCTGAGACTCCTGAAATGAGAACTGCTGAAGTAAGCACTGCTCCCAGGACTGAGGCTTTTCACTTCCCAGCTGCAATCCAGGATGCCTGGGATGACTGCGCCGACACACAAGCCCTTCCCAGGACCGTGGGCGGAGGCTGGCTGGTGCTGCCTGCACCAAACCTAACCGTGGTACCCATTCTGCTCTGCCCCCATGACGGTTTCTAAGCCAGAGGGACAAGTGGGATGCCCACTCCTAGTATTCCTGCAATCTGGTTGGCAGTTCTGAGGTCATCCATCCTCGCAGCTCTCCATGCTCCAGAGAAAGAAGCCATCACCGGCCTTTGGGGGAAGCCAGCCCCACCTCATCCATCCTTCAGCCTGGCCCCACAAGCACAGCCCCAGGCTCTGCAGCAGCAGGAGCATCATGGTGCCCGTGCCTGGCGATGACTGAGAATTCCTGGTGCCCTCTGGCTCACATACACGTGTGACCAAAGCATGGTATGGGACCACATCTGTGTCACTCCACAGGCTGCCATGGAAATGGGCAGGAGCTGTGCCAATGGAAAACAGACCTGGAATGGTGTCTCTGGGTCCCACTGAGCCAGTCCCAACACCGTGGGGTGCTCTGTGCTGGAGGTGCTGATGTAGAGGGACATGGGAGCACAGGGGTGTATAAAGGACGGCAGGGATGTGTCACAATGTGGCTGTGTCCCCTCCAACACATCTCCATGCACACCAAATTTATGAATACCAGTATTTTGGAGGGCTACAAGACCCTTTTCCTGTTTTAGGGAGAGGCTGGGGACATGACTAGGACCACTGTCCCGTGACTGCAGTGGCCATGCAGGAGGTGGCACCAGGAGTCAAGCCACTGGGCCAGGAGAAGCATTATCCTCATATCAAGGGCTGCATTGGTCAGCATCTAGAGTGCCTGGACTGTGCTTCACTGCTGCCTGAAGCCATTTCCAGCCCCCATAAATATAGGGAGATGCTCAATGTTGTCTGTGTGAGAAGGATATCTGAATAACTCAATAGTTTTAAGATAACTTCCCCATTTTCTGGGGTGTCCAAAGGATTTCATGGCATGGGAACGTAATGTGGGCAGAGGGTGGGGGCCAGCAGCTCTGTGGCACAGCCCTGACGTGCCGGTATGCCATGTAAGTGGGTCAGTGGTGCAGCTGTGGGCATTGGTGTGCACAGAGGAGCTGGAAAGGACAGGACGAAGGCAGCTGGAATGGCTCAAGGGCTGGAAGAAACTGGGACACGTCCATGCACGTGGGTCCTCCTAAAGAAGTTGGTCCGGGAGCTGGATCAGCTCACAGGGATAAAAGAGCACCAGGCAGTTGGAGAGGATTTTTGGCTGCGTGACTCAGCGATCGCTCAGCTCCAAGATCCTTCCCTGGGATGTGTCCTGTGGTGGCTGCCTCATTCCAGCAAGGACAGAGAGATGGATGGTCACAGCCTGGCATGGCCCAGCATCCCTCTGGGGTAGAGGAAGGATGGTCAGCCCAGCCCAGACTGGGTTTGTGGTGGGAATACTGCTAAAAGGGTTCTCTGTGGAGACTGAAGGAATTGGGAGAGCCCCATCCTGACTCCCCACACCTCTCCCAGAAACACAACCTGCCTCTCCCTTTCCCAGCAACATCCCGTGAAAATGATGCTCCTGCTCCCGGGTCGCCGTGGCAACCGGCAGGCCCAAGGAGAGCCGGATGTAGGATCTGAGCTCCCTGCACCCGGGACCACTTCCTGGAACTCCCACAGCTCCATGGCCCCAGGGCTGGCTCCTTGCCAGGGGCTGCCCCCTCTCCAAGGTCAGGCTCCAGCTGAGGGCCAAGGGAAGCCCAGGCAGCTGATGCCGATGCGGATGCTGGCACGTGCCTTGTGGGAAGCTGTCTCCCTGCCTTGCCCTTCACCACATCCCTCCCCAGTTGCTGCCTGAACTTCAAAGACACTAAAGGCCACATGGCCTGGAGCATCTTCTCCATATCACTTCCAGGGAGAAGAAGATGCTTTGAAACCCCCTGGCCCTTCTCCCCTCCTCTGCAGGGTAATTTCCATTTTTTTCAAAATCCCACAAAAAAAGGAGCCTTTTTCCTCTTTGTTTCTCTTTTCTTCTCTCTCTCTCTTTTTTTCCCCTTGTCTTTGTCAGCTAAAAATATGCAACCCACCAGGGAGGGTGGGTGGGGGGAGCTGCTGCTGCACTGAAGGTTAGCACCAGGCCGGGCTGGAAGAGCCACTGGAGTGAAATGCAGGTGCTTCCCACCATCTTTTGGGAGGGATCCTGCCCCTGAAGGCCCCCTTTGCTCAGGCCGGGGTTCAGGGCTTTGCCCCCAACGTGCTGAGGGCATGCCTGGGAGGCAGCAGCGAAGTTTGAAGGCAGAGCCTGCTCAGGACTTGGTGTGATACAACATTCAGTGAAGGGGGCAGATACAGTTTCATCTGTCTGGGTTGTTCCCCAGGGAGCTGGGAGATACCCAGGGATGCCCATCAAGCAGGGGCGGGATGTCCAGGCACCCCACGGGGACATGACCCCGCAGGGCAGGGATCAAAGCAGCCGGGGGCAGGCCGGCAGCTCCAGGCTGGAGCGTGGGAGGGAGGTGGGCGGCCGTGCCAAAGGAAGGATGTGATTTACCCAATATCCTACTCCAACCAAAGAACGGATGGAGGAGAAAAACATCCTGGGGGCTCGATGTCTTGGGGAGATGCTGTCAGGGGCTGAGAGGCACCGAGCGGTGCCAGACCCAGCTGGGAAATTAAATTGGGATGAATCACCCAGAGCCGGGAGCATTCACCTGAGCTACAAACCTGCCACAAATTCACAGAAAACACATTTCCCAGCTCCCAGGATTGCAATCTTAAGACTCGTCCAGCTTTGCAGGGAGGTGACAGACTTCAAAACTGGCTTACTATTTCTTCCCGCCCCCCCGCCTTCCTCGCCCCCTCAAGCACAGGAATGCTGTAGCAGGATGCAGTGTGGGGGTAATGACTAGCCACGGGCTCCCCTCCGGAGATGGTGACCCGGCAGCGGGATGCCGGAGCCAGGGCTCGCAGGCAGGACCGATCCTCGGGCGTCCTGCAGGGATGAGGGCGGGCGCTGAGAGGGAGGACGCAGGCAGGAGACGGGCTGGGAGTGGAGACTGTGGAGTCAAACGTGTTGAGAAGGCAGGAGACACAGTAGGAAAAAATTTCCAGGGCAGCTGTGGGTCAGGGGATTTACTGGCGCCCTGGGATGGAGGTGTGAGAAACAGGGAGGTGACAGAGTTGCTGCTGCTACTGAAGTGGGGAGACACTGACACAGGGTGCACCAGACAGTGCTGCTTGAGCTGGGAGGGCCTCCGTGGCTTGGAGGGCTGGGGGGCAACTAATTCAGAGGATGCCTTGGCTACTTCAAACAAGCTGGCAGACCCCAGACCCACGGAGGGGCGAGGGGGGGGGGGCGGTGGGATTTATGGAGTGGGGGATTAGGCAGGAGGAGGCGGCGGCAGCGGGACACACATGGCAGGCGCTGACGGAGGGGAAAGGGCTGCCGGAGCAAGACGGGGATGAGTCCCAGGTGGCTAGGATAGAAATTCCTCAGCCTTCCCTCGAGCTCGGATTTACCCCCGTGGCGATGAAGATGGCCCCGCCGGGTGGCAGGGGGCTTGGGGCACGTCTGCTCTCAGAAAAGCATCCTGTGCTCAGCTTCAGGGAGGGAGCAGGGTACGTCCCAACTGGGGGCTGTCTGGACAAACCTCCCCCCTCCTCCCACGGCCCAGGCATCCACATGTCCTCCCCAGAGGAGACATCGGGGAGGGAAGGCGTTTGGCAGGGGGTAAACTGAGGCAAGGTGGGGGTTGCCTGTCCCCATTTAATGGGTTAGGACGTGGCAGCTCTGGGATTCCCAGCCGCAGTTCATCTGGGGCCCCAGGAGCTGGTGAGGGCCCGCGGCTCCTCTGCTGCCTCATGGGCACCCAGTGTTCGGAGAGCCCTCACCGCCTCCGCCGGATGGCGATCTGCCCGTGGGAGCGAGGACATCCCGGATCCTTCCCGCGCGCCCGGGCAGGTGGCGTCGGGTGTCCGCAGCTGCGAGCCGCCTTTCATCCTCTTCCAGGCCGGGGCTCGCTTTCCGTCACCTGCTGCCCTCCCGGACGGAGGCCAAGAGCCCGCGGGCAGGGCCGCTGTGCGAGACGAGGCCGCTCTGCCCGCACGTCCTCCGGCTGGAGGGGGGGCAGCGAGACGCCCGAGACAGCATCCTGCCCCATGGCAGCTCCTCGGCTCAGGGTGGGCATAGCAGGGACGGAACCCGGCAAAACCCCAGCCCAGAGACAGCAGCTCCACGCACTTTCCCTGCAAAAGTTTCCATAGCCTTCAGTGGCTGCAATCAGCAGGAAGAGTGGGGGAGCAGGCGGTGGGGTGTGGGTGTTGCTGGAACACACGTGGTCAGCAGTGTGTTCGTGTCCAGGCACACGTGTGCCAGCACATGTGTGTGAGCAGGAGTGAGCACATCTGTGCTCATACACACAGAGATACATACACACAGAGACCTCCCTGTGCATTTCTGAGCGGGCATTGCATGCCTGTAAGACTGCAGCATCCCTTTTGCTGCAGCGTTTCTCAGCATGTGCAGCCTTATGAGCCGGCACAGCAGAGTTAATTGAAGGGACAGGCAAGCGGAGCTCGTCATTAAGGGAGGCACTGCAGCAGGTACCGGTGACAAGATGTTGCCTTGTCCCCCTGGGCTGATGGCAGCCCCTGCAGGGGACAGTGACAGCCTGAGTTCCCAGGAAAGATGGCTGCAGATGAGCATCCCAGGTGCTGTAGCCCTCGCCAGGGGCCAGCTCCATTAGCAAAAGCAGCCAGGGAGTGGGAATTGCTGTTGCCTGCATGGAGGAAAGAATCTGCCAGACTTTACAGTGGATATCAAGCCCTGGAGATGGTGGCTTGTCCACAGCTCAGTTTACATCCTGCCCACAGCACCTTCCAGCAAGAACACGTCCCTGCTGATGCGCACTCGCACCGGCTGTCAAAGCTGCCCCCTCAGCTCCCACCATTAGGTTCTAGAGTGAACATGCAGCAGAGGGGACAGAACAGCCGGCTCCCAGCAGCATGATGAGACTGTGCCAACAGCCCACAAGGACGGGGAGCCTTGCTCAGGGCTGTCAGATTCTCGCTCAAGAAACTCAGAGAACTGGAAAGGAGCCTTCACCGCCTTCGTAGCCAGGAGCTCCCACACTCCGCCTCCCTCTTCTGCTCTCTTGCTGGCCATGCCTCTTCCTGGGGGTCCATGTCCTCACAAGACATGTCCACAAGTCCCCCTTTGGAACCTGGCTGTTCCTGTGGGCATCTCCGTCTGGAGGGCTGGGAATGCCCCTTCTGTCCCTCCCAGTAGGTGTTCGCTCTGAAACCTAGCGGTGGAGCAAGAGCCTGTCCTGCAGGCAGGAAGTGATCCTGCTGGAGCAGAATCCAGCCCTCTGCCTTCTGCCTCTTCCCTCCCATCAGTGCAGCCCTGCATGCCCTGCCCCAGCCACCAGTGCCACAGGCAGAATAAAACCTTCCAGAGTGAGCAATCCTCCTGGCCAGATTTTCTCTGCTCCCTGATGAGGGGCTCAGTCAGTAGCTGCTGGGCTCCTGTCAGGGGGACCTGAGTGTTTACGAGTTGATAACCTTATCACAGACACATCCCTAATTAAGCTTGTTAGCTCTTTATGATAAACAACATATGGGCTGGGGCCAGCGTGCTCCTCAGGCCCATGTGCTCTCTGGCAGCCATGCAGCCCATGGGGCAGAGCAGGCAGAGAACAAGCAGCCCTGTGTTCATGCCTGCCTCTTCCTCCCCTTCACAAAACAGACCTTCAACCCTATGGCTTCGCTGACCCTCCAAACCATAATATTAGTCCTGGGTTTCTCTTCTGGACTAGGGTAAGCAGGAGGGGGCTGGGCTGGACAAGGCCATTAAGGCTTTGCCTGTGCTACAGGATCCCCTTCCTACTCCTACAGGGTCTGGGGCAGCACAAGAGAGACATACAGTCTGTTGAGGGCTGGGAGATGGAGGGATGATAGAGAACAGCAGCTCTACTCCCTATAGGAAGAAATGATGGGACAGCAGTGCAAACTGCTGGGGTTACACAGGCCTTGTGACTCACCCCAGGATGGTTTCTTTGTCCATTATCTGGATGGTAGCTGGAGCTATCCATCCATCCATCCATCCATCCATCCATCCATCCATCCATCCATCCATCCATCCATCCAGGGTACCCTGGCATGACTCACCCAGGCATCCGCCCCACCATCTATCCTTGTCTTCATTCCTCCTGCTCCCCTATCCACCAGACATCAACTCTTGCCTTCACTCCTTCTTCTGTCCTATCAACCCACCTCACCATCCACCCTTGCTTTCATTCCTCCTCCTCTCTCTCACCCATCTCTCTGCCCTCCTTAAGCTCAGAGTGCTCATCACCTGTCCCCCCCAAAGCTCATTAATTACCAGCCTACATCTCCGAGGCCAGACCTGTTAATGGGGTGCAGGGAGAGCACTCGCTCACTCCCCCTCCTCACAGCTCTGCGTTTCTTATCTCTGAGATCCCACCTTGCTGGCGGAGGAGTGAGGCAGGACGCTGCTTCCCTGGGGAATGGCAAGCCAAGCGATAACGAAATCGCAGCGCAAGGAGAAATTACCTTGCCTGAATTTTAAAAACTTCTCACTGAGGTTGCCGTGGTAACTGAAAGGTGCATCACGTTGCTCTGACAACCCCGAAACAGACAGGTTTTTGCCTGGCGGGCTCCGAAGCGGCAGGTTTTGGGGAGGGAGGAGCCCAGTGTGGTGGAGAGCAGGGATGTTCAGCCCCAAGCACCCAAGGCAGAGATGTCTCCCTCCCCATAACCATCAGCTGCATCACTACCCCACCACAATTTCCAATCTCGCCCCATCCATCTCTCCTCGGAAACAATGGAGGAAGAGGAATGAGGAAGCCCAACCACGCAGTCCTTTGAAAAGGTGACAAGGGGGTGGGATGGGCTCCAGGTTGGTCCACCCTGCTGTGGGCATCCCTGGCTCTGCTGGAGTTGCTGGCAGCCCCAGCAGGCAGCCTGGGGACCTCTCTGCACCCTGTTTGGGGAGTGGGTTGTGCACCCAGCATTACTTTGGGCTCCAAGACCCCAGGAGAGTGCCAGCAGCATTGTCCCAGTCCGTGTAAATCACTCTGCCACGGAAATAGCCCCAGTGGGGTTGAAAAATAGCAGGTGACTCACGCAGAGCAAAGGGTCCAAAATAGCCCCTCCGGAGCACTCCTAAAATTAGTCTCCCTCCCGGGAGGTCCCAAGTACTGTGTCCTTGCCAGGGCACAGCCGTGGTGTTGAGCCTGCCTGGCTGCTGCCATCATGGCCACTTCCCTCTGAGTGAGGGTGAGGGGCACAGGGCTCCCTTTGCTGGTCCTATCCCTCCTATAGCTCCTGAAAACCCACCCTTGGGTGTGACTGAGTCGTGCATCTCTGCGTCTCTGTCAGATCTATGTGGCTCCTGTGGCTGCAGGCTGTTTCTCAGGGGATGCCCTGTGCAACACTCGCACACACCTAGCAAGATGCAGGCACCAAAAAACCACAGCCTTGGAAGCTGTGAGCTAGCAGACTACCACGGACTTGTCCCCCATCCTGCTCCCTTTGCTCGGATTTCGGTGGGAGGGATGCCGAGGCAGCAGATCAGGTGTTTTCCAGCGACAGTGAGTCCTGCAGACACTTGGGTTTTCCCACACCAGCTCGCCCACCTCGTTGTTCCACCATGGCAGGGCAGCACCAGCTTGCTGCTCCCACCCGCTGCCGGTGCTGGGGGGCCTGGGGGGACACATGGAGGGGCCTCGGGAGCAGCATCCGCTCTGCTGGCATGGCCGGGAGTGCTCCCTATGCCGGGCCATCGCTCCTGCGCGGGGGAGCTGTACCCAGTTAATTAGAGGAAGGGATGAATAATTCCTTTTTATAATGCAACGTCGAACGGCAGATGCCGTCTGCCTCGGCGCGCCGCGCGCGGGAGCCCGCGATATTCTGCTCTCAGCAGAGTTATTTATACACTGGGACATTTTTCAAAGCGCCGCTTTGATGGTCTTCCACCAGCTCGGAAAAAAAAGTAGTCCATCCCAAAATAACCCGAGTGAAAGTCACAGCTCTTCATTACGCAGAGCTTCAACTGAGGGGCTCGGAGAACAAAAACCCGTCACATTCCTCCCATCAAATCCACCCTTTTCAAGTGCATTTCAAACAGGTTCAAACCGCCGCGGCGACTAGACGAGCGCTAATGATGCTGCGGGCACATCCCGCCGGGGAGACGGATGGGGCTGGGGGCGGTGGGTTTTAAGCAGCTTCCAGAGCCGACAGATGTTTTGGGGTGCCCAGGACAGGGTCCTGGGAGGACCGCAGTGGTATGTGCTGGGGAAAATGCAGTTCCTCTCTTGCTTGGTTTTCCGTGCTGCAGGAAGCAGTTTCTCTCCCCAAACCAGGCTTTGGAGGAAGGGAACAAGCACCGAAAATTTTTTTCTTAGGAACTGGAGAAAAAAAGGCCCAGTCTCTGTTTCTCAATTGCACCTGCATGCACACACCCCTCAGGTCTGGTTGCTGCTAAAGGGAAAAAAAAANGCTCACCCCTGTCAGCCCACCGGTTTCCGTGCCCCACGGGGGATTCAGGTTTTCCCCATCACCAGGCTCTGGCTCACTCCCTGGATCCCCAGGGCCTGTCTGCAGCAAGGCTGGCACTGGCCTGCCCGCAGCCCCTCGGTCCCACCGCCCAACCCCCCCGGTCCTCTCGGCCCGGGGCTTGGCTCCGCTGCCCGGGGCTCAGCGCAGCCTCCAGCCCCGCGCGGCTCCAGGCCTGCCTGGCTGCTGATCGACGGCTCATTGCCGGAGGCAGGGAAGAGTCTCTGCTGGGAAAACCATTTCTTTACCCTCCAAATCTGCATGTTTCAGCATTTCTGCAAGGCTGGAGCATCTCCCCTGGGAGGGCCTGGCATTGGAAGATGCCCAAGGGCTCAGGACAGCGTGAGCTGNACACACCCCTCAGGTCTGGTTGCTGCTAAAGGGAAAAAAAAAAGGCTGGAAGTAAAGAGATTTTTGTAGGTGGTGACAAATTCCTGTGAAAACGTTTTTGACATGAAATCGTCTCTCATTCAAGCTCCCTCCCGGCGGTGACGGTGAGCAGCTCCCCCNCTCCAGCCCAGCGCGGCTCCAGGCCTGCCTGGCTGCTGATCGACGGCTCATTGCCGGAGGCAGGGAAGAGTCTCTGCTGGGAAAACCATTTCTTTACCCTCCAAATCTGCATGTTTCAGCATTTCTGCAAGGCTGGAGCATCTCCCCTGGGAGGGCCTGGCATTGGAAGATGCCCAAGGGCTCAGGACAGCGTGAGCTGCCTGGATAGGGGATAACCATGCTGGATGTAGCCACAGGTCCCAGGCTCCAGGATCCCAGCCCCCATCTGTTTTTAGGTTTTTTTCCAGCAACAAGAGCCCCCCCACTCCACCCCCCAGGGCTGCAATTTGTGTCCACGTTTCTGCAGACGGTGAGTCAATTAAAACAATCCTTTTTTTCCACCCCAGTGGAGAAACCTGGACCCTGCAGTTCCCAATCCAGAACCGGGCTCTCAGAACAAAAAGCATCCGAGTAGAGCAGCCAAGGGATAGGGGACCACCTCCCCTTCATCACCCACCCTGGTACTGTGGGGCTGGGGAGGAAGAGTGTCCAGGATGACATGGCCACTCATCTAGGGCCACAGGTGTTCCATGCCAAGGGGCAGGAGGGGTGCTGGTACAGTGAGCACTTGGAGCAGGGTGCCCACACCCTTCTCTACCCCCTTTATCTGTGCAGCCTCCCCCTCAGCTGTCCTTTTCCTGCCCTTTGAGCATTCCATACAGGCAGGCTGCTGGTGTGCTACAGCAGTACCCATGGTGTGCTGGCAGGGTGCTGCACCATGGCCCTGCCCATTCTTCCACCAGAGCCCCACAGCTGAAACCAGAGCCAGCAGGTTGTGGGGCATTTAGGTAAAATAGGGAAAATGTTCCAGGGCAATTTTCCAAAGTAGTTAGGACACATTTTGCAGCTCAGGAGAGGATGGACCAACATGGTGGGGAAGAGAAAAAGAAGCAGCCTTGTTAAATCCCATGAGGCAGAGTGGGGAAAGACACTAGAGAGGAGCATGAGCACACACATGGCCACAAAGGTGCATAACCTCACACATGTCTGTGCCCCCTGCCACAGGCTCTCCCATGGCAGCAAACACCACCTCCCTCTTCAGATGCCCTTTTGGCACCAGGATACAAATCCCATGGAGCTGTGGGTGCCTGGCTTTGACTGACACTCAGCATGAGCACAGCCCATGGTCCCAGGTCACGGTTCTCTCCATGCTTGTCCTGTTGGGCACAGGAGGCTTTTTGGCAGAGGGAATCCAGGAAAGCCAACCTAATCCACAAAGTCCTGAGGCCTCTGGCAGCCCCAAACAGTGGCACAAGGATGTGTTCCTGCCTGCAAGCAGAATTTCAGTAACGGTGCAGGAGAGTCAGGCAGGCCTGGGGCTGGCCATGCAGAGTGCCAAGCTCTGCCATGGGCTGGTAACTCCAGCGATTAAGGAATACTCAGGAGGAAAGCTGTTCACACTGGTGATTTGGCTGCTTTCCTTGCTTCAATTAGCACACAGGAGCTCCAAAGGCCTCCTGGAAAGCCAGGGCACAGCAGGCTTGGGAGTTTTAATATTAATAATGCTGAAAGCCAGCCAGAAAAATCCCAAACTTTGTAACTACTCCAACAGGGGCCTTAGATTCCGCATATTGTAGGTGCTGGAAGGAGCTGAAGGTCTGTTGGAGCCAAGGCTCTAAAAATCATCCTGCAGCTGTCCGGTGCCTGGAAGGAGCCTCTGGCTGCAGTCCTGCTCTCATGTACCTATTGTCCGTAGCAAAGGGTACAGGGTCCCTTTGAGTGTCCCCTTCCTCCCTAGCTTGGGGTCTCCACCTGCTCTGGGGCTTAGTGCCTTTTCTTTTCCATTGTCAGCCACAGAGAGACCTTGTGGCTGCTCAGCAGTAGGGAAACCGAAGCATAGGAGTGCAGTGAAGCTCTTCCCATCCAGGGACTGAGCTGCATCTCTTCCTGGCCACTGCCTGGCTACACAGGCCTCTCTCCAGTATGCTGTGTTCCTCTGTGTTCCTGGTGGGACCAGCTTCAGCCCCCAGCATTTTAACAGTGGCCTGGCACCTTTTTGGGGCATCCTGCCTCAGGCTCAGGCTCAGCTGCCCAGCACCAGTGGGATTGGCGCACTGGCAGCCCTGCAAGCCAAGCCCAAGGCAGCTCCCCCCCTTGCTCCGAGGGGGATCCTGCTTTGTCACTGCACACTTCTGGGGCTGGCCCCATCCCAGGGCTTCTCCTCCCGCCCCCACAGAGGTCGGTCCCCGGGGAGGCAGGGACACCATGTCCCTCTGGAGGCTGTGGGCCACGGTGCATTCAGTCACGAACAGCCACACTGCACTGCCTAAATTGGAGGCGCGGGTGCTGGCAGGCTGTGGTGCCTCCATGCCCTGCTCCAGCGCCTGGCATGGGGTTCAGGGGCATGGCTGGGAGTGTGGGGGCTGCAAAATCCCCCCCCCCCCACACC
>VZRH01008301.1:106232-125095 GCA_013397555.1 Urocynchramus pylzowi
GGAGTGGGGGGGCTGCAAAACCCCCCCCCCCCCAAGCTTCTGTTGTTCCCTGGCCACCCAGCAGCAGTGCCTTAACCCAGGAAGGGGGGCTTCAACCCATCTAACAAGAGGGGGCGACTGCAAGCCCAGGGCCTCATGAAAGCCTTGCCCCAGGAAGGGATGCTGCTTTGGGTATCCCGTTCTAGCAGTTATCCCCATTAGCAGATCCCTGTGCCCCCATGGCATGCACTGGCTCCCCACTGCAACTGTTCTGCAGGAGGTACCAGCTAGGGCTGGCTCAGCTCCTGGCACTGGGGCTGCACTTTGCTGCAGCAAGGAGGGAGTGAACCTGACAGGAAAACAGTGTGCTGTGCCCACTGCAGGCCCTCCCCCCGTGCCCGCAGCATCACCCCTCGTCAGGAGGATGCACTGGGACAGGGATCGATGAGCTGGGAAGAAGCTGAGCTACACAAATGCACTTTATCGATCCATCGAACCCACCTGCTGGGAAACACCCCCCCTTCCCCCCCCCCCTTACAGCCCAGAGCAGCAAAGCACTTCAGTGTCACCAGCCGGGACACACAGGAGTGGGGGGAGGCTGCCAAAAGCACACGGGGCTCCATCGCAGTGCACCAGGCCTGCCTTCCCCATCACCACCCTGCGGGGAAGCTGGGGCAGGGAGCCATCACTTCTAGGTTGTTTCAAGCCAGCCGGCTTCCTCTGTGGAGCCGAAGAGGGAATGTCGCATTCTAGGGAGAAGCTAGAGAGAAGCTAGGGAGAAGCTAGGCAGAAGCCCGGGAGCCCCAGCGACGCACGGCAGCCCGGCACAGAGGAAACACCCCACGACAGGATGTCAAGCTGGGCCACGCCTGCCACCTGGTGGAACGGCCCGGCGACTCCGGCAGAGACCCCAAGCCCTGTGGTCCTGGTCCTGCTGCAGGGCTGGGGGCATTCCCCACCTTGGCTCATTCCAAGCCAGGCACCCCTCAAAAACCAGGCAGCAGCCTGACAGTGCAACAGGGGCAGAGGTGCAGCTGCAGCAGGTGGCTAAGCAGTCTTCATCCATTCCAAAAAGCAGCCAGAGGATGCTGGCCTTGACTCCCAGAAGGGCTTTGCACCAAGCCCGAATGGTGAAGCTGCTCCTGCTTCATCCTACCCCTTCCTATACCCATCTGGACAATAGGAAAGCCCACTGCTGGCTCAGCTTTGCGTGGAGGCTGACATCAGCATCAGCAAAGCTGATGCTCAGGGCTGAGCTCAGGGCTGAGCTGTGCTCTGATTATCTTGGCTCTTGTGAAGAGGAGTGTGAACAAGGCACAGCACAGGCAGAGAACAGAAAGGCAGTATGGGACAGCTGCAGGGCACCTCTGGGGAACCTTGTCCTCCCAACACCCAGCCTGCAGCTCCCCCACAGCATCGAGGCAGCCCAGAAGAAGCAGAGGTAGAGCACATGAACCTTCCCAGAGGTGCCACATGTCACCCACCCTCCCCACCCACAAAAGGGCCTGCAGGGAACACCCAGGGCCCCTGGGCAAGGGCAGACACTGCTGCTGCACCTCTCCTGCTCCTACAGTGATGGCAAGAAGGGCTACAGAGAGATCTGACGTTCCACCAGCCACCATCCATGCTGGAGCTATGAGAAAGATGCTGAGAACAAGGCACAGCACAGGGATAAAAGGAGGGAGGCGAGTGGAGGGCTGCATGGAACAGAGACTCCAGGATGAAGTCTCATCAGGGAAGAAGCAGAATGACAGAAAGGACAAGTAGCATTGGCAACTTAATTCTTCATTCACCCACCGAGAAACAGAAATAGGATAATTTTTGGATGTATTTCATTTGGAAATGAGCCAAATTGGCAACTAGAATCAAAGTCTTCAAAAAGTCTATACAAAGATGTATCATACAAAATGTACAGGAAAATTCTCCAAAAAAACACAGACAGACAATACAACAAAAGGAGAGCAGAGACAGTTTGAAAGCACAGCTAACAGGTCCTGCTGCTGCTCCAGGGGGCAGGAGCAGCACCTGGACAACATGCTAAAACACAGAATACATTACACTATATACACGACCATATGAAGATCAGCCATCCCCTTTGGTCTAACCAGGAGCTCTCCAGCATGAAGTTGAGTCAGTTCAAACAATCTGCTCATGGAAGTGTTTGTTACATGCTGAGCAGGGAACAACGTCCAAGAGAATGAAATGGTCAACTCTAAACCAAAGCCAGGATACAGCCAGGTCACCAAGGCTATGGAGTTTAACAGTCAGTTCTTGCTAACAAGAAGTGCTTTGCAGGCCAGAGGGGTTACTCCATCTCCGTGAACCGAGCAAACATAGCTTTCCGCACTGCATCTTTGTACGAATCCGCCGTGGAGACACCGTAGGAGCTGCCCTTGGCTCCCAACCCAGCTCCTCTCATTCGTACTTGGGCCTGCAGGGTAAGAGAGACACACTTCAGCTATGCAGTGAGTGGCCAAACCACCACGAGGGCACCACCAAAAATCCCACCAATACCACCATGATGGACACCAAGAGACTGGAGCACATGTAATACCCCATACCTCACACTATTCTGGCCCCACTCCAACTGTGCAGAACAGTTCCTAACAGCACAAGCTGGAGCACAGGCAATGCCAGGAAAGGCAACAACTGGAGGGAGGGCAGCCCCTCCTGATGTACTGGGGCCACAGTGCCTCAGGAGTCAAGTGCCAAAGGGAGGAAGGCAAGCCATGCCTCTGCTTCAGCATCCAATGGGACAAACATGAGCAGGAGCCAACATAAATAGAGGCAGCATTGCAGTGGCTGGCAGTTTATTCCTTCAGAGCTCTTCAGCAGCAAGTGCTTCTGGTTAAACAAGAAAAAAGCAAAGGCACCAAACCTCCTCAAGGAGACATCCCTCTTTACTTACCTCAATGGGTGCTGTGATGCCCTGACATTTTCTTCCCAAGCCTGAACCTTCCCTCCAGCCCATGGCCTGCAGCATCTTGTTCCCTATATTACTGTTGTCAAGGCCATCTTTGGTGGGCTGCTCGTAATTCCTGCAGGAAAAAGAGTTAACAAGTTACCAAACTGCTCATGGTGCACTGAGGCAGTTGCTGAGGAGCTTTCAGACACGTACACTGTGCCTGCATCGTAGACCTTCTTGCGCTTGGGCTCTGGCGGCTCGGGGATGCCGTACTTTTCCCGCCTCTCAGCAGCTCTGTCTCTGTATTTCATCTGCATAAAGTAACTACAGTTAGCATGGATTTCAAGACACTTTTGTTCAGCTTTGAGCTATGGGAGTCAGATGAATGCCTGCTACTACAGAACGCTGTAGACTGCAGCCCACTAATACTAGCACCACCAACAGCAGAGCCCAAGACCCAAATCCCTGGAGCACCATCTGGACCAGCAGTGGGGCAGGAAGAGCCTCGCAGGTTTCTAGTCCCAGCCTGGCAGCCCTGAGCTACAGGTGGAATGAGCCTTCCATGCTAAGTCAGATCTGTGGGATACAGGACACTTCTCTCCATCTAACAGGGCAGCACTGAACCTTGACTGGAAAAGGGCTTGGCTTACAAGGATTATCTCGAGTGACGTGTGTCAGGATAAGGAGAGCTCAACAGATCACCTGCACAGGTTTTCCATTAGCTACTCATCTGCTCATCTCAACACTGACCTCTCTCTCTCGCAGCTCCAAGGCTTCAAGTTCCTGCTCAGAAAGCTTTGATCTCCTATAGATATCCATGTTTTGCTGAAACAAGAAGAGAGATTCACTTTAACAACATGAAATGCACAACAGTTCTTCTTAAATGAAGTGGCTGACTTTTGGGAGAACAACAATCCACCTCCAGATTTTTTGCTTTAAGAAAAACAGTTTTCCAAACGGCAACATGCCTCATGGTTTTGATTTACACACTGAATTATGACAACCCAGTATTTTCCTCACTACATGGTGTAACTACCTTGTGTAAGTCAGACAGCTGCTGGTGACGAATCAGAGCATCTTTGTTTGGGAACTGCCTTCTACACAGCAGACAAGCCATCTTCTTCCAGTCAGTCAGCTTCTCCTCCTCATTCTCCATTCTTTCCAGCAAGTCCTCATCATTATCGCTGTCACCACTGTAGGCAGCCACAAGGCCACGCTGAAAAGGAGAGACAGTATTAGGGGAATGTAACAGTGCCACAGTTCAGAGAGCACAAAGAGGGAACAAAGGCCGCAGATGTGTATCACAGGAGGAACAGCATGCTCCCATTACTAAGGATGAAATCACAGAATGCCTGAGGTTGGATAGGACCACTGGAGGTCATCCAGTACCAACTTTCCTGCTTAAGCAGGGTCCACCCCTAGCACATACTGCTCAGGACTGTGTCCTGATGATCTTTGAGCATCTCTAGGAAAGGAGACTCCAGAGTCTCTCTAGGAAACCTTCCAGTGCTCAGTCACTCTCACAGTGCTAGCTCCTTTTCTCATGTTCCCCTGGGTCAGGGATTCCTAAAGGCTGGCCTTAGCAGTGAAGACTGAAACAAAGGGGTTTAGTATTTCAGCCTTCTCTGCCACCTCTGTTGCAGGGTCCCTGTTCTATTAAGTACTGGGCCCACACTTTGCAACTCAAAAGAAGTACATACCAAAGCGGCTGCAAGACACTTCCCACTAGCCAAATAATACTTTTAAGTACAACCTATGTAAAAACCTCAAAACCCCAACTGAACTCAAGGCTAAGAAGAATCACAGCTGTACTTAGTGTATCTCAGTCACCCAGCCTACTGCACTTGCACCACACCACTGCAATCATCAGCACCACTTTTTACAGGTAATGCCATGGAAATCCAGGCATGAAAGCAAGTATTGGCTAGAGCTCCTCTACCATACTCACCTTTAGTGGATTTTCATCATCCCCATTTTTCAACACCTCTGGCAAGATCTGCTGTCGCTCAGACAGAGCTCCCTGGATAAGACAAGAATGCCATGAGCATGGAGCTCTCTGTCACAAGAACCCCACCACTCACCACTGTCAGCACCTTCACCTTTTTCTCAAAGAGGGCAAAGCCTGCATCTGCAGCTGCTGACTCCTTTCGCTCCTCCTCCCTGGTACTCAGTGGCTGGAAGCTATTCTTGAAGTTCTCTTTCTGCTTGTTCAAACTCTTTGCCCAGCGCTCCATGTCTTTAGCAATCTGAAATGCAGAGTGGTTTGCTCACACAGCTCCTCTCAAAACTATCAATCTCTTATGACATCCATTCAATCTCAAATGCAGTTTCAGAACAAGTCAACCCACTACCTTTTATTTTTAAACCACAGAACACTGGATGCAGTGCAGGTGTTTCCCTGTATACAGCGTTTAAAGATAACACAGCTTGCCGCGTTTACTGTACAAACCCTTCTTATCAAGCTAATCCTCTATGTGATGGCTCAGTTATACTCCCACTGATCCTGGCAGGACTCCATAAGCACTCCTCCTATGCAGAGCTTATTTCTGCACTGAAGCCTTGCCAACTCCACCTCTCCTCAGCCCCCCACAGTGCCTGCAAATTGAAGGCATGCACCCCACTGAATAACCCAGGATTTCCTTTCTTGTGAGAAAGGAGAAATATCCCGTTCTACAGAGAAGACTTTATCCAAGTTATGATCCCATTCTGTCTTTTACCTGTTGGGCTGTTTTACTTTTAGGCTTCTCTTTCTTCTCTTTCACTTCTTTGGTGGTGGTTGTGGTAGCTGTCTGTTGGTACGTGACACCTTCTGCTGCAGGCATGTAGGTCTCCTTTTCGCCATCCCAGTACAGGTACTGCTGGGTTAAGGCGTTGTAGTAATACTGCCAGAGGGAAGGAGAGGCAGACAGTTAAACACCTCACACAAGCTCAGTGTCCACGGGAGAACCCAAACAAGCTGATTCACACTACTGCACCACACGGGAAGGCGTTTTGTAGAGTCCAAACAAGTTTTGCAGACTCCACAGAGGAGTCGAAAGGCAGGAAGTGGCTGAAGCCTCTGTCCCCAAACACAGGCGGTTCTGCCTAACAGCATTATGGAGAATCTTTTGCTTCTCCCAAGAGACGACCCACCAGAGCCCAGAGCTGGGTGCACTTTGCTGGGCACTCTGCAACGAAATAGCTCAGCTACAGTGGCTGTGACAAGTGCTAATCCTATATGGGCCAAACGTGGAGGAAAACTAAGGAAAAGGAGAGAAAAATGTAGGGCTATACCAGAGGGAAATCAAGTCCCAGCCCTATACACACTGCTGAGTTATCTGCAACATTTGGTATGTTGTGCACTTCAAATGTCACTCGTATGATGAGAGATAGGGAACTAATGGACCTTAACAGTTAAGACATGTGGGAAGAACTTGTGTTTACCTGGGAATTAGGATCATAGTAGAGCCCTGTTATAGGATCATAATAATATCCTGAAGATTCATCATATTGGTAGGTGGAAGTATCAGGGACAGCTGTAAAAAAATTAAAGCGTGGGACATGGTCGTTCCAGACGAATTCAGACAGGTATCTTTCTACATTTCAGGTAAAATTCGGAGATTATAGCAGCCACAACGGCAGACACGTCTGTGAAGGGCTCTTAAATCACCCATGCAGCCAACGCTCTCCAGGGGCAGCTTCACCATGACAGGGTGATGGAGCACTTGGCCAAAGCCAAGTTTTATTGCTACAGCGACAGAAACCTGTCCCCAAGTTCAGCTCCCGAGCACTTACCGTACTTGGTTCCAGGCACTACGCCAGTCGGAGGAGCCGCCTGTGCCTGACTGCTAGTGGTAGGTGGTGCTGACTGGGTCTGAAAAAAACCCAAACCACAAACCTCAATTAGAAAATCTGTCAGCAAGAAAACAAGGACAGTGAGCCAAGGCGTGAGCAGCGCACCCTACGCGTACGACAGCCAACTCCTCCTCACCAGCATGCTTGGCACTCACCTTTAGCAAAGAACAAAACCATCCCAGAGAAGAAATGGCAGGTGACTTATGACCACAAGCACTGTGACTAACCCACGGACACTCCGCAGCTTTGCTGTACCACCCACTTAAAAAAAATCAAAGGCTACAGCTAAGCCACACATCCCAGGCTTTGAAAGCAAGGACTCATCACTGCTGTAATTACCGGAGAGTCAGGTGAGTTTGTCTGCTGATTATACAGCTGAGGACTCTGGGACACAACTGCAGCTGTTGTTGTAGTGACCGGAGCTCCTGCCAGAAGAGAGCAGCAATGCATAAGCGAGCTAATTTGTAAAACTACTGCATCCTAGGACTAAAATTACTTTGTTTATAGTTTCAGCTACTAATTCCAGCTCCAGCAGCCAAACAAGGCAATAAACGTTCAAAAGGAGATAGATACACAGTGGGTATCTTCTACCCAGACAAGGAACAGTTTCCTTTTCAGGAGGAAATATTCTGCTCCCAAAGTCAGCAATTCCTGGCCCCTACAGCTGTTAGTGCTGAACATTTGCTAGAGCTGCTTACGCCACTAGCATAAGTTCAAGGCCTTTGTCAATAGTCTGAAACAAAGGCTTCTCTCTCATCTTGCACGATGAGGTTCCACTTCAACAAATCTGTAACAGTTCTCTAGTAATGCACGCTCATTCAGACATCCTGAGAGCAAAATGAGCCAAGTCTTCTTCTGCGCAGCAAAACAACAAGAAGAGGCAAAATACTACTGCAAAATGATAATTACAAACAACTGCTTCTAAGATGCTGGAAACACTACCTGATATGGTAGCTGAGTCTGTGTCCAACACTCCTCCTTGATTTTGGTAGTACTGCTGATAATCCTGGGAATACTGTAAAAGGAAATGAATGACAACACAAGGTGAGCAATCTGCATACCCGAATTATGACAACCTGCTGGTTAGAGCACCATCTCTATACTAACCTGAGCATACTGTGAGTATCCATCCTGTCCTGACTGGAGATAGCTGTAGTCAAGGGTGCTGCCCTCTCCAGTCTGTGGCTGAAATTCAAGAAGAGATAGTACTTGTCAGGGACAGGTAAAGAACTTTATTAAATAATTTTATGCCCCCCACTGCCGAGGCTCCAAAGTGACTGTGTGTGGACCAGATGTGTCATGGCTGAATCTGCCACCAAACAAATGAACCAAGCAAGTGGCCAGCAGGGCAAGTACATGGTCTGTATTTTTTCATGAAAACAGGACTATGAGTAACAGTCTCCAAATTGTACCTGAGTGGATGACCACTGAGCTGCAGCAATGGCTGTACTTGCCACAGAGAAGGCGCTGACTCTGTTACCGTCTGGGAGAAGCAGGTCTCTGCAATCACAAAAATCAGGCACCTGAGTAAGTACTGCTTTTTACTGAAGTGTCTCCCTATGCAAGGAGGTGGAGTCTGCCCTCACACATGGATTTCTTGGCAGTTATAAAACATTTTGAAATGTAATGAATGAGCCAAAACATTACTTGCCAAGTAAAGGGACTTCAGGTTCATTGTTTTAGAGTCAGTAACAAGTCAGAAGGTCTCCAAGGAAACAAATGTGTTGTGCACACAAACAGTTATGGTGTTATCTTCAGAAGACTGGAAAGAGGGGTGTGGGGAACACTGCTTTCACTCTCCTGGTACGCAGTGAAGAGCAGGATGCATGCAACACAAGTGACTTATGGGAAGCAAAACTTAGGAGTTCGAATAAGCTTAATAAAAGCGTGGGTGACAAAAAGAAACCATCTGATATAAAGGGAAGGGGTGGGTATGTGAATAAAAAAAAAAAGGCAAAAACCAAAAATGCAATTGACTGCTATCACACTCACTTTCTGGCACTCTTTGCGAAGTCAACACCAATTGTTTTGCCATCAATTTTTAACGGCGGCTGAAGACTTTGTAAAATCTGCAGCAGTTGAGATGCATCCTACAACAAAAAATACTCATTATTATGAAGGGCAGTTTACTGAGGGGGATTCAGAAGTCCCCCAAACTCCACCTTTTCATGCAGAGCCACTGAAAAGAGCTGAAGATGTAAAAACACCTCCATCTCCTCATATTACACACGTGCAGAAGAGCAGTGAGACTCCTAACAGCCCATGTGAAAACAGTGAGCATTTTTCTGGGTCACTAAGGATTAAATATGCTCTAAAAGCTTAGCTTTATCAAGACACAAACTACTCCAAATGGGACATGAGCAAAAACTGAGATTAGGCACCTGTTTTAATCCAACCACCTACTTTCCTCTGACTACAACAGGTCCAAACAGATCACACTGCTGCTGGAGTTTGATGTACAGACTCAATGAATCATTCAGGCTGGAAAGGACCTTTAAAATCATTGAGTCCAATGGTTAACCCAGCACTGTCAAGTCCACCACTACACCACATCCAGGAACTGAGATTCAACACCCATCATGGACACTACTTAAAGAGACTTTTCTCATACCTCTGTAATTTCCTGTGTTTCAATTTATGGCTGCTGCCTCTTGTCCTATCCTTACGTATCCTTGAGAATATGTTTCTGCTGTCCTTACACCCTCCCACTGGATGCTGCTAAGAAGAGCAACATCTGCCTCCTCTTCTCTTCTCAAGGTGGAAGAAGCCTAATTCTATGCAACTGTTCCCACACTATATGCCCCAGATCTTAGAATCTGTCAACAAAGTATGATCCCACACCAGTACTTCTGCAATCCAAGTACAAAGCTAGGCTGCAATCCAGAACAGAACTCTGCTACCAAAATAGAATTTCAACCTGCTCCCAACATCCCACCACCTTTCAAAATGCAGCTACATATTATCAGCTTTGACACACTGTCTCCAACACTTCTTGAAGGGGGACAGTCCTTCAGACAACTCAGGGCTCTATATGCTGCAAGGGAAAGAAGGAGGTTAACCAGCTGTTTCTCTCTGGAACACCAGTAAAGTCCTCACCATGGCAGAAGACAGCTGCACAAACGCAAAGCCTCTGTTCTGCTGAGTCTGCTTGTCTTTGATAAGACGAATATTATTGACTGCCAGAGATGCATACGGAGACAAGGCAGTCATGATGGATTCCACTACTGTGTGAGGAGCAATGTTTCGAAGAATGATGGCTGAGGAGAAAAAGGATGACATTAGCAGTGCACACCATGGCTCTGCAGAGTATTTCAAGTCCTTCAGCTGGCAGGCTGAAGTACGGAAAGGATTTTTACTATGTGTGTCTACACTTCACACTCTAGAATAAGTCAAAGATCACTTACTATCACAGTAATAATCCACAGACTGAACGGCTTCTGCTGCCCCAGGTGGTACCTCCTGTTCTGAATCTTCGTATGAAGAGAAAATATTTCAGTCAGGACATGGCTCATTCACTTCAAGCTCAGCATTTCATAAGCCAGTCTAGAACCTACACGGAACTCTGGTTCCTACACAGGCCAGAAAGTTTCCCACAAACTGAACATGAAAGAGATCATGGTAACGTACCAAATTTGTCCGCTCCACAGCGGAAGCATTTTAGCCTCCTTCTGAAGTTGTAAAGGCAGCACTGTGATGAACAAGAGAAGCCTAGTAAAAACTTGGGTGATTTTAATAACACTGCATTTGCTGTACACTTACAAAACCCAGACAGTGACACAAAGAAACACAACAAAGCTAACCCACCAGAATAATCCAGAACATCAAAAGCCACCCTTAACTGCACCACAGCTGCTTTTCAGAAAATCCCAGCTACTTTCTCCCTAGTCATCCCAAATTAGTTATTTTAACTGTGTAGCCCTTGGTTTACAATCCCAAGCATAGTCACAACATAGTCACTAAAAGCAATGTTACAAGGGAACACATGCTGTGGAATAATTTAACTTTATGGGGAGAAGGAGCAGGTTTGATTCAGGTGTCACTTTTTTTAAACCACTGAGCAAGTGGTGAGCTCTAGAGCAAGACAAACTCTCACAGAGAAACGTGTTGTACCTTGTTGCAGAGCCAATCCTCAAATTTAGGCCTTGGGTTGCTGTAGTGCATTGCAATCTGCTTCCCTTGGATCACCAGCTTTTTCTGCAAAAAAAGTAGTTTCAATTATTCCTGTATCAAGACACACACGTCCATTTTCCCATGGCAGAGCACCCTTCGGAGGAATCAGTGCTCCTGAATTAAATGGACAACATATGGGGAGGATGTGGAGGACAACCACCGCCACCTACACCCTGCCCATCCAATCCTGCAGAGAGGAGGACGAGGGCAGTAAGAGAACGGGATGTGGAGCAAAGATAAACAGAATCAGGGAGTGTAGAAAAAGCTGCCAAACACTAAACGCTGACATGGAACCAGAAAGTGTCTCGAAGGAGACAGAGTCCTAATCTGCTGCATTCAGATTAACACATTTTTAGGAGTCTCTTTGCCCCCACATTTCTATTCACTTCTGGTATAGCACTGAGAGACTTTTTAAACATGTCCTTAGGTGACTGCTTCACTTCGTCCCCTACTCCAAACACCCCAGACCTTTTAACCACATTTGGATTTACTTTTCCAAGCACACTTCAGAAGTGTCCCCTTGAAAATACAGTAATTCCTCCCAAAGGGACCCTGCTTAGACTTCTTGAAGGCTGGATTACAAGTGCCATCAACCGAAACATAACTCAAGAGTGGTTTCATTTGACTACTGCATCAGTTCAATTGGAAGTCTGCACAAGAGGTTTGTGTTCTTCATTCAGGCAAGAGCTCTCCAAAATGAGTAACTAGATTGCATGTGAAGCTTCTCCAGGGGTAGGAAAAGTTCATAATGCTTTCAGCATGTCCTCTGACTTCAGAGGAGTTAGGAATTTACAGCTATTAAGAAGCCTTGACTCTCAGCCTCACGCTTTGCCAAGCGTGGGTGTGCAGAATGACCTTTCAAAATATGGCTATCAACATATTTTGGTCAAACAGGTGGAAGCACATGTGAGGAAGTGCATATTAGAGGCCACACCCCAGACACTGCAATGGCAGAACCATTTTTAAAGCAGGTTGGTTTTCTGCAGAGGTACCACAGTGTCAGGACCAGTGGCTCTTCTGATAACAGGGTCCGACACAGATCTAGCATGTAGCATGAATAAGGCTCTCACATTCTGCACGACTGAATAGGGCAAAGCCATTGCTCCTACCGGCAGGAGGGAGAGTTGGAGGGCCCAGCACTCACTGGATATGCACACATAGAAACAAGGCTGCTGGCATTGTTGCAATACATCGTTCTGTCATCTAACAGTCAGCAACCCGGCTGCTGGGGACAGGCTATGTTTTCCCTACTACTAAGGTGGCTGCTTACTGGAGTGAATTTGAGTATATTTCAATAAATTATGCATCAGTACAGCTTTGTATATATTAAAAAAAACCCAATTAATTTCTGAAAATATGCTCAGCATTAGTTTCTTGGTATTACTCTTTCCCCTGTAGCCACCTGCCCTACGGAGCAGCATGTCAGGAAAACAGAATTTGAAAGCTGCTCTCTGGCTGGGGAACCCACCCATAGCGTGGGACGTATGAAACACTATTCCAGCACAGGGCATATGACAACTTCCATCTGCTGGAACTGCCATGAATCCCATGATGGTGCCATTTCTTTATTATAACATCAACAGAGCAGAAAAACAGACATAATGTTGTCATAGGACCACTGCATCAAATATTCAGGTGCAAGAAGAAAAATCCATGATTTGACGCCTTTCTCACTTTGAGAGTATTTTTAAGTTCTGTTGTTAAAACAGGTTATGAACACTCAAAAAAGTAGCGAATGCAAGTGAAACTGCTTGCAGTGCTACAGGAAAATCTCATGGGAAAACAACTCAGAGGATTCTAACTGCATTTTGGCTCCTTATCAAGTCATAGCAACAAAAAAGCCAAAATACAGAGCCTAACAGACATGAGATCTCACTGTCTGCCTAATTTAGTTGAAATGAATATGCTTTTTTTCTCTAGAAGAGCCAGTTCCCCCTCTTTAACTGGGCTAACAGATTATTGCCAAGAACTGACACTTCTCTTTCAGGGTTAATACCAATGCAACACAGAGATGTGATGCTTTCCTTGACAACAGAAAAGGAAACATCAAGTGAAAATAAGCTAGGAATTTTTAACGACTACTAGCCAAATCTTCATAAGCCAATTAAATGGAAATCAAGTCATTTAATACAATGGCACCTTCTACCAAAGTAGAACTTTCTCTCCTAATTTCATCTTATATGTTACAAATTTTAATATATACAAAGCTTTTATTCTTTTAATCACTGTTATGGAACAAACCACTCCTTCCACCTCTATTTTTTCCTTTTTTTTTTTTTCTCGTTAAACTGTACAGACTTGTTCCATTTTCAGGAATATCTAGACTTGGTGAGTGAAGCAACCTGATTGGCTTCCATCCAGCTGGTAGCATCTTGAAAGTGATAAAACTCCACGAAGGCGAAACCACGGCTTACACCTAGAGACAGCATTCAGATATAGACGGGATACTTGTGTTAGTCAGTTCCTTTAAAACAGGTGAATCTCTCTCCAACTGCTTCATTACTTCATGACAAAGCAGCTTTACAAATGCGACGTCAACTGCTGGGATCTGCTCGTTATTTTGCCATGGCAAGGAACCAAGCTGCCTTAACTGGCTACATTTCACTCCATTTGAATCCATGTTTAAGGGTAACCATGCAACAGACTACATACTATTAAATGGGTTTACACTATCATTACTTACCAATACCTGTTAACAAAACCCCCTGTAGACAGACTTCTTTTAACATGTTGACCAGCTATCTAAGTCTTCCAAAAAGCCACATTCCTTAGCCATGGCAAACCTTTTTTTTTTTTTTTTTTTTTTTTTTTTTTGCATGTGCTTGCAGTTTGGGGACAATTCTGGATACTCTTTTTGGTCTGGGGAAGAGGAAGGTGATGTCGAAAACTGGATTAAGAGCTCTCACCTGTCTTTCTTTTCATCAGCCTCACGTCTGCAGGCTGAGGACCTTCAAAGGACTCAATAAGCTCACGAATCTGCAGGAGATTTTGATCCAACAGTTAAAATTTTCATAACTTAGCAGACGAAGTCACAGAAACCACCTACCTTGCAGTACCATGAAAAAGATACACAAAACAATGTTTTCAATATTATCTCAAAGAGAACATTTACTGAGAACCCAACAGGGGACTGATGAGCATCAAAGTCCACATAATCTTTTGCTACATGCTAAGCCAACTGTAATCCTCGCTCAGGACAGTGAATCATCCAGAACCTGAATCCCTACGATTGTGTGTTCTCAGATTATTTGGACAGTATTTGGCAAAGACTGTGTATGATCCCAAGATTTCAAAAAGAACATTGCAGGTATCCTCCCTGCAAGTCTAGAAACCCTTTGCTCCTAGCAATGAAAAACAAGAAGCCTGCATGGCAAGGCTCCATGATGAATGTATTCCTAAGCCTCATGCTAAAGATCTCATCCTCTAGCTGATTCCCATCGGTTTTTCAGGATAAATTAGACTTGTGAAGAACATGTAATCAAAGAAAAAGCTAAAGAAATGTCAGTTCTTCAGGTGTAACAAAGCTGCTGTGGCACAGGCAGCCTCAGCCACTGCACAGAGGCATGGAGGAAAAACAAACAGTAACAAGTTTTTTAATTCTAGAGCAGAAGACACAAGGTTTTTCAGCAGCTTTCACAGAATTCAAACTACATCACATCCAACAGGGCTGCTCAGCAGAATCAAAACTTACGTAAATCTGCCCATTTATATGCTGACTGGAAATAATATCAGATAGGCAAGTGAATTTTTAAAATGAAAAATGTAGGAAAAAAATTGTGTACACAATCAGAAGTAACGTTAACCTAAGAATTCAACTCTGAGTTCCAAGATGCACTGTCTACACTCTGAGTACAGAATTAAACACTCATATGAATTATGCTACAGTTATTGCACAACTGTACAGCTACAACATCAGTATCTCAGAAACAAGTACTGTTCTAAAGTGTTCTGTGTATTGTCTGACTGGGCTGTCTCATTTGTATGCAGGAACCTACACATAATTTCAAACACTCATGAAAATGTTAAGAGCTGCATATGGTGATTAGGAACCCTCATTATCAGGAGGGTAACAAGTAACCAATGAAAAAACAAAGGAAAAAAAATCTCCATTGTAGAAATGGTGCAAACGTATTCTCTGTGTTAGCAACTAAGGCATATACACATCAGAGGCAGAGGCAAAGTCTTGAGTGAAAACAAACTGGGATAGCTCAGCTTTTACCCCTCAAATAACACTTATGTGCTTATAGCCTGGTAACCAAAATAACCCAGGAAGAAAAAAACCCTAAAAAACTACCATAAATAAGAAAACCTTAAAGCTTTAACATCTTTTTATTAAACACGTTAGATAAGCAAGCACCAAGCTCGTCAGTACGCGCTCCCTCAGCCCGGCAGCAGCCATTTTGACTCCCACAGCTGTGCCCACACAAAGCAGCTTTGTGCGGGGCTTGCTCGGCTAAGGAGCTCGATGACTGTGTGTGACCCCATCAGTCACAAGTTCTGGCCACGATAAAGACCAGAAAAACTGGTGAGTGCCACCTCTTTGTCTTTGTCTCCCTCCCCCCTCCCTACAGTGGGGCGAAGCCGCAAAAAAAAAATCTGCCTCTTCCCTCCCATACAGAAAAGCAGCAAAGAGCAGGTAGTTTAAAATCCACTCTCGGGCAAAGCATCCGTGAAAAAACGAGTATTCGCAGCTCGTTCCGTTTGAAAGGGACTGATTAACATTGAACTGACCTCTATTACTTAACACTGGGAGTTTAAATGCTTTCAGGACTCAAAATGGCAGCGCGACAGCGCTGGAGAGGGGCCACCATGATGCAGCGCTCAACAAAATGGCAGCAGCCGCTCCGGTACGGCCCTGCCCGGAGGCAAGGCAGGCACAGCCCTGCCCGGCTACTCACATCGTTCTCCGTAACCGTGATGGGGAGCCCACGCAACATGATGGTCTTGCTTTCTTTTTCATCGTTAATATCGTTCCTGTAGTCGTGCTCGCCGTAGTCGCCATCGGAATGGTATCCGTCCTCTGATTTGTCGCTGTTCCTGCGCTCCCGCTCCCTCTGGAAGCCAGTGCCCAGGGTTAGCCACCACGATTCCCTGCAGCGTGTCCCCGCAGTGCCACACGAACGGACGGCGACACGGACACCGCCCGCCTGCCCGGGGCTGCTCCCCATGGCCTCGGGCAGCGCTCCAGGATCAAACCCGCTCCCGGTGCCCTTCGCCCCGCAGACCCCGCAGTGCCGGCCCCGGCCCCCGTCCCCGCTCACCTCGGGGCTATCGTAATCGCGGCTGTCGTAGTCTCTATCATAGTCTCGGCTATCGCGACTGTCGTAGTCTCGGCAATCCCGACTATCGTAGTCCCGGCAATCGTAGTCTCGGCTGTCCCGGCTGTCGTAGTCGCGGCAATCTCGGCTATCGTAGTCTCGGCAATCGCGGCTGTCGCGACTGTCGTAGTCTCGGCAGACGCGGCTGTCTCGACTATCGTAGTCCCGACTGTCGTAGTCGCGGCAGTCTCGGCTATCACGACTGTCGTAGTCTCGGCTATCGTAGTCTCGGCTATCGTAGTCGCGATAGTCATCATAGCGGTCACCGCGGCGCTCCTCACTGGACCTCTTGTAGTCATCCCTCCGCCGGCTGCGGGACTCCCGCTCGTCGCGGTCCTCCCTCTCCACGATGGAGCCGTAGCGGCCGCTCCGCTCCGTCCTGCTCACCCTGCGGGGCACAACGGGCCGAGCTCAGAGCGTGAAGCGCCCGCCGCGACCCCCACCACTGCCCGCCTCCTCCCGTCTCCCCTCGCCCTGCCGCCACCGCTCACCGCTTGTCCGAGCCCATGGCGCCGCCCAGAATCCGCAGGCACCCGGCACAGCACTATCCGGCACCACACGCCAAGCACACCCGCACAGTCCCTCTCGCTGCCTCACCACAAAATGGCGCCTAAGGGACCGCCCGTCTTCTACCCAGCAGCCACCTCGCGCCCCGACTGGAAGCTTCCAATCGGGGCGCAGGCGCAGCGGCCGCGCGGCACTCCGGGAAATGTAGTTGAGAGGGGCTGCCGCCATTAAGGGTCCTGCGGTCCGGCCTCCCCCCCTCATGGGACCGGGATGCTCAGAGCCTTGTCCAGCTTGACTCTGGACACTGCCAGGAATGGGGCAGACGCAACTACTCTGTGAAACAGGTCCCAGTGCGTCGCCACAGTGCATTTCTTCCTCATGTCCAATCTAAAACTGCTGTCAGTGTAAAGCAGTTATCTCTTGTGTTATCACTATGTGCCCCATCCAAAGTCCCTCTCCAGCCGACTTGGAGCCCCTTTAGGCACCGGAAGGGGCTCTCAAGTTTCCCGTGGAGTCATCTCTTCTCCAGAGTGAAGAACCCCAGCTCCTCCCCACTGTCAATAGCTAAGCAGTTGTGACGGCCTTCCATCTCTGGGGAGCACCTGCCTCAGTTAAAAGTGAATCACTTCTGCCCCCAAGGGAGGACATGGGACTGTACTCCCGCCTGCACTGCCTGGGCTCATATGGCCAAGCCCAGGAGCTGCAAAGCCAACAAGACTTTGGCCCCAGCAACGTTGTCCTCTCCATATTCCCAGCATAAAGGGCGCCTCTGCCCCCTTTCCCATGATACCAGCACTAGTCCCTGCTCCTGCACAACTACTCCTGCCAGCACCCATACCCCTCAGAGCACAGCAGGCACTGGCAGGAGCAGGCAGAGGTTGCTGAGAACCTTTCAAACCACATTCAAATGCAGTCAGGTCCTCCTCAATGCCTGACCCTTAGCCCTGAGACTTTGATTGGGACCCAAAAAAAGATATTTAACACTCATAACGGTGCCATCTTTATTTTTTCCAAGACAGTTTTATTAGTCTCAGAGCATGGCGGAGTGGGGCTGGCTGGAGGGCAGGGTGGGGTCAGGGTCACACCTCATCCAGGGACTGCTTGGCAGACAAGCAGTACAGAGGAGTCAGGCAGTACAGACAGACTGTACAGGCAGACAGGCGGTACAGACAAACAGGCAGTGCAGGCAGTGCAGACAGACAGGCAGTACAGGCAGTACAGACAGACAGGCAGTGCAGACAGGCAAACAGGCAGTGCAGGCAGACAGGCAGTGCAGGCAGACAGGCAGTGCAGACAGACAGACAGGCAGACAGGCAGTGCAAACAGACAGACAGGCAGTACAGCAGCAGTGTAGTCAAGCAGCAGGCAGGTCTGTCCCAGGGTGCATGCGCTACCCGGAGGGGTTACAGCTGTTTCCGCTGTCATCCATGGGTGCTGCCCAAGAGAAAAGTTTCTCCTCTGGGCAGGCTGTCCGCCCAGCCTGAAGGCTCTCGGCAGCTCCTCGGCAGGCAGCCCTGGGCAGCGGGAGCAGGTAGGAACGGCTGCTGCCTGTACTTCTGTCCCCATTGCTGTCCCCTTCAGCTGGGACTGGCAGGGGGCATAGCAGACAGGGTCTGTCCAAGCCCCCTCCTGCCCAAATCAAAGCATTTCGCAGATCTTGGGAGCAGCTGGGGGGGATGACATTTTGTGTCTGGGGGGCGTGTCGCTGCATTGCTTCTCCTCTTGCATGTCCCTGGGGGCACAGAGCTGGCTGCGCCTTGGGGACACGCTCCTGTGGATTGGGGGTTCCTAGTGAGGGGAGGTGGGGGCACAGCTCCCCTGTGCTCCCCCTCGGCTCTGTGTCACTGGGCTCTTTCCACTTTGGGGTCCTTCAAGGGCTGAAGGGTGCTGAGAAGCTCTTCCACCCACCCTGGACACAGGGACAAGATTGAGACAGTTTGTGGGCAGAGGTCCCATCCCTTCCTCCAGCCCTGCTGTCGGTTGAAGGCATAGGGAAAGCAAGGCACAGCCCCCTGGACTTTCCTGGAAGGGCAGCATGGCATCTCTCACTTCTCCCTCTTCTGTCTCCAAGGATTTTTCTGGGGGATTAAGGCTGCACTGACCCGGAGGCAGCGGGGCGGGGGGGGGGGGGGGGCGGGGGTCGGTGTCAC